>OY987222.1:10389485-10714464 GCA_963920805.1 Primula vulgaris
TTTTGATACTGAAGCACCGAGTCAACTGTAATCCCCATTTGGATCTCGTTACCCAAATTACCTATCCATTTATACAATAAAACCAGCATTTTCTCTATAGCAAGGGCTTTTGGTCATCCACTAAGGGTGTTAGAACCCACAGCCAAGCTTACTAGGCCTGGATTTTACCGTATTTGTGTTGAAATTGATTTAGCCCATGAACTAAATGAAATGTTTAGAATTAACTATAGAGAGGATGAAAACCTTGGTTTTTGGCAATAGTGTGAGTACGAAGATCTGCAAAATATTGTTTCTACTACTATAAATTGGGACATAAAGAGGAAAATTGCATTTTCAAGAAAGAGGATAAGAAAGAAAAAGAAGAAGGAAATAAAAACAATGCCCCAGAACAAGAGCCCAAGAATAATCAACAGCCAAGCAAAAATGAAAAAAAGGCCACAAATTACAACAATAATAGAGATAGGGAGCAAAATAAGGAAAAAGAGCAGCCCAAAAAATTCCAAAGGGGCAATTATTACAAAAATAACAGTAAAATGAGCACACGGGACTGGGTGTCCAAAACCTTTGGATACAAGGATCAAGAAAAAGAAGGCGACAGCAAGGAGCGGCCAATTCAGATTGAGCCTGAACAAAATGCAATAGAAAAAAATTGTGATTTAGTGGAAAATATTGAGATAGAAAAGGAAGATAGCACTGCAAATACTGAGGTTGCTAATAATAACAAAAACGGAGAAATTACAGACCTTGCTGTGGACATAGAAGAAGATGTAGACAGGCGCAGAGGTAGGATTTCGATTGAGCGGGAGCACAATATGATGAATATTTATATTATGTTCTAGATATATATAATAAGCTTTCACAAATAATGTTCTAAACTCTAATAACTGATTAAGTACACTTGGGAATTTTTTTTCACTTGCATTTTAATTATTTCTGACCATATACTTTATTTTTAATAAAACTACAGGAGAAGTACTGCTAATAGTTTTAGATTTGAATATTACTGAAGATTCTTAAGAAACTATAAAAGATTTTTAGAAAAAAATATTTCATTATAAAAATGTAATAAAATCACACATTTTATATTTAATACAACTATAAGAGAGACGTGTACTAATGGTTTTCGAAAAAAATATTTCATAGTGAAAATGTAAAACAGAAAAAGTGGTGAATTTCTCCAGCTGCAAGGCTCGACCCCACAACCTTTGACCACAACTGAACTTTTAGTTCTAGCATTTAACCACTAAGGTAGACCATTTTTTTGATAAATATTACATATAAAAATGGTATTTGTTCACATTTTAGTGGGGGCAACCGCCCCCACTAGGCGTACACTATCTTAGCCCCTAGATGTGGATGAAGAAATAATTGCAGATAATCCAAGTGTGTCTAAGCAACCTGAAAAAGAAGAAGAATGTGAAATAATAAGCTATGAATAAGATATTGAAAGGGAAGAAGAAATAAATACCGAGTTAGATGAAGGTAGGGAGATTCGTCTAAGTTGCCAGATCTTTCTCACAATATATCTATTCAGCCAAACTTGTCACCAAAGTCCATTCCAAAAAAACCAGGGGATGATCATTAATTGTGAGCTCACAAAAAAGCAAAAAAAAATTGAATAAGAAAAAAGAGAAAAATGAAGCTAAAAAAGGCTCACTACCAGTTTCACCGAAGAACCTTAGATCCTCTAATGTAAGGGTTAATAAAAGTGTTAAATGATTAATGTACTCATATGAAATAATAGAGGAATTGGTAATTCTGCCACTTCGAATAGACTGAAAAGTCTGTGTAAATGCTACAATTTAATTTTACTAGTTTGTCTAGAGCCTATGGTTTGTAAATTTCAAAATCTCTACAAGTTTACTTAGCAAGCCAATATTTTCTCCATTATATATGCTAAATGTACAACTTTAGAAAGAGAGGACCTTTGGTTCTTTTTGAGACAAAATTATACAAATGACCATTGGTTTATTGGGGGAGATTTTAAAACTATTACCAAAGAAGAAGATAAAATTTGTGCAGCAGAGATTAACTTGAGATCAGCTCAGGATTATCTTGATTGTATTGAAGACATAAACGCTACCGAGTTACCCTTTACTGGCTCCAACTTCACCTGGTGGAACAAAAGAGATGGGATTAATGCTATTTTTTAGAGAATCAACAAAGTTTTAACAATCACTTTCAAGACCCAGCTCTGATCACTACCCTTTATTAATCACTTTTAAGACTGAGTATGATAACAATCCCTAGAAGATTTATATTTTAGAAATTTTGGGTTGCTAATAAAGGGTTTTATCATGGAAAAAGTGTGGAAACCTCATGTTTGAGGTAATGCTCTCTATTCTCTTGTTAATAACTTAAAGGCTTTGAGAAAAGAGCTTATTATTTGAAATAAGAAAACTTTTGGTAATATATTTCAAAAAGTTTTGAAGCTCAAGATCAAGTTAAAACCAGGGAATTTAATATGAAAATTTCTCATACAATAGATAATAAAATCTAACTTGTTGAGGCTGAAGCTAACTTGAAATACATAATTAAAATAGACGAAAAGTTTTGCAGCCAAAAATCTAATTTAAAATGGGCAACGAAAGGTGATTTGAATACTAAATTCTTTCATGGTGTGGTTAATAAAAGAAGAAAAAAAAGCTACATTCATTCAGTCACAAATAGCAATGGTGATGTCATTAAAGATAAAAGTGGTATTGAAAATGAAACTATTTCTAATAGGAATTGGTTATCCTCCATATTGACCACTTGAGGAAAATTATCCAAACTTTCAGTCAAGAATATAAAAGTTTGGATAATTTATCTCAAGTGGTTAATATGGAGGAAAATTATCCAAACTTTCAGACAAAATCTTTAGCTCCAAGTTTCTGTCTGCCGGTTTCAGTTATAACTGAAGTTGTAACCTCAACCTGAACTTTAATCACAACTTAAAAAACATTTTACGCATTAACTGTCAACATAATAAGAGTTCAATCTAAATTATCTCAATCTATTTTTGACAATATAGTGACAAACAAATACGGTACAATAACCTTTTACTTTGGACCTAACAGTTAGCTTTAATTTCTAAGAAAAACACTCCCTATAATTTTTTAGAATTTAGACCTATTAGCTTGTGTACCTTTTGCAACAAAGTAATATCTAAAATTGTGGCCACAAGACTATCTACAATTCTTCCCCATATTATTTAAGCAAAGCAATGTGGTTTTGTCAAAAACAGGGACATTATTGATAGTGTTTTACTGACTCAAGAATTTGTGGAAACTATGAGCAGAAAAGCTAGTGGTAAAAATCTTGCTTTAAAGTTAGATATGAAGACGGCTTATGACAAAATATCTTGGCATTTTCTAATAACATTAATGAGAAAAATGGGGTTTTCTGAGACTTGGATAAAAGGCTTTTGAGATTAATATATGCCAACAACATTTCTATTATAGTCAATGGGACACTTACCGGCTATTTTGCTCCTACTAATGGTTTGAGACAAGAGCATTCTCTATCAGCAACCTTATTCATATTATCAACTGAAATTCTTACCAGAAATTTGAATGCCTTGAGGTATAATAAACAGCGGAAGGTCTTCAAAAGCCCTCTTGGAAGCAAGCCCAATCATCAGTCGCCTTTCTTTTGCTGATGACTTAATCATCTTTAGTGCTGCAAATAAGAATTCAGCCGAGAAAATAAATAAAGTTTTAAAGTTGTATAACAGAGATTCTAGCCTAGAAATAAGCTTGGACAAAAGCTTTGCCTACATATCTAAAGGTGTCACTATAGATAAAAAAGAAGACATAAAGAAAATTTTGGGCATTAGCCGTAAAAAGCCTCCGCTCACATATTTGGGTTGCAAATTGTATTCAGGTCATAAGAAGTGCATTCTTTTTCACAAACACGTCTTAAAAGTTAGGAGTAAAATGGCTGCTTGGAATTCTCAAATTCTCACTATGGGAGGTAATTAGACATGTTTTACAATCTATGCATGTCTATACGCTATCTGCTATGATTCCTCCTATCCTGGTTATTAAGAAAGTAGATCAAATCTTAGCTAATTTTCTTTGGAGGCAAAATGATTGTAAAAACAAGTTTCATTGGGTAAGCTGGAAAACAAATTGTAAACCAGTTAAAGAAGCAGGTCTAGGTTTGAGAAGATTTGAAGACATTATTGAAGCATTTTCTATTAAACTTTGATGGAAGTTTAGAACTAAAAAGTCTTTGTGGGCTGAATTTATGTTAAATAAATATTGTGGAAAAAAACATCCTAATGATGTTAATGATAAAAAAGGGCTCCCATACTTGGAAAAGAATGATCAAAGTAAAGAAGATTGCAGAGGAGAATATAAAATGGCAAATTGGTACAAGGGATATTCTGGTTAACCTAGGCAACTGGACAGATTTGTCACGCCCCAAAATCCATAGAACACGGATATCGAGGCATGACCTTTTTAAAAAAAAGAAAAGAGAACCTGTTGGTACAAAATTGAAATTTTAAAAGAAAACATTTGCAAGCTAATGGAACAATTTAATGAATGAAATAAACTGTTTGCCAAACGCGGCTAGAAGACAGAATTTATAAAAGCTAAAAATAATGAAATAATGAATTTGCCCGTAGGCTACAACCTCGAAAATGGTCTAACAAAAAGAAATGCAATAGAAAGAATCCCCTAGCCCATGCGATACTGCGCTAATGCTCTTATCCGAACGTCTCAATCTATAATGTACCTGAAAGACAAAATCGTAACGGTGAGTCCCACGCACCTAACTAGACGGGACGGCACCACAAATATCGTCACTCCATCCCATAAATGCAAGAGCTCACAAATTCTACAACTACGATAATCGACGTATAAAAAGAAATATGATAACATTTTACAACGGGATAAATTAAATAAATTAAATACAAATCAACAGCATACATGGACCTCTCAGGCCACCTACCCCAGTCCGTAAGGTAGGTAATTCCCTATCCATTCGGCCGTCTTCTGTCCCCAGAATTAGGGAGAGACAGAGACCATTGCAACAGAAAAGTAGATTTATAGTGCGCACTTGGACCTCTCACGCCACTCGTCCCAGTCCGTAAGGCGAGTCATTCCCTATCCCTTCGGCCGTCTTATGCCCCCGGAATTAGGGAGAGACATAGACCGTTGCTAACATAAAAGTAAATATAGTGCACACTAGGACCTCTAACGCCACTCGCCCCGGTCCGTAAGACGAGTCATTCCTTATCCCCTCGGCCGTCTTCTGTCCCCGGAATTAGGGAGAGACAGAGACCATTGCCACTACAGCTAAATCACAAGGCCTCGGCCAATAATATAAAATCATGCAAATAACACCATCTCATACGTTTAAATATTAAGGCCCCGGCCAATAATATTATACTATTCAAATAACATAAACTCATACGCCACTTAACGTAATACAACATAAACCATAATCATAGATGCTAGATTCACAACTAGCCAATCACTTCAACAACATAAAAACCCATTCAGGTATTTTAACAAACACCTTGTATGCATAAACTACAATCCATCTATATTCCACAATAAATTACCCAATTTATCAACAATTATAATAACACAATATCACTACATCAAGACATACAAACTCATCCATATTCTCATAAATCCGAAATTAACACGACGAAATCCTCTATTTCTCCAAATCAAATAAATGCATTTAAACATGTAACAACTAAACCCAATTAACAAATAAATGAATTAAACATGTAACAACTAAACCCAATTAACAATTTATAAACCTAATTAAGATAAAGGGCATAAACCCCCAATTTCTAATAAACGCAAAACGAAATCCTAACATACACCCTCGTCTAGTCGCAATGGATAACCCCCGTTACCTTAGAGCGTAGTGGAGATGCTTCCGGTATGAACCCGCTAACGTGGCTTCTTCTTCTTCTTCTTCTTCCTAGGGTTTGTAATCTCTCTCTTCTAAGTTGTTTTTACTGATTTTATCTATTCAAAGTGGCTGTAAAGTGTATAGAAAAAACTGTTTTGAGATAGTTTGTGGTAACGAACTATTTGGTCCCCAAAGTTCTAAAAGTTAACTCTAAATCCAAAAATACTGTTTTACTACTCAAAAATAACAAATCTTTAGAAACAAATCTATTGTCTCCTTTTTATTAGTAAAATTAGTAACAGGTTTTAAAAATAAAGTTTTTCGGAAGAGTTTCGGTTTTTGGCTAAAAAATTAGTCGAGTGACCGGTTTTTGGTAAAATTTGTATAAAACGTTTTTGGATAAATTAATTTCTAATTAAAAAACACTTATAAAAATACGGGATGTTACAAGATTTAGGTCCCATATTGAATACTAACATTGGTAATGGGTGCAAAATAAAGGATTTGTATACTAATGGCAAGTGGGATAGGGGGGAAATTTCTAATTTTATTTCTCTAGAAAAAAGACATTTATTTGTCAAAGCTATTGAACTGAGAAATAAAAATGATGAAGCAATCTGGAAAGCTACAGAAAAAGGTGACTTTAAATTAAAATCAGCTTACGAAATCATTAGAACCAAATATAATAGTTGTTGGTCAAATGAGTTAAGCTGGGACAAGATATTACCTCTCAAGTTATCTTATTTTGTGTGGAAAATGTTGCAAGGAGCTATCCCTCTAGACACTCAAATCCAAAAAAAAAAGCATTCAATTAGCTTCTATTTGCTGGTGCTGCAGAAAACAAACTGAAACTATAAATCATTTGTTTGCTAATGGTCCTCTAGCCACTGAAATATGGAGTTACTTTGAAAATTGCATGGAAATTAGATGCAGTAATAATTCTATTAGAGGAAGAATAATCTCTTGGTGGTCTCAATCCAATGTTACAGATTCTAATATTGTTTGGAAATTGTGCAAGGTTATACCAAGCTTTATAGTTTGGAACATTTGGAGAGCCAGGTGCTCATGTATTTTTGATGGGGTTGACATGCTTGTTGATGATATCATTTTTAATATTAGGGCTCTAATTGATCTTAATGTTAAAATAGACAACTCCTTTTCCAATAATTTATTCTCAAAAGATTAAGGAAAGTTAGAGTGGTAAAGTGGCTATTCCCACCTACTGAATGTATAAAATTAAATACCGATGTTTGCTACAGTTACTCTGATAATTATGGTGGAATTGGGGGACAAATTAGAGATGACGAGGGGAATTTTGTAGTAGGGTTTTGTGCCCAGGTAAAGGGTAAGTCGGCTCAGGAACTGGAAGCAAAATATGTTTAGAAGGGCCTTTCAGTTGCCTCAAATCAAAGCATTTGCATTGAAAGCGACACTGCAACTAATCAATATTCTACAAAATAAATCTAAGCATCCCTGGTACCTAGACTACATATTCTATAAAATCAAAGAGAGACTGGAAACAAGAACTTACCATTTGATGCATGTTCTGAGAGAATCCAACTCAGGAGCAGATCTACTAGCAAATCATGGTAGAGACTATGGAAAACGAATCTCTGGAAATTTGGAAGACTTTCCTAGTATTTTAACCGGAATAGTGGGGATAGAAGCTCGACACATACCTAATTTAAGGTTTTAAGGGAGATGATTTCAAAGGTTTTAGCGATGGAGAAAAGGAAGAAAGAGAAAGTATGGATCGGTGTAAGAAGAAGAAAGAAAAACGAAGAGGCAAATGAAATACGTGGCGAGAAGACAAGTAGTTTTAATACTATTTCTTTTATTTCAGATAGCAAGTTTTCTTTTGTTCAAAAAGGTGTAATCTGTTTTAAAGTTTTCATGTCTTCCTAATTATTTGGCACTCTGTGGGGTTTTTCATCCCCATTTTATTTGGGGGTTTTCCCACCAAAATTATATATAAAAAGAAAAACTTTCACTGAAAACAAAAATATGTTGATAAAGTTACATACTTTGATTTGCAATTATTTACACAGTCATGCTTCCTATTAAACTAGTTCATGTTTGATTAAGTTTGAAGATGATGACTATTTTAAAGGTTATATGTTTTTCAAATTTCTTTTTCTTCAATATAATCATATTAGCCCTATGTATGGTTACCGCCGTTTCTCTATCTTGTATTGCAGGACCTCTAGTTGGTTATTTTATTAGTTAGGGGGAAATGAGCTCAGTGTAAAGAACTTGGCAAATATGAGCAAAGGAGTTTATTATGGTTATATTTTGAGGATTTGTTGAAATAGTATCAATGTTTGGATGTTGAGCAAGAGCGGGTCTTTTTCCACAATAAAATTTCTAAATCCACATACAAACAGTAACTTTGACTTACAAACCGTAAGTCAAAGTTGCGACTGTTTTTTTTTTAACAAATAGCAGTAGACATGAGCTCAGAAGGTAAGACAACATAAACGGTTAATAATATAACTTTATTGTAGTGATATCACATAAATTAAGGTATACATGAGAGTTTAAACTGCTTAAAAAGATGTAACTCTCTAGAAGAAACTATTTTAAAAAAGGAAGTTGGATTTACCTCTAAGAAGTGTGACATGGGGTGTAGTCAGAGCCGGTCTATCCTAGGGGTAGGAGGTGTTCCCGCCCAAGGCATCAAATTAATGGGGGCACAAATTAATGGTCTACCCTAGTAATATATATCTATAGTTTTGCCAAATACTTCAACCCCCATATAAAATTGAAAAAATAATGTGTATATGTTATTGTCACAATCACAGATAAACGACACACCATGTTTTAGTCTCACATACACAACTTAACAACACACCAGCATACGTCATTTTCTTTAAAAGACAGGGTTTGTGATATTTGGTGATTTCACTTGTATGCCTACATTTATGTTTAAAGTTATTTCGTAACACTGTTTTTTTCCATTCTTCTAATTTGTGTAACATGTTTATCAAAATGATGGATTTATAGTTAAATTTTTTGATGAAAAGTATATGTAAAGTAGTACAATCTAGACTACATAGTTTAAATAGTCATCATATAACCTAGAAAGTGTAGAACTTGCACATTTAAATGAGAAACACTTCAAAATTATAATGTTATTTCATATATTTATTTTAACAGGAAGAAAAGTGATAGTTTTTTCAGTAGTTTAAAAGTTTGTAAAGTATTATTTGACCCGAAAAAAATTAAGCAACTTAATTTTATGATGGCAAAATATTAGAAACTAATTTTTAATAGAGAAAAAATATATTTTTTGGCAAAGGTGTTCTTATCCGAAAAGTCTTTTTGGTCTAATAAGTTTGTTTCAAAATTTAGTCGACTTTTCGTATGATTTCCGCTTTCTCTATCCTCAAGAACAACATTATTCTGAAAGTTTTTTTCTAGAAAAGCTTCTTTTTCGAAAAAAATTTGTTTCTATCAGAAAAATCTTTTCTCAAAAAATTTCGCACTCGAAAATATATGAAAAACAATGTTTATTTCAAATTTGCTATTTAGAAACTGAAAAAATAACTTTTAAAAAACATTTTTTTAAAAATAGTTGAAAATACTTTTCAAACTCTTAAAGCTGAAGACCTGCTCCTTTATTAACCTCTCTCATCACATGTATCACCAGACAAGTTCTTCCTTTTAACAATTCTTTAATTTTTGTAGGTAATATAATAAATACTCCATGGACCCAGAGTAATCCCGACCTTCAATTTCTATAGCACAGTTACCTTTAAAATAATCACAAAAACCTTCCATAAAATTACATTTATCATCTCTGATCAAGCCTTCGATGCCCCCATTTAATTTTATAGTTGTGAAAACAACCATATTTTTTTGTCATAAAGATCAACTAGATGACATATTGGAGACAATATTTTTACTTCTCATCTCCACGTCTTCAATAAATACACAAACATCTTGCTTTCCAAATAGACCAGACTAAAAAACTTACTATTATGTTGCAAAGTTTCCAAAATATTTTAAAGTCTGCTTTCTAGATTGAGACCACCAAGAAATAATTTTACCTCTAATTGAGTTGTTGTTATGAATTCCCATGTAGTCTTCAAAAAATTTCCACACTTCTTTTGCTATAATGCCAGTAGCTAAAAGATGATTCAAAGTATCATCTTGTTTTTCGCAGCATCAGCAACTAGAAGCAAGCTGAATTCCTACCTTTTGAATTTGAGAATCAATAGGAAGTGCACCAGAATTCATTCTCCAAACAAAACAAGAAATATTCAGAGGTATATTTTATCCTAACATAATGTACTTGACTAGCTACGATTGCATTTATCTCTAATTAGGTCTCAAGCTGTCTTTAACTTAAAATCCCCTTTATCAGTACATAGAATATTTCCTTTAAAGGACCAACCCTGTAACATCCCTGACCCAAAAGGACGTCACACGGCCGAATAACACATGCGGCGGCACGTGCTAGATGAAGGCCTATAACTTAAAAGTAATTAAATAAATAATTTAGACTCTAAAATAGTAACTTCAAACATTCATTCTTATTTCTGAATATCCCCACAAGTTAAAGTGAAATTCAAAATCTCGATAGCAAGTTATTCAAATAAGGTCTTATAATACTAAAGAAACAACATTCGAATCATAATCTTAGAAGTTTATTAGCAGCGGAAATAAAAGAAATCCTAAACGATCTGACTGGTCCCAACTAACTCGATTTTAACTCTAGGTACCTGAAAACATTTAAAAAAAAACGAGTGGTAAGCTAAAAATTCTTAGTGAATGGCAACCTTGCAATATAATATAGGGCCGAAAATAGATTTTATCATTTTATCATTTTCTTTCAAAAGCAATACTTTTATTTAATAAAATTCCCAAAGCACGAAAAATAAAATTGTAATTTTTTTGGTGTGATCAATACAATAATATAAATTGAATATTAACTCTGATTGGACTTCCCAATCTCCTAGGTGGATTCAGACTTCCTGAATCTCTTTTTCTTCGTTGGATCTAGACTTCCTAGATCTCTTTTTCTTCGTTGGATTCAACCTTCCTGAATCTCTTTTTATTCTTTGGATTTGGACTTCCCAAATCTCTTTTATTTTATAAACTTAATCCAAATATAAACCATAATGATCACAAAAATATAAACTCTTTAAAACTTTATACGTTTATCAACGTAGATAAAAACTACTTCTTTCAAAACCTGCAACATGCAATTCAATACATACAAGTATAATTTTTATATTTCGAAAATATAATTTGAGCCTGCAAACATTTGTTAGAAAATGCAATGAGATTTATAATAGCAAGTAAGAAAAACCACTCACTTGAATAACGGATTTTAAAGTTACTCAAACGGATTAGATTACTGCGAGTTCTGAACTTCTACTACCAAAATGGAACTGATCCAGATATCTTCTATTTGCAATACATATATATAGTAATATAGTAGGTATATAAGTAGACTTTGTGCTTAAAGCCTAAAACAAACATATATTTCTATATCTATTTCGCCTTCTTTCTGTATGTCGCATATATATATATATATATATAGGCATAAAAGATTTAAACCCTTCACTGATCTTTCTTCTCACCGTACACTGTAACTCTCTTTTAATAAATATGGCAATTTAATATATCATAAATTATACTATAGGCAAATACACATAACGTGTGTCCATTGAGTATATGAAAGTGTGCGTTATTTTATTTGCATGAAAGTTAATATCATTGAGTTTTAATTCCCCAATTTATGCCCATTAAATTTTTACGTTACTATATACTATTCCCATTCCATACTCATTGTGCTATAACTCATGAATTCAAAATGTAATCTTAGTTACGGTGTATCCAATTATGAATGGTCATAAATTGAAATACTAACTCCTTAAGTACCTAACGTTTGACCTTTTAATGCCACTACTCAGGTACTATTTACTAATGTAGCTAAACCATTTTAATCTTGTATTACAAAATAATTATTTATTTAAAACTTCAAACTTGTAATTCCAGTAACGTACTGCTATAAACATACACCAATTTAAACACGTTGTCCTTAAATTACTTAAACGACCCGTAAACTCATAAAATTCCAGTAATAGTCTTAAAACAAAATATCGGACTCATTAATAATTAAAATAAATATAATAAAATACGGGATTTTACAAACCCCATTCCAATTATCAAGATTCACTTATTACCGGTACAGAGATTTTTTATTTTGCAAATATTATTGATATTGGGATCTTTTAAAGGACCAAGCCCATTCCAATTATCAAGATTCACCAGAATATTTCCTTTGCCTATTAACCATTGAATGTGATTTTTATCAATATTTCTAATTTCTGCATTCTATTCCAAGTATTGGAGCCCTTTTTATTGCTAGATAAATAAGTATGAAAGAGAAAACCTACTAAAATATTACCCGTTCCCACCCAAGATAACGGCCTCACAATTTCGCTTTTGTCTAAATTGCGTAACAAATGGGCTTCTAAATTCGGTATCTCATTAGTGACCATTTCGGGGCCTTGGCTTGTCACATGAGTCTGAATTTCATATTTCTGTACGTCAAAAGAAGTATAAATATCTTCATATATACTAAGTGCTCGCTAATGAGTACTGCATAACCCTCCCTCAGCATATAAGTCACTACTATATTTTTCCCCAAAGCGAGTTGACTGCCTCCTTTATGTTGTTGCTAGCAAATACTACTCTCTTTGCTTTTGGATCTTCCAAATCATTCCCACAGGAGATTCGCAATTTAAAAACTTTAACAGTCATTTCTTAACGCAACTACTTTACAAGAAATATAGCTTCACATACATGGATATTTCTGTAATTTAATTTGTTATAAGTAAAGGAAAAGGTAACAAACAAACAAAAATTATACCCTAAGGTCTATTAAGTTGCAAAGAGATAAAGCAGAAATTTCTGTTTGTTGAAGAGAAAGAAAATAAAATCAATTGACATTAATTGGTAGAATTTTTTTATTTTGTATTCACAAGAAAAGCGCAAAGGCGAGATTTGAATTAGCCAACAATACTAGTTTATTAAAAGCTTTAACTTGCAACTGACAAAGGAGTTTGCAAGTCCTTTCCATCCACTCAAAACATCTCAACATATGTCACCTTATTTAAGGCAATTTAGGCGAAAGTTGTGTATCCAATTAAACATGAAGTTCGAACTACACATTAATCTTAGACAAACACTTAAAAATATATCCAATTAACCAGGATTTCTCATGATTCACTCACGAGAATTAAAAAAATATATATAGAGATTAACCAAAGTACAATTGCAATTACGACTACCGGATATTATTGGTAATATCTCATGGCAGCCGCTAACCTATGTCCAGATTAAACTGACAGGCTTTCTCAAGATTTGTAGTGAAATGATTTCCCACATCTGCATCCATAGTAACCAAAGAAATATTTAGCATAATTCGAAAAAAAGCTATTTCAGAAACATGCAATAAATGAGTACGCTTAAGCTGTATAGTGTATCCGAAGCTAAGTTAATGAAACATGAACAAAGTGAAGGAGCTAGCTCTAGTATTCTACATTAATTAAAAAAGAAAACATTTCTGTACATATATTTCTTCTCAGGAGTCCTTGCTTTGCGGAGTAGTATATATCAATGTTTTTAAGGAATAAGACATTAAACTCTTGGAAAAACATGTTAAGAAAACACTTAAACATCAGAGAAACAGTACGACACCGAAACAGAAGTACTACTTGTACCATGTTCGATAGCAATATATTTATATACAGTATTAAGCAGGAATTTAAATGGATTGATTGACAACAAAAGGTGGTCAGCTTTTAAAGCTCCTATTGGAAGCCCTATTATAACTCACCTTGCTTTTGCTGATGACTTGCTAATCTTCAGTTCAGCAGATCTTCATTCTATCAAAAGGATCAGCAATACCCTAAAGTGTTATAATAGAGACTCTGGTGAAGAAATCAGTTTAGAGAAAAGCTCAGTCTATTTTTCAAAAAGTGTCAATGCTATTCAAAAAGGAATTATATGCAAAGAGCTTAATATTGCAAGTAAGAAACCTCCTTTCTCCTATCTTGGGTGCAAACTATATGCAGGGCATAAAAAGTGTATTCTTTTTCATGAACTTATACTAAAAGTTAGAAGTAAACTGTCTACTTGGAAGGGCAATTGGCTAAATTTAGGTGGTAAACTAATATTGATTAGACATGTTCTTCAATCTATACCTATTTATACACTGGCTTCCATGAATCCTCCTCTACAAGTTATTAAAAGAATTGATCAATTATTGTCTAACTTTTTCTGGGGTAATAAAAATGGTAAAAATAAGTACCATTGGATTAGATGGAGCAAAATTTGTTCTCCTGTGAAAGAAGGAGGCTTGAATGTTAAAAGTTTTCATGACATTTCAAAAGCTTTTGCAATGAAACTCTGGTGGAAGTTCAAAACCAAAGATTCTTTGTGGACCAAATTTATGAAAGCCAAATTTTGTAGAAACAAGAAAGCAGAAGATATTCCTATAAGAAAAGGTACCAATACTTGGTGCAGAATGCTTCAAGCTAGAGAATTGACTGAGAGTAATACTGCGAGAGTTGAAAATGGGTTAAATACTATATGGAAACCTACTACTCTTGGAAAATTTACTCTTAATTCAGCTTGGAATATTGTCAAAAAAGTAGGCTATATTAACTGGAGAAGTAAATTTATATGGAATAGTATGTTACCTGTAAAAGTCTCTTGCTTTATGTGGAAAGTTTTCAACCAAGCTGTTTCTTTGGATTGTAACCTGCATAAATTTGGTATTAATATAGCTTCTATGTGTGGGTGTTGCAAAAATTCAGAAGAAACTTTTGACCATCTCTTTTGTAATGGTATAGTTGCAACTGAAGTTTGGAATTTCTTTGAAAGTAAATGGGGTATTATTATTCAGAATAATTCTTTGTTTGGAAGGATTAACAGTTGGTGGAATTATATCAGCAAGAAAAAAACATTTTCTGAAAGGAAAATATGTCAAGTTCTTCCTTCTATCATTATTTGGGTTATTTGGAAATCTAGATGTTCATGCAAGTTTGAGAATATCAAAATGAGGTCTAGATACATTATTCAAAACTCTGAAGACCTGATTATTCAATCTGGCTATAAAGAGAAGGAATTCTCTTACTCTAATTACAGTGGAAAGAAGAATATTAAAAAAGCCACTATTATTAAGTGGATTAATCCACCAACTGGGCATCTGAAACTAAATATAGATGGTTGTTATAAGGAAACTGAGATTCTTAATGCAATTGGTGGACTAATTAGAGATGAAAATGGGTATTTTATCAAAGAGTTTTCTAGGGTTATTACAAGCTATTCAGCTCTTTATTCTGAGTTCAAAGCCCTATACTATGGTCTCCAAATATCTCCAAAAAGACTTCTAATTATAGAGAGTGATTCCTTGCAGTTAATCAATATTATTAAAGGTAAACAAAAATGTCCTTGGAATATTTTAGACCTATTTAACTGTATAAAAGATCAAATCAAGGAAGGAGAATACCAGTTTATGTACGTGGCACGAGAAGGCAATAAGGCAGCTGATTTACTTGCGAATTGGGAGGGAGTCACCATTTCTAATCGCCTGGATGATTTTCCACAGATTTTAAAGGGGATTATAATTACTGAGGCTAAGGGTATTTCTAATTTAAGGTTTATATGAAGATGAAGATGAAGATTTCTCTGTTAATCAAAAGGAAGATGAAAAGGGAAAGGAAGAGAGAGAATATGCTCTCTTAGGGTTTATTTTTTCTCAGAGAGAAATGAAGGGGTGCAAGAGACAAGTGACAAGTGTTCTTACAGTGCGTTTCAAGTCCAGTCCCTCTAGTTTCAAGCGCCAATCTATTGAGTCGAATCTTGGCAAATTCTGTGTACTAAGTTTCAGTTTTTTCATTTGGATGTAAAAGTTTGTGTTTATTTCTTTTCGGTCTCTTACCTAAAGATTCTATCTGTAATTACTTTTGATTTCGATCTGTGAGGTTTTCCTCAGCAGCTCGTGTTTATTAATAAAGAGTGGGTATCCCCACTAATTATTTTAAAAAAAATATTTATATACAGTATAATATAAATGGATATAATTTGTAACATGCTACTATGAGCGGCATAAAAATTTAACTCCCTATAAGGATTGTTATCACTTATATCCCTTTATTAAGATGAATTGTAGTACAATTACTATTATATTATATATATAGTACCAATTCTAAAAGATGGGTCTCACAGTATTATTAATATTATATCCTACTCCAAACAAACATGACCTAAAAGAACACCATTTGTATATTTCAAGTTTTCAACATACGTATATGTCTACAAAAACACTTTTCTACTTAGAAGTGTAATCGAGGGAGATACCATATCTTCCACGGAATGACTACACGAGGGAATTTCAAGTTCGCAACGTTGCCTGTTACTTCTACTTCAATATACTTAATTATACAATATCATTGGTAAATTTTTGGATTGATGCCTTGAAACAGAAACATATATATTTCACAATTGAAATACCACCCCTCTTGTAATGGTTCAACATCTTTCGGTGATTTATGTTGAGAGTTGTCCATTATTGTCCCTTATATATAACCTGCAAGATGATAATCAAAGGAAATATTTACACTTTTTTACATGACAGGTAACATAAAAGATGTTGAGGGGTTTGAAATTTCCCCTATTCTGGTTGAAATTGTAGCTTAAAACTAGAATGAACCCAGTCTTCTATAGAGAGATAAGTTGAGGCACAACCAGATTCAAGCAAGACAGCGAGTATTAAATAAATCGCTACTAGATGTTGCTACATTTATTTGATGTTTTTACAAGAAAAATTCGACTTAGATATCTTTTTTCATCAAAAGTTTCCTCCATATACGCTTGGGAACTAAAGAACGGACCTTTTCTTGAAATAAGTAATTCAGATGTACGGTTTATTTTATTTTACACGCCCGTCTCCGACCGTGTCAAGAATTATTATGATGAAATTGGATATAATATTCAATCTTGTGTTTTCAATTAACTATAAGAACCTATACACCACTGACAGTGTAGATTGATTAAATAGAAGGAAAAAAAAACATGACTAGAGAAGCGTTCTGTGATGGGATCCTTGGGCTTTCGTTCATGCTTATCCCGGTCCTATCAAGGGCACGTTCTTTCTTGTGAGCATTTTGATGTCCTCCAAGTGGCTGACTGCTTGAGAACGATCTCTTGCAATAAATAGAAGGAAAAAAAAAACTCGACTCGGTGTTATTTTTGTTCAATGTGCGAGATAAAATAAAACCCAAATTCAGATATTTAAGAATGTAAAAAGGGATAAAATTAAACAATAGTGGAGTTTTTCCCATTTTCTAAATTTAAGCCGAATTTTTAAAAATAACACCGAGTCGAGAAAAACAACTTTCCTTGTAGCTTATGCAAGAGATCGTTATCAAGTAGTTAGGCACTTGGAGGACATCAAAATGTTCACAAGAAAAAATGCGCTCTTGATAGGACTGGGATAAACATGAACAAAAAAGTCCAACGATCCCAGTTCAGAACGATTCTCTAGTTATGTTCCAAGTCATTCCAATATCTTTTTTATAGTAAACCTACTTTTTTGCTATATGTCCTCACTTTTCTTGGGAGTGTTGGACACAAGCTTGATATTTCAACTCTAAATATGCTACTTCAATGAGCTCCATCTCCAATTCTAGCATACAAAGTTGGCATGGAAAGTTCTAACCGAGTGGATATGAATGACTCTATTGAGGATCCAAATGGTGTAAACAACGATGAAGGATATTCTTAAGACAAAGTTGAATCACTTGACTTGACTCCCAGTCTCTAATTTTTGTTTAGTACATTGCTATAATCTTAATATAAGAGAACCCAAAATCAAGATTCTTCTTTAATACTTAGTACATATAAATCTTGTAGGTACTAAAATACCCCCATTCCATCCTTCTCTTTCCTCCTTAAATATCTCACACAATTTCTCTTTCCTCTTTAATTTTCTTATATGTACCTTATTTCACTCTCTCTCAAACCGTTTTTTTTTTCTTAAATTTCTTGATATTCTTTTTTGAAAGACAGAGAACGGAGTGGGAAAAAATAATGGAAAGTATAATAGCATTATGAAAAAACAAAGAAATATTTAAACATTATATAGTTAAAATAAAAGCATCAACTTAAATGCAGATATAAGAAAAAAAGAGAAGTAAAGAGAACCATTAAAAAATTAGAGAAAAAAAAATAGAAAGCAATAAAAAATATCAAATAAAATTAAAAAAAATATAGAGTATTAAACAATTGAATGAAGTCTAATTTGCTCACAAAAATATTTGAATATAGCATCAAATAGCATCAACTTAAAAGCAGAAGTAAGAAAGAGGGAGAAATAAGCCAAGAGCACCAAATAAAGCATCAAAGAGCATCTGTTTAAATTTTTTTAAAGAACTAAAGAGCACCATTCAAAAACTAGAGAAAAAACTACCAAATAAAATTTAAAAAATATATAGAGTAATAAACAATCGAATGAAGTCTAATTTGCTCACATCTAATTTATAGATGTTGCTGCCGCATGCCATACTTTTTTTTACTTGGAAAAAAAAGAGCATCGAATGAAACATAACAAAAATCTGGAGCACCATAGAGCAACACATTAAAATTACCTATTTTTAAATATTTTGTTTTCTTACTGAAATGAAAAAATAAATAGAGAGTCATATAGCACCAAACAATTTTTTTTAAGAAAATGCTAGAATATAAATTATCAAAAAATATATACGAAACTTAAGATAAATAGATAGCATCATAGAACATCAAACGTAGATCAACGATTAAAAAAGTTCAAATAGTACATAAATTACCTACTTCTAAATTTCTTTTCCAATTAAAAAATATAAATATAAATAATAGAGAAAACCATATATAGTACATCAAACAAATTTATAAACAGAAAAGGTAAAATATAAATTGAGGAAAAAAAAAGAGTCAAAAAAAGACAGCATAGTAGTGCATCAAACGTAGAACACCAATAAAAAACCGTTCAAATATTAGAAGTTGAATACAAGTACTTGGGAGCATCAAAGAGAATCAAATAAAATAAATACATCCTCCATCGTTATAAACTTCCAACAAAAATTTGCAATTTAGCATCACATAGAATCACATAGCATGAGAACAAAACAATATGATTTTAACAAAACCAAAATATAATGCTATGTTTATCAAAATAAATTAGAATTCTCACTCATTCGTATTAATACTCTTGTCGTATGATCAGATACTTGTTCATATGACAAATTAATAAGGATGTCATTATGTCAAGTATAAAAAAAGATTTTAATTTTATTTTAGATAACACGTAAAGAGATAGTATGAGCTTACAAATAGAGAATAAAATGGATACACATAAATCATATAAAAAGAGGAATTTGTTATACGTGTGCACAAATTATGGAGATAGAATCAAATTAAGGGAATTACAGTTATTAAAGTACCGTTATGTTCTGACTTCTAAGCATTTGAACATTTTCCCTTCCATTTACCTATGATATATTGTTTGCAACAATTCATTTCGGATAGTGTAACAACTATCTTAGCGTTTGTTTTGTAACTTTATTATAAGACCTGTGAGGGGTTGCAATGAAATATGTTTAAACTGCAACAAAATGAATAGTGGAGCTTTATATATTTTAGAGAGACTTATAAATAGTTAAATACCAATAAAGTTAATTATAAAAAGGTCATTTATGTTTACTTTTTTATAATTAGGTACACATACTTATTTACAATTAGATACATATGTCATAAAAAATAACAAAATATACCAAAACAGTATTATAAAAAATCACAAAAATTGTACAGAGTATCAAACAGTATTATACATTATTGAACATGATTAGATAAGATTAAACAGGATTATACGTACAAGATTTGACAAGATTAGACATGTTTGGACAGTATTAGACAGAATAAAAAAGGATTAGACATACATGATTGAACAGGATTAGACAGGATCAGACAGGATCACACATATTTTTTGTATAAAAATGTATTTTTTAAAATGTTGGTTTTTTTAATTATGCTTTTTAATTTTTAAATATTTTTTTTGGATTTTTTAATGACATGTGTACCTATTTGTAAATAAGTTCACAAAATATGTATTTTTTTTATAAAAGAGTCATTAAGTTCAAAGCGACCGAGTTTTTTATAAATAAGTTTATAAATATATACTAAATTGTCATTTTCCTCATATTTTTATTGTAGTGATGTCACATAGATGAAGGTACATATGATAATTTAAAGTGCATAGAAAGATTTAACTCTGTAGAAGAAACTCTACCAATGTATAGTAAATATGAAAGATAAACAAGCTAAACAAAAAATTACCAGTCATATCTTATCGAAACTACTTTATGGAGATATAATTTTACGGCATGGATGATTTTGTAATTTAATATTTTTAAAATAAAGGAAAAGATGGCACGTACATGAACGAAAATTTGACCCCTAAGGTCTACCAAAGTGCAATAATATGAAGTCAAAAGAAACTTTATGTTTGTTGAACGGAAAGAAAATTATATTAATTGACATTTATGACACATTAATTGGTAGATATCTACAAGTAACATGGACATAATTTTAACACAAAAATAACTCATTTATGTATATTTACAATATCACAAAATCCTTAAAAGGTAAGAAATTTGGACTCGAGAGAGAGAGCACCATTCGTACAATATGTACATTAAATTTTAAATTTTGGGTAAAATACCAACAAAACTTTAAATTTTACATTACTATCAATCTTGATGCATGTACAATAACTATAAAAAAGGAACTTCATTCGTACTAATACCTGTAAGTTCTATCCCCCACATATATGCCACTCTTCTGCTCTCTTTAATTTTTATATGTAATCAACTATTTTGTTTTTGTTTTCTTTTTCATTCATTTATAAGATCTTGTAATTACATTCACAATATAAAACCCCCAATATTCATGCAGTATACATCCGTTTGTAGTTATGTAAAAGAAGCAGAAGTCCACAAATATGTGATGATCGATAGGAGATCAATTGTAAAAATGTTATATCATATTTCATTGTATATACGAGGGAGACAAATTTTCTGCTGCATAACCTTCTCTTGGTAGTATGGAACAACCTCTTAATTGCTATTGTGTTGAACAGTAGGTCAAATGACCGTTACCTTCCCGAGATGAATTAGTACAGGAAAAGTGATAGATTTTTTTTTGATTTTTTTTTGAAATGAAGGTAAAGTATGCGGAGAATGGAAGAGGGCAATAACTTCAGATCGTTGTTCATTTCATTTCAAAAGATCCGGACCATCCCATTGAAACTTCACAGGTTTGAATCAATAGTTGTATTCTTCTTTTTGTAATACGGTTATCATGAATGTCTACAATTTACCCAGATGACTTTTGTAATATAAGATATAATTAAGGATAAAGATGATTTACAATACAATAAAATAAGAGGATATGATATCAAAATGTGTACTATAAGTTAAATTCAAATTGATTGTTACATCTTCCTACTAGCCCTATCCGTAGCAGGAGCTTATAAACTGATTAATTTAATCAGTCCACAACATTGATCATTATGATACCATGCTAAAACAATAATTAAATTAGGTAAATAGATAGTGAAATAATTGCAAAAGATAGTTCTAGAGAATGTAGAGAGAGAAGCTCTCAAATAGAGACATCAGAGGAGATTTCAAACATCTCTCTGATTCATATGTTCATCCAATATCTTACATAAGCTTAAAATCTCTAAACATACAATCTCATAAGATTCACACTTAAAACCCATTCTATATAATATGTACAAAGAACATAAATAGAAAGGACAAACTATTAAACTTCTTATCACAATGGTTACAAAGATCCAGTCTTTCGACTACCTAATCAATGGAAAATGCTCTACAATAATTAAACACGTATTTTACCAAATTTCTGGGCAAAGAAAAAGAACCTTTAATCCTCCTGAAAGAAGCCACAAAGCATAAAGGAGAAGAAGCTATTAGGTTCTCTTTCAAAGAAGTATGTTTGTTATCTGACCCATATAAATTCACTTTAATCGGGGAGTTTACTCATGAAAAGGTAGAAGTAAAGCAAGTCATTACATTGTTGAGCAGTTTGGATATCATCTCTGACTTTAGGGTGGGAGTAATTTCCATAAACACGTGTTATTAAGTTTTTATCATGGAGACGACTTTTTGAGGGTTTGGTTAAGGATAAAGTGGATGGTTTCAAAGTGTCCAATGAGAATATTTAGGTGGACCTTTGATTTTAAACCTAGGTTTGAACCACCGATTACACCTATTTGGATAAATTTTCCTATGTTACCAATGCACCTGGATAATAAATTCAGTCTTTACTCTGTTGCTCGTGTCTTTGGGACACCACTTAAGTTAGATTTAGAAACAGCAAATAGCATAAGACCACAAGTTACAAGAATCTGCATTCAAGTGTATTTGAGTAAGGAACTTACTCATAGGGTATGGATTGGTTATGGTGATGGTGACGAGGACCAAAGAGACGATTTTTGGCAAGTGTGCAACTTCGAACAACTACCTGATTTCTCCAAACACTGTAAAAAAGTGGGTCATAGAAAGAGTGAGTGCAAACTGCTCGATGAAAATCCTGAGAAAGTTTTTGGCTCTTTCAGTTCACTTCCTCATAGAACTGTTTCACAAGAAAATGTTACACTCAATAAGAGAAATAAAAGAATTGTTTTGTAGGAAAAAAGTTATGCTAAACAGAAGATATAAAAGAAAGGCAGGTCATATCATTCGGACGTGGGTAAGAAAAGTAGTGAAAGATATTTCCGGTATGGCTATAAATAAAATTGTTAGTGATCAAACTAACGTTATTAAAGAGTTCTTGGTATCAACTAGTGAGAAATTTAACCTAAATGGGGACCACTGTAGCGGTCTTTTAGAGTGTGAAAAACTTTTGATTCCAATTGACGTTCAAGATAATACAGTTTTAGAAGAAAGGAAAAGAAATGAGAACTTAGCTATATACAATGGTCATCCGTGGCGCTCCTCTGTTGGTACTAAATATTCGTCAGTTGAGGATTTAGAGTTACTCAAAGATCAAGAAGAATTTTTTAATCACAACAAGCCCCACCTAGTCAAGGAATGGACATAGCAATATTAGAGCAAAGCATATTCAAATTTCTAACTGAAATAAATAATGAAAGATATCATAAGTCAATCAGCATAAAAGACCCTAGGACTCACAAGATGATCCATTTAGAAAAACAAGTTGCAAACTCTACAACCCCTCTCCTATGTGACCAAGAAGGGGTAAACAGAAATAATGATGGGAAAAACAACTGTCCAAATACAAGAAAACAGGTACAAAGGGACCACAGTGAGCAATATGAGCACATTAATCTAAAGGAAGGTGAATTAACAGTGGACCTATATTCATTTACTAAAGATCATCTTCTTTTATTTTCTTGAAAAGCCAACATATATTGATGCTATTTAACCTAACCCTCAAACTATATCCGTAATCACCCTCTTTTTGATTGCCTCCATGTGCCAAGTTCTTTACACTGAGCTCATTTTCCCATAAGTGATAAAATAACCATCATAGAGGTAATATGATTATATGAAGAAAAAGAAACTTGAAAAACATATAACCTTTAAAATAACCATCATCTTCAAACTTAATCAAACATGAACTAGTTTAATAGGAAGCATGACTTTGTAAATTAAAGTATAACTTTATCGACATTTTGTTTTCAGTGGAAGTTTTTAATAAATAGAAAATCTCCGACATTTACAATAATATTGAGGGAAATAGATAGGTATGATGCTAAAACAATAATTAAAATAGGTAAATAGATAGTGAAATAATTTAAAATTGTTGTGTGACATATTAACTCACATATATATTTATATAGATATAGGGAGAGAATATAGAGAGAGACAATAAGACGAAATGTTTATTCATTAATATGAGTGTACAGAGAGATAAATCAAGAGACCCCTGACCCTCTTTATATTATAGATGGTAGAGTTACATATGTTAGGAAAGTCCAAGATAGGACCAATAGAGTAAGATATCATCATCACCGAATATATGAACAAGTAATCAATGACAGTCTCGTTTCGCTTCAATATCGTCTAAGATATCATCATCGATAGATATTTCCAGATTCTTAGGATGAGGAGGAATCACACATCTCCTAGATCCTTTATAATCTCGTGCGACAAACGATTTTCAGTTCACCACCTCTGGGGCTGAACGAATTAAGAACCGGTCAACTTCCTCGTATCTTGGAAAGGACAATAGACCGACGGCCAACGGAAGCGTCTTTTACTTGGCGGGTTCGGCCAAAGAACCGTGTTACGACTGGAACATGGCGTCCGACAAGGACGTCTATCCTTGGAAGCATTTTGCAGCAGGTATAAATGATCTCGTGACATCTCATAAAGTCATTAAATGCGTTCGGTATTTATTTAGACTTAAGGGAGTCTATGCACTTACTTATCACTAAGTGCAATTTTGGGGATCAAGCTAAGACTGAGTGGGTTATGCCACGTTACTTCACGTCGTTCCTTATAAACGGTAACGTGCAAATCTCCCCCTAACGATGGGAAGAACAGTCTTAGTGATGTCACTTTCGCATATCATACGGTAAAGAGTTTGCTTGCCAAGGTTACTCTATCAAATGATAGGCATGTGATTCATAATCAACTTATGGCCCCTTCAAAGGTCCATATTTTGAACGCTATAGCGGCTCAATCAATATATTAATTAAGCACTCTAACCACGCGTTAATATGAGACTTCTGGCTCATAACCAGTAACCAGCTGGTACGCATATGGTGTCTGAGTGTCTATGGGCCTCATAACGGACCAATGCAGCAAAATAGCATAACCCAAAACGAAAATATAAATCTTGGTGCACAAGACCAAGAAGTGCGTGCAATCATTTGCAGTCGCATCATCAAACTTTTCGTGATTCCATTTGGGTCTGAACATAATCGACAGGATGTTCATTTTAAATTTCCAAACTCAAGTAATTCAAATCGAAATTCCGATTCTTTAATCTTTGGTATTATTAAGTCAACTAGACTTTTCAGGATAATCCGGATCATGAGCCATCAACTTAATGATACGGCTAAAAGTTTGGGAAGTGCTGCATTTATGTGGACAACAGTAAAATGTGACCATATTGTCGATGCATCAACCATAACCATTTATATTTATGGTCCGTCTTATGGTTGGATAAGTCCACAATAACTCCTTCAATTCTTTACAAGAATTCTACGAGTCCATTTCGTGATCTTTACACATACTAGTCTTTCAAACTGAGCATTAATGGCATGAACTTCGGACTAATCACAAAATATATCTTCAAATAGAATCCACATGCGATGCGATTATAAATCAAGCATCGTCATTTGACCCGGGAATATCTCATCTGGTCAATGCCACAATATCAAATGCTTTGATCAATCGACGACAGGCGAATGATATTATAGACAATCATGTCTTAGCATCTAAATCCTTTATCAATCGACGACAGGTGAAATGATAAGGTAACTTTAAATGCTTTTAAAAAATGTTGTAGCAACCACTTGAAAGACATTTCAACTCCTCTAAAATAAGTTTTTGAGTGGAGGCTATGTAAAGAAATTTCATTTCTTTCATGAGCTATTACCAGATAACACTATTTTCTCGAATATTTTATAACTCAACAAGGTATGACAGGACCTACAGGAGTATAACGCCTCATATTTGACAAATCAATTTGGCTTTACCAAAGATTTCGATTTGGAATGACAAGTCCACAATCGTTGTCACCGAGTACTCTTTTAGGCAAGTAGTTGGTAAAATTATGTGGTACACTGTTACCCACTATTTCCAAAAAACCAACTACGCCACAAGTATTGCTTAAAATTTCATAATTTAAAGTTTGGTCACATTTGTCGAAGGAATTTGCTCAAAACACTTTAAATTATTTCGAGCAATTTCGTAAACAGGCAAACCATATTCCAAAAGTATGTTCAAATGGAAAAATCATAATCCAAATGGAAAAACATAATACAGATGAGCAAAAAAATGGCTCAATGATTTATCAAAATCAATAAAGAAATGTACCAAACTTATTTGAGCCACAAAACCAGGGGTCTCAAGAGTTTCCTTTTAGTTATCTTTAACCACATTAGTATCGATTTTTTCACCTTTATAATAGTTTTGAACTATTTAAGGAGTAACCGTGCATGACCTTTGTTTTTATAGCATAGAGTTGCCTTCTTGAGCATTATCTCTTGCTTTGTGACAACGGGCCATATTGTTCCTTTCAATTACTTTCTTGGAGCCACATGTTTTTGATTTTGACGATTGTCTAAAATCTCGCTTGGCTAGGTGATCCATCGGGATCGCGACAGTTCCAGACAAATATAATTTGTCTCGATTCTCGATTCATGGAAAAAAAATGTACACGAAGAGCATTAATATCAGGCAAACAATTCGCCATTGACCCAATAGGATTAAAACTACTCACCGGGGCAATTTTCTTATCCAATAATAGATGGGCGATAAAGGAACATGGTGAATATAAATTCATGATACTGCTTATGGAATACAATTTCCAAGCTAGTATTTTGGTGAAGGATTGCTCCAATATGTCAATTTCAGACATTTGTTCACCATAGACGTCATCACGTCTCAAATGTGGCGGCGGAATAAAATCAACGCCTTAGCATTCATCCTAAGGGTTAAAACAAGCTCGTGTTTTACTCATCAAAGATGGCATCCAAAAAAAATTGGGCATCACATTTTTCACACATCAGGGTGAGTAACATGTGGTGACGGATTAAAATCAACGTTTAAACAGTCATTTCGCAGGTATCTTTTATGATTTTTCTCATCATAGATGGCATCCAACATGTGTTGGGAGATCTGGATTATTTATCATATAAAATGACTGGTTTATATGTTTATGGTTTGCACAAGCACAAACGTTTTTTTTGAAACGACAGGTTCGAAAACATTAGTTTTGCTTCTCATGTGAATCGGTTCTCATTGATCGAACGACGGGTCGATAGTGAAACACCAATTCGGCAAAACATACATAACTATATAAGCACACTCGGGGAAATTATTATTTAGTCAACCCCTTTCGGTAGCTCTAATTGAAAAACGACCAGGAAAGACGGTGAGGGTGGAGGGCATGAATGCCACTTAAAACCCGACCTCATTAGGATATCGAATTCCGCCTATATCTTTCCTAGACATCATATCCAAATAGGTGAGCCTATTTAGGGAAGATTCATAATTTTTCCAACTCAAATGTGAATATATATGATTTCGCAATTCTACCATTCATCGCAATAAATAACAGATATATCTATTCTAGATAACCACATATATATACAAGGCAATATAAAATATATTCATGATATATATCTATTCATGCAGTAGATTTGGTGATAAACTAAATCAATTCAGGATTATCAATCGCACTAATTATATAATACCAAATCAAATCAAATAAATTAGATCAAATCAAACAATTAACTGCCATATGTGATATTTATATTTATGGTAATATCAAAAAAATATGTTGATTATGCTAACAAGATATCAATCAATTATCTACGGTTTATTGCCATATAAGTAATTCTATACATGGTAGTTTTAACATGCAAGCAAGCAATATATTTTTAATTACCAATTTATTCTATATATGGTAATTTTTAATATGCAAAGTGGTTAAATTTACATGAAAACATATCAATTTATTCAATTAACATGCAATTTTTATTTACTTGCCTTTTTAATAAATATATATATGCATGTGGGTGAATATTTATAGACCGAATATTGACTTTTATAACACATATATACTGTTTTTATACATGTAATATACTACAGGGACTATCCCTGTAATTTCAGCAAACTATATATTTATTTACAGCATTATTACAGCTTCAGTCCATAATTTCAGACAAGTTACAAAACAGTGCTACTGTTTTCAGTTTTTTTTTACAGATTTAATCCCACAGATTAATACATGTTTTACAATTACATGATTTCCGATTTAGAACCCGATTATATATCTTTTACTAATTTTGTTTGTATAAAAATACAATTTTACAGTACACGATACATATTACATATCAATAGGTTTTTATAGACAGGTTGATCATGTTAGACAGTAAAAATAAAAAAAAATCTATCATGCATAGGTTTTTTTTTCAACAAATACATGCAGTTTGGGTTACTGTGTATGGTCTTATCAACAAATATCATTTTATAATCAACAATATATGTGTTACAATCATGCTTTAGTTATCCATACAAGTAACAAACTCTAATACACATGGATTATATACTACGGTATATTTATCATGCTTTATTTATCCATAAAATAATACGTGCAATCACATATATGGAATAAATTAAGTTTTGAATTCGGCACCTTACGCACCGTATGTTGGTGAAGGTCGATATAGCAAAACCCTAAAAAAACCAGGATAAACCTCAAGGTTTATAGATACCCAATATCTGTGCGTTTACCAAAAATCTCTAATATCCGTGAGCGTATATCTTAGTCTCTGCGAGCAAACTGCTGATAACGTGTTGTGTGAGATATTAGCTCACATATATATGTATATAGATATAGGGAGAGAATATAGAGAGAGACAATAAGACGAAGTGTTTATTCATTAATATGAGTGTACAGAGATATACATCAAGAGACCCCTCACCCTCTTTATGTAATAAAGGGAAGAGTTACATATGCTAGGAAAGTCCAAGATAGGCCCAATAGAGTAAGGCCCAACATGGCCAATAATATCCAACAACAAAAATAATAATTTTATTTGTGTTGTAGGATATTATTGGCCATCTTAGGCCTTATTATATTGGGCCTATCTTGGGCTTTCCTAGCATATGTAAGCCTACCCTCTATTATATAAAAAGTGTTAGGGGTCTCTTGATGTATCTCTCTGTACACTCATATTGATGAATAAACACTTCGTCTTATTGTCTCTCTCATATATATATATATATATACCGTCACACGACACGTTATCAGCACTTTGTCCGCGGAGACTAAGATATACGCTCGCGGATATTGGAGATTTTTGGTAAACGCACAGATATTGGGTATCTATAAAGCTTGAGGTTTATCCTGGTTTTTTAGAGTTTTGCGATATCGACCTTCACCAACATACCGTGCATAAGGTACCGAATTCAAAACTTAATTTATTCCATATATGTGATTGCACGTATTATTTTATGAATAAATAAAGCATGATAAATATACCTTAGTATATAATCCATGTGTATTAGAGTTTGTTACGTGTTTGGATAACTAAAGAATGATCGAAACACATATATTGTTGATTATAAGATCATATTTGTTGATAAGACCATACACAGTAACCCAAACTGCATGTATTTGTTGAGAAAAAAAAACCTATGCATGATAGATTTTTTTTATTTTTACTGTCTAACATGATCAACCTGTCTATAAAAACCTATTGATATGTAATATGCATCGTGTACTGTAAAATTGTATTTTTATACAAACAAAATCAGTAAAAGATATATAATCGGGTTGTAAATCGGAAATCATGTAATTGTAAAACATGTATTAATCTGTGGGATTAAATCTGTAAAAAAAACTGAAAACAGTAGCACTGTTTTGTAATTCGCTGAAACTATTGACTGTGCATCTTAATTACTAAAGGACTAAACTGAAACTTGTCTGAAATTATGGACTAAAGCTGTAATAATGTTGTAAATAGATATATAGTTTGCTGAAATTACACGGATAGTCCCTGTAGTATATTGCATGTATAAAAATAGTATATATGTGTTATAAAAATCAATATTCGGTCTAAATATTCACCCACGCGCATATATATATTTATTAAAAAGGCAAGTGAATAAAAATTGCATGTTAATTGAATAAATTGATATGTTTCCATGTAAATTTAACCACTTTGCATGTTAAAAATTACCATATATAGAATTAATTGGTAATTAAAAATATATTGCTTGCTTGCATGTTAAAACTACCATGTATAGAATTACTTATATGGCAATAAACCGTAGATAATTGATTGATATCTTGTTAGCATAATCAACATATCTTTTGATATTACCATAGATATAAATATCACATATGGCAGTTAATTGTTTAATTTGATCTAATCGATTTGATTTGATTTGGTATGATATAATTTGCGTGATTGATAATCCTGAATTGATTTAGTTTAACACCAAATCTACTGCATGATTAGATATATATCATAAATATATTTTATACTGCCTTTTATATATATGTGGTTATCTAAAATAGATATATCTGTTATTTATTGCCATGAATGGTAGACTTACGAAATCATATATATTCACATTTCAGTTGGAAAAATTAGGAATCTTCTCTAAATAGGCTCACCTATTTGGATATGATGTCTAGGAAAGATATAGGCAGAAGTCGATATCCTAATGAGGTCTGGTTTTAAGTGGCATTTGTGCCCTCCACCCTCACCTTTTTCCTGGTCGTTCTTCAATAAGAGCTACCGAAAGGGGTTGACTAAATAATAATTTCCCCGAGTGTGTTTATATAGTGATGTATGTTTTTCCAAATTGGTGTTTTAGTATCGACCCATCGTTCGATCAATGAGAACCGATTCACATGAGAAGGAAAACTAACATGTTTTCAAACCTGTCGTTTCGAAAAAACATTTGTGCTTGTGCAAACCATAAACATATAAACCAGTCGTTTGATATGATAAATAATCAGGAACTCCCAACACATGTTGGATGCCACTTATGATGAGAAAAATCGTAAAACATACTTGCGAAATGACTGTTTAAACGTTGATTTTAATCCGTCACCACATGTTACTCACCCTGATGTGTGAAAAATGTGATGCCCAATTTTTTTTGGATGCCATCTTTGATGAGTAAAACACAAGTTTGTTGTTACCATCAGGATGAATGCTAAGGCGTTGATTTTATTCCGCCGCCACATTTGAGATGTGATGACGTCTATGGTGAACAAATGTCTGAAATTGACATATTGGAGCAATCTTTCACCAAAATACTAGCTTGGAAATTGTATTCCATAAGCAGTATCGTGAATTTATATTCACCATGTTCCTTTATCGCCCATCTGTTATTGGATAAGAAAACTGCCCCGGAAAGTAGTTTTAATCCTATTGGATCAATCGCGTATTGTTTTCGTGATATCAATACTCTTCGTGTACATTTTTTTCCATGATTCGAGAACCGAGACAAGTGTTATCTGTCTCGAACTGTCATGATCCCGATGAATCGCCTAGCCAAGAGAGATTTTAGACAATCGTCAAAATCGAAAACATGTGGCTCCAAGAGAGTAATTGAAAGGAATAATATGGCCCGTTGTCACAAAGTAAGAGATAATTCTCAAGGAGGCAACTCTATGCTATAAAAACAAAGGTCATGCACGGTTACTACTTAAATAGTTCAAAACTATTATAAAGGTGAAAAAACCGATGCTAATGTGGTTAAAGATAACTGAAAGAAAACTCTTGAGACCTCCGGTTCTGTGGCTCAAATAAGTTTGGTACCTTTCTTTATTGATTTTGATAAATCATTGAGCCATTTTTTTTGCTCATCTGGATTATGTTTTTCCTTTTGAATTATGATTTTTCCATTTGGACATACTTTTGGATTTTGGTTTGCCTGTTTACAAAATTTCTCCAAATAATTTAAAGTGTTTTGAGCAAATTCCTTTGACAAATGTGACCAAACATTAAATTATGAAATTTTAGGCAATACTTGTAGGGTAGTTGATTTTTTTGGAAATAGTGGGTAATAGTGAACCACATAATTTCACCAACTATTTGCCTAAAAGAGTACTCAGTGACAACGATTCTGGACCTGTCATTCCAAATCAAAATCTTTGGTAAAACCAAATTGATTTGTAAAATATGAGGTCTTATACTCATGTAGGTCCTGCCGTACCTTATTGAGTTATAAAATATTCGAGAAAACCAGTGTTATCTGGTAATAGCTCATGAAAGAATTAAAATTTCTTCACATAGCCTACATTCAATACGACCAAAAGCATATTTTAGAGGAGTTGAAATGTCTTTCAAGTGGTTGCTACCATATTTTTTAAAAGCATTTCGCCTATTGTCGATTGATAAAGGATTTAGATGCTAAGACATGATTGTCTATACTATCATTCGCATGTCGTCGATTGATCAAAGCATTTCTATATTGTGACATTGACCCGATAATATATTCCCGGGTCAAAAGACGATGCTTGATTTATAATCGCATCGCATTTGGATTCACTTTGAGGATATATTTCGTGATTAATCCGAAATTCATGCTACTAATGCTCACATTGAAATACTAGTATGTGTAAAGATCACGAAATGAACTCGTAGAATTCTTGTATAGAATTGAAGGAGTTATTGTGGACTTATCCAACCATAAGACGGACCATAAATATAAATGGTTATGGTTGATGCATCGACAATATGGTCATATTTTACTGTTGTCCACATAAATGCAGTACTTTCCAGACTCTTAGCCTTATCATTAAGTTGATGGCTCATGATACGGATTATCCTGAAAAGTCTAGTCGACTTGATAATGCCGAAGAGTAGGAATCAAAATTTCGATTTGTACTACTTGACTTTGGGAATTGAAATTGAACATAATGTTGATTATGTTCTGACCCAAAATGGACTCACAAAATTTTTAAGCGGTTGAAAATGATTGCACGTGTTATTTGATGATGCGTACCTATATATATTTCTGTGTGGGGTCACAATACATTGCATATTGCTGCATTGGTCCATCTGAGGCCCATAGTCACTCAAAAAACTAAATGCGTACCAGTTGGTTACTGGTTATGAGCCAAACGCCTCATATGAACGCGTGTTTCAGTGCTTAATTTTTTGATTGAGCCGCTAAAGCGTTCAAAATACCGACCTTTGAAAATCGGGGACATAAGTCGATTATGTATCCTCTGCCTATCATTTGATAGAGTAACCTTGGCAAGCGATCTCTTTACTGTATGACATACGAAAGTGACATCACTAAGAATATTCTCTCCGTCATTAGGGGGAGATTTGCACGTTACCGTTGATAAGGAACGACGTGAAGTAACATGGCATAACCCACTAAGACTTAGCTTGATCCCCAAAACTACACTTAGTGATAAGTAAGTGCATAGACTCCTTCAAGTCTAACTAAATCCCAGACGTATTTAATGACTTTATGAGATGTCACGAGATCATTTATACCTGCTGAAAAATGCTTGCAAGGATAGACGTCCTTGTCGGATGCTGTGTTCCTGTCGTAACACGTTGCTTTGGCCAAACCTGCCAAGCAAAAGACGCTGCTGTCGGCCGTTAGTCTGTCGTCCTTCCCAATATAGGAGGAAGTTGACCGGTTCTTAATTCGTTCAGCCCTATAGGTGGTGAACTGAATCTCGTTTGTCACACGAAATTATAAAAGGATCTAGGAGATGTGTGATTCCTTCTCATCCGGAGAATCTTGAAATATTTGTCGATCATGATATCTTAGACGATTTGAAGTGAAACGAGACTGTCATTGATTACTTGTTCATATATTCGGTGACGACTAATAATATGAGCAAATTATGAAAGGGAACCATGTACCGTTGCCTGAAGTCAACGTAGAATAGACTGGCCTAATGGAAATTTGCAATCTAAGTAGGCTTCTTAGCGAAAGTGTGTTCGGACCTGTAGCTCCAACACCACCAATGTTAAACGAGTTCGTTTATTTGGTTATTCGTAAGGAAAAGTGATGAGAATAATGACATTGTAGAATGCTCGCCTAGTAGCGCATGGCTTCTCTCACACCTTGGAATTGATTATGAGATGGTTGATTTCCTCGTAATGGACATTATAACAGTCCCTTACCTTACCAATTTAGAAGTTTCCAAAAAACTTAGTATGCAGCCATGAATGTGTTCACGGTTTTATCTCTATGGGGATTTAGACAAAGAGATACAAATAAAGGTCCTTGTGTGACTTCATGTGTTTAAATCAAGTAGTTCCTGACCACGGAACACGATCTCAATTGACTGAGACGTTCACTATATGGATTAATATAATCTGAATGGATGTGGTATTCCGCCTAAGTGAGTACTTCATCAGCTTGGGATACTTGAACAAGTATTATGCCCTTGCGTGTTATGAAGCAATCCACTTTTTGGATTTACCTTTCGAGATGAAGGATCTTGGGAAGACACGGTAGTGACTCGGCCCAATGATCGAGTCCCGTAAAGATTGAATCTAAGTCCATGATTCAGACTACACCTAGAAGGTGTTATGACGAAGTCATCATGATGCTAAGTCGTCAGATTCTCCCATGATTGTTCGATCACTAGACATTGATATAGACCCAGTCCGTCCCTGATGAGAGGATGAAGAGATATTGAACCATCATGTTCATATCTAAGTACAATAAGCGCATCATTGTACTTGGTCTAATGTGCTAGGACGAACATCTCGTATGCTGTGAATGGTATAGCTCGACACAGCATCGCGCTAACACGCTCCCATCGAAATGCCACTAAAGATACATTCCCTTACATTATGGTAATTTTGGAAGTGGGCTAGTATATCCCATTTGCGTCATCGAGTGTACCTACCCCCTTCGATACTCGAATTAACGCAACCCTTTTTCGGTTATACCGATGCCGGTTACTTATCAGACCCGCATAAGGGATATTCCTAACATGGTCTGTCTTTACCATTAGGAATAACGCAATATCTTGGAGGTCTTGGAATGAATCCAAACGAATCACTCTGATCTACTCGTGCTCTATGACACGACTAGAGAGTGTATATGACTTCGAGCTCGTATTAGCCATATTTGAATTACATATGTTCTGTCTCACGATTCAGATAAAGCACTTGTCTTATTTGAGGACAACTTGTTGTTATCGATCAAGAGAGACATGACTAGATTATTCTATTTAGCATTTCTTGCCGAAATAAATCTTCACATATGAAATTTAAAAGCATCATGTCGAGTGCTCGTTTTATTCCACATTATATTTTCTTGCATACAGTCGTGTGCAAGTAAATCAGGCATCCAGTCGAATGCTCGTACTCTTTATTCTAATATGAAATTATTGCACCCAGTTGTGTGCAAGTGAGGGGAAGCATCCAGGTGAATGCTTATTTCAGTAGTTAGTACTTAGTCGAAATCCTCGCACCCTATCGTGTGCAAGTGAGGGGGAGCATCCAGTCGCATGCTCGTGTACTCTTTTTGTCCTTAGACCAAGGTTTTTTCCCACTAGGTTTTCTTTGGCAAGGTTTTTAGTGAGACACGTTCCCATCATATCTCACTTAAGATTGCCGAAATTAGGGGAAGTATCCAGTTATATACTTCTTACCACTGTGTACTTTTTTGTCCTTCGACTAGAGATTTTTTCCCACTGGGTTTACTCTAGCAAGGTTTTGATGAGGCACCTGTTTTGTGGTTAATCCATAGTACTACCATTACTGCACTCTTTTTCCTTCAATCAGAGATTTTCCCATTGGGTTTGCTCTGGCAAAGTTTTGATGAGGCACACAGTTTTGTGGTTAGTTACTTACATGATATTTCGGCCTATATAATTCGGCTACACAGTTTCTCCTAGGTATCCATTTTATCCCACACTGGGTTTTCCGGCCCTAAGGTTTTTATGTGTTTAGCACTACGAATGAACTCGACTCACATCGACAGCATGAAGACGAAGAAATCAAGACGTGCAAAGGGGGAGTGTTGTAGGATATTATTGGCCATCTTGGGCCTTATTCCATTGGGCCTATTTTGGGCTTTCCTAGAATATGTAACCCTACCCTCTATTATATAAAGAGGGTTAAGGGTCTCTCTGTATGCCCATATTAATGAATAAACACTTTGTGTTATTGTCTCTCTCTATATTCTCTCCCTATATCTATATACATATATATGTGAGCTAATATGTCACAACAGTTTGTATTTTTTATATAAATGAGGGAAACCCTCTAATTTTATGAATAATTTTTTTGAAATAAAAAAGGACATAAGAAATTTTAAAACAAAGAATTTTTTTTGAAAACGAAACTTATAAAGAACCAAGTATTTTATTCCGGTATGAACTTCTCTCACCATTTAATTGTAATATCTCCGAGTTGTTGTTGATGACTATTTTAGAACCATTTTGTTCGTAATTTTTTGAATAGCTGCCCCTCTCTATTCTATTTGTGTGTTTGTATATTTATTAAGTTACATAGAGAAATCGCTCCTTAGAACCCTAGAAATCACCATTAAAAAATCGTTTAGGAGAGAGAATGTCGTTTCTCTCTATGAAATCTTCTTCAGGTGAAAATGAACGGACAAGAAAGGGGGACGTGGCATTATTTCCTATATTTTTACATGCGGTCCCTCTATTATCGGGAATCTTTCAATTGAAGACAACTTTCTTTTATTGTAGAAATTTTTAATTATCTTTTAATCCTGTAATTCTGCTTATTATGTTAGAGGCTCTCTATTTTGAGATTTCCTCTAATTTGACCTTTAATTCTGTTTTGGGGTTTTTTCCCGCATTTTTTATAGCCAATTAATAAAAAAAAAGTAGGTTTTCCCCACCATTTATATTAAAAAAATACATAGAGAAATCGCATACTTGTCTCTAAATTTCTCTTAAAACTCTCTTTCTAGTAATAAAATGACTCTAGACGTAAGCTCTCTAGTCCGAATAATTGAACGGGTTCAAGGAAGATAATCCAACCGTTGATTCTTCTTTTGGTAAACCAACGGCGTTGATCACTCGAGACATGCTTGGCAGAGGTGATTAACCCAATCGACGGAGTTGGACTTTGATTTGCAAGTTCCTTCAGGGTGGGAAAAGCATCTTGATTTAAAGTCAAGTAAAGTTTACCTCCAGAAAAGTTATTCCCATAGTAAACTTCAGTCCAAAGAATCATTCACAAAGCTTCAAGACTTGAATATGGCACCCTCATCCAAACATAAATTGAACTTATTTGATGAACCAAGTTTAGAACTCAAGCTCAATCAACACGGTCAAAACCATCTTCATCTTCGCCAAACTATTCATCCTCAAAATTGAAATGGAAACAAAATACGAGGTGAAATCTTCGTCATCGTATGCCATTGGTTTTCCCAATTTCTTGCTTAACGTGCTAATATCGAGAAACAACCCTACTTCCCCTCGTTGCCACACAATGGTCCTATCTCCAGTGGCGGTGAAAAAACCTCGGGTTGATCTGAACATATCGATTAAATAATTCTAGAGGAATTTTTTTTCTTTTATATTATCTTTTAGTTGTTTTGGATGGTTTTTCTAAATGATAGAATCAAAGATAGGATGGTTAATGAATAATCCAACTTTTACTATATAAAAAAAAGGATCATCTTTGATAGCTTTATTAGGTTCGGTTTTAAAATTTCGATTCCTCTACGTAACATTTTTTTATGTAGTAAAGGTTGGATTATTCATTAACCACCCTATCATTGATTTTATCATTTACAAAAACCATCTGAAACAACTAAAATATAATAGAAAATAAATCATCTCTCTAGAATTATTAAATTGAGATGTTTAGATCAATCTGAGGCCTTTTCACTGCCACTGGAGATAGAACAATTGTGTGGCAACGAGGGCAAGTAGGGTTGTTTCTAGATATTAGCACGTAAAGCAAGCAATTGAGACAACCAGGGGCATACGATGACAAAGATTTTACCGCGTATTCTGTTTCCATTATAATTTCTCTGATTGAGGACGAAGAGTTTGAGAGAACAGGAGAGGATGATTTCGAAAAGGAGACGGATCTCTTTTTGTTTGTTTCCTTCTCCGCCCTTTCAAGATGGTTTCGACGGTGATGAGATGAGCTTGAGTTCTAAGCTTGGTTCATTAAATAATTTTAGTGTATGTTGGGATGAGGGTGCGATATTCAAGTCTTTAAGCTTTGTGAATGATTCTTTGGACTGATGTATACTATAGGATAACATTTCTGGAGGTAAACTTTACCTGACTTTAAATCAAGACTCTTTTCCCACCCTGAAGGAACTTGCACATCAAGGTCCAACTCTGTCGACTGGTTAATCACCTCCGCCAAGCATGTCTCGAGTGATCAACATCGTTGGTTTACCAGAAGAAGAATCAACGGTTGGATTATCTTTCTTGAACCCGTTCATTATTCAGATTAGAGAGCTTACATCTATAGACATTTTATTACTGGAGAGAGAGTTGTAGGAGAAATTTAGAGAGAAGTATGCGATTTCTTTTTTTTAAATAAATAGTGGGGATCCCACAATTTTATTAAAATCGAAATGTGGAGAAAAACTCCTCAAAACGAAATTACAGGTATTTACAGGAAAAATCTCTACTATAGAGATCTAAACGAAATGAACACAAACTATTACAACCAAATGAAATGATTGAAACTTAAAATCAGATGTTCTCCATATTTGGACTCAATAGCATGGTGATTGAAACTTGAAGGACTTGTCATGGAATTAGCTGTATAACACCTGTCACTTGTCTCTTGCACCTCTTCATTTCTCACTGTGCGAAACCTAACAGAGAGGCTCTCTCTCTCCTAAGCTCCATTTTCATCCCTTTTTTAACTTCCATCTTATATTAAACAACTAACTTCCCATCTTCCTCATCATCCAAACCTTAAATTTGACATACCAATAGCTTCTGTTAAAATAACCCCCTTTAAAACCTGTGGAAAATCATCCAAGCTTGAAGAAATGGTGATTCCCTTCCAATTCGCAAGTAGATCTGCTGCCTTATAGACATTTTATTACTACAGCGAGAGTTGCAAGAGAAATTTAGAGAGAAGTATGCGATTTCTCTATCTAACTTAATAAACAAATACACAAATAGTATGGAAAGGGGAAACTATTCCAAAAGTTAGGAAGAAAATGGTTCGAAGATAATCATCACGAGCAACTTGAAGATATTACAATTAAAGGATGAGATAAGTTCACACCCGAATAAAATACATAGAAGTTGGTTCTTTATAACTTTCATTTTCAAAAAAAAAAACTTTGTTTTTAATTTTCTTGTATGTCCTTTTTTATTCCAAAAAAAATATTAATAAAATTAGAGTGTTTCCCTCACTTATATAAAAAACACTAATAGAATTATCATTCTAAATTATTTCACTCTATTTACCTATTTTAATTATTTTTTTAGCATCATAACTATCTATTTCCCTCGATATTATTGTAAATGTCGGGGGTTTTCTATTTATTAAAAATTTTCACTATAAACGAATAAATAAATAAATAAATATATATATATATATATATATAACCTAGAGAGATAAAAAGAGAGACGTCTAGGGTGGATAACCCTAACCGCCGTCAGCATGGCCGACCATGCAAATACGTCACCGGAGAGAGACAAACTAAGGAATAACCAACTCATTTCACCAGATCCCCTAGCCACAAAATTTTTCACATTTGATTGTAAGCCCTAAACCAAAAACAGAGATACCTTTCAAAGAACTCGGCACATATATATACTATGGAAGATGTTCAACAACTATCAGAGCCATTTAAGTATACCATAGTTGGGTAAGTTCTCGCACGAAAAACCCAACCTAGAAGCAATCAAAAAAGTTTTCAAAACTCTAGATCTACAAGCTGCTTACAACATCGGAGTTTTTGATAACAAACATATATTGGTGAGATGTTTTCATGAAGATTTTCAGCAATAGTGGCTTAAAAAAATATGGTACATAGAAGGTAAGCCTATGCATACTTTTAAATGGACTTTTATTTTGATACTGAAGCACCGAGTCAACTGTAATCCCCATTTGGATCTCGTTACCCAAATTACCTATCCATTTATACAATAAAACCAGTATTTTTTCTATAGCAAGGGCTTTTGGTCATCCGCTAAAGGTGTTAGAACCCACAGCCAAGCTTACTAGGCCTGGATTTTCCGGTATTTGTGTTGAAATTGATTTAGCACATGAACTAAATGAAATGCTCAGAATTAACTATGGAGAGGATGAAAACCTTGGTTTTTGGCAATAGTGTTGAGTACGAAGATCTGCAAAATATTGTTTCTACTACTATAAATTGGGACATAAAGAGGAAAATTGCATTTTCAAGAAAGAGGATAAGAAAGAAAAAGAAGAAGAAAATAAGAACAATGCCCCAGAACAAGAGCCCAAGAATAATTAACAGCCAAGCAAAAATGAAAAAAAGGCCACAAATTACAACAATAATAGAGATAGGGAGCAAAATAAGGAAAAAGAGCAGCCCAAAAAATTCAAAAGGGGCAATTAGTACAAAAATAACAGTAAAATGAGCACACGGGACTGGGTGTCCAAAACCTTTGGATACAAGGATCAAGAAAAAGAAGGTGATAACAAGGAGCGGCCAATTCAGATTGAGCCTGAACAAAATGCAATAGAAAAAAATTGTGATTTAGTGGAAAATATTGAGATAGAAAAGGAAGATAGCACTGCAAATACTGAGGTTGCTAATAATAACAAAAACGGATAAATTACAGACCTTGCTGTGGACATAGAAGAAGATGTAGACAGGCGCAGAGGTAGGATTTCGATTGAGCGGGGGCACAATATGATGAATATTTATATTATGTTTTAGATAAATATAATAAGCTTTCGCAAATAATGTTCTAAACTCTAATAATTGATTAAGTACACTTGGGAATTTTTTTTCACTTGCATTTTAATTATTTCTGACAATATACTTTATTTTTAATAAAACTATAAGAGAAGTGCTGCTAATAGTTTTAGATTTGAATATTACTGAAGATTCTTAAGAAACTATAAAAGATTTTTAGAAAAAATATTTCATTATAAAAATGTAATAAAATCACACAATATACACAATTTATATTTAATACAACTATAAGAGAGACGTGTACTAATGGTTTTCGATTTCAATATTTCCGGAGATTTTTAAGAAATTATAAAAGATTTTTCGAAAAAAATATTTCATAGTGAAAATGTAAAACAGAAAAAGTGGTGAATTTCTCCAGCTGCAAGGCTTGACCCCACAACCTTTGACCACAACTGAACTTTTAGTTCTAGCATTTAACCACTAAGGTCGACCATTTTTTTGATAATCTTACATATAAAAATGGTATTTGTTCACATTTTAGCGGAGGCAACCGCCCCCACTAGGCGTACACTATCTTAGCCCCTAGATGTGGATGAAGAAATAATTGCAGATAATCCAAGGGTGTCTAAGCAACCTGAAAAAGAAGAAGAATGTGAAATAATAAGCTATGAATAAGATATTGAAAGGGAAGAAGAAATAAATACCGAGTTAGATGAAGGTAGGGAGATTCGTCTAAGTTGCCAGATCTTTCTCACAATATATCTATTCAGCCAAACTTGTCACCAAAGTCCATTCCAAAAAAAACAGGGGATGCTCATTAATTGGGAGCTCACAAAAAAGCAAAAAAAAATTGAATAAGAAAAAATAGAAAAATGAAGCTAAAAAAGGCTCACTACCAGTTTCACCGATGAACCTTAGATCCTCTAATGTAAGGGTTAATAAAAGTGTTAAATGATTAATGTCCTCATATGAAATAATAGAGGAATTGGTAATTCTGCCACTTCCGATAGACTGAAAAGTCTGTAAATGCTACAATTTAATTTTACTAGTTTGTCTAGAGCCTATGGTTTGTAAATTTCAAAATCTCTACAAGTTTACTTAGCAAGCCAATATTTTCTCCATTATATATGCTAAATGTACAATTTTAGAAAGAGAGGACCTTTGGTTCTTTTTGAGACAAAATTATACAAATGACCATTGGTTTATTGGGGGAGATTTTAAAACTATTACCAAAGAAGAAGATAAAATTTGTGGAGCAGTGATTAACTTGAGATCAGCTCAGGATTATCTTGATTGTATTGAAGACATAAACGCTACCGAGTTACCCTTTACTGGCTCCAACTTCACCTGGTGGAACAAAAGAGATGGGATTAATGCTGTTTTTTAGAGAATCAACAAAGTTTTAACAATCACTTTCAAGACCCAGCTCTGATCACTACTCTTTATTAATCACTTTCAAGACTGAGTATGATAACAATCCCTAGAAGATTTATATTTTAGAAATTTTGGGTTGCTAATAAAGGGTTTTATTATTTGGTGGAAAAAGTGTGGAAACCTCATGTTTGAGGTAATGCTCTCTATTCCCTTGTTAATAACTTAAAGGCTTTGAGAAAAGAGCTTATTATTTGAAATAAGGAAACTTTTGGTAATATATTTCAAAAAGTTTTGAAGCTCAAGATCAAGTTAAAACCAGGGAATTTAATATGAAAATTTCTCATACAATAGATAATAAAATCTATCTTGTTGAGGCTGAAGCTAACTTGAAATACATAATTAAAATAGACGAAAAGTTTTGGAGCCAAAAATCTAATTTAAAATGGGCAACGGAAGGTGATTTGAATACTAAATTCTTTCATGGTGTGGTTAATAAAAGAAGAAAAAAAAGCTACATTCATTCAGTCACAAATAGCAATGGTGATGTCATCACAGATAAAAGTGGTATTGAAAATGAAACTATTTCTAATAGGAATTGGTCATCCTCCATATTAACCAATTGAGGAAAATTATCCAAACTTTCAGTCAAGAATATAAAAGTTTGGATAATTTATCTCAAGTGGTTAATATGGAGGAAAATTACCCAAACTTTCAGACAAAATCTTTAGCTCCAAGTTTCTGTCCGCCGGTTTCAGTTATAACTGAAGTTGTAACCTCAACCTGAACTTTAATCACAACTTAAAAAACATTTTACGCATTAAGTGTCAACATAATACGAGTTCAATCTAAATTATCTCAATCTATTTTTGACAATATAGTGACAAACAAATACGGTACAATAACCTTTTACTTTGGACCTAACAGTTAGCTTTAATTTCTAAGAAAAACACTCCCTATAATTTTTTAGAATTTAGACCTATTAGCTTGTGCACCTTTTGCAACAAAGTAATATCTAAAATTGTGGCCACAAGACTATCTACAATTCTTCCTCATATTATTTAAGCAAAGCAATGTGGTTTTGTCAAAAACAGAGACATTATTGACAATGTTTTACTGACTCAAGAATTTGTGGAAACTATGAGCAGAAAAGCTAGTGGTAAAAATCTTGCTTTAAAGTTAGATATGAAGACGGCTTATGACAAAGTATCTTGGCATTTTCTAATAACATTAATGAGAAAAATGGGGTTTTCTGAGACTTGGATAAAAGGCTTTTGAGATTAATATATGCCAACAACATTTCTATTACAGTCAATGGGACACCTATTGGCTATTTTGCTCCTACTAATGGTTTGAGACAAGAGGATTCTCTATTTGTAACCTTATTCATATTATCAATAGAAATTCTGACCAGAAATTTGAATGCCTTAAGGTATAATAAACAGCGGAAGGTCTTCAAAAGCCCTCTTGGAAGCAAGCCCAATCATCAGTCACCTTTCTTTTGCTAATGACTTAATCATCTTTAGTGCTGCAAATAAGAATTCAACCGAGAAAATAAATAAAGTTTTAAAGTTGTATAACAGAGATTCTAGCATAGAAATAAGCTTGGACAAAAGCTATGCCTACATATCTAAAGGTGTCACTATAGATCAAAAAGAAGACATAAAGAAAATTTTGGGCATTAGCCGTAAAAAGCCTCCGCTCACATATTTGGGTTGCAAATTGTATTCAGGTCATAAGAAGTGCATTCTTTTTCACGAACACATCTTAAAAGTTAGGAGTAAACTGGCTGCTTGGAATTCTCAAATTCTCACTATGGGAGGTAATTAGACATGTTTTACAATCTATGCATGTCTATACTGTATCTGCTATGAGTCCTCCTATCCTGGTTATTAAGAAAGTAGATCAAATCTTAGCTAATTTTCTTTGGAGGCAAAATGATGGTAAAAACAAGTTTCATTGGGTAAGCTAGACAACAAATTGTAAACCTATAAAAGAAGCAGGTCTAGGTTTGAGAAGATTTGAAGACATTATTGAAGCATTTTCTGTAACATCCCGTATTTTTATAAATGGTTTTATTCATGATTTAATTTATCCAAAAAAAAACGTTTTATACAAATTTTATCAAAAACCGGTCACTCGACTAATTTTTAGCCAAAAACCGTAACTCTTCCGAAAAACTTTATTTTGAAAACCTGTTACTAATTTTATAAACAAAAATGACCCAATAGATTTGTTTCTAAAGATTTTTTATTTTTGAGTAGTAAAGTAATATTTTTGGATCATGAGTTAACTTTTAAAACTTTGGGGACCAAATAGTTCGCTTCCACAAACTTTCTAAAAACAGTTTCTCTAAACCTCAAATCAGCCCACTTTTCATTCTTTAAACCTAAAAACCAACCAAATTGAAGAGAGAAAAGAGAGAAAAAGGGAGATTCCAAATCTTAGGAAGAAGAAGTAGAGACCAGGTTAGCGGGTTCTTACCGGAAGCATCTCCTCTACGCGCTAAGTTAACGGGGGTTATCCATTGCGACTAGACGAGGGTGTATGTTAAGATTAGGTTTTATGTTTATTATAAATTGGGGGTTTTTGCCTTTTATATTAATTATGTACTTAAATTGTTAATTGGGGTTTAGTTGTTATATGTTTAATTTCATTATGTGAATTGTAGAAGTTGAGGCTTTTGACATATTAATTTCGGATTAATGAGAATATTGATGGGTTGCGTGTTTTATGCGTTGATTATGTATTATAATGGTTGTTGATAGAATTGGGTAAATTATTGTTGAATAGAGATGAGTTTTATATTGCGCATACAAGGTGTTTGTTAAAATGCCTGAATGGAATATTATGTTGTTAGAGTTAGTTGGCTAGTTGTGAATCTAATATTTATGCTTATGTGCTTAGTTGAATTGCGTCAAACAGACGTATGAGAATGTGATATTTGCGTGGATTTATATTATTAGCCGAGGCCGTATGAGAACGTGATATTTGCATGGATTTATATTATTGGCCGAGGCCTTGTGATTTAGCTGTAGTGGCAATGGTCTCTGTCTCTTCCTAATTCCGACGACAGAAGACGGCCGAGGGGATAGGGAATGACTCGTCTTACGGACTGGGGCGAGTGGCATGAGAGGTCCTAGTGTGCACTATATTTATTTTTATGTTAGCTATGGTCTCTGTCTCTTCCTAATTCCGGGGACAGAAGATGGCCGAGGGGATAGGGAATGACTCGTCTTACGGACTGGGATGAGTGGCATGAGAGGTACAAGTGCGCACTTTAAATCTACTTTTATGTTAGCAATGATCTCTGTCTCTTCCTAATTCCGGGGACAGAAGACGGCCGAGGGGATAGGAAATGACCTACCTTACGGACTGGGGTAGGTGGCATGAGAGGTCCATGTTTGCTATAGATGTTTATTTAATTTATTTCGTTGTTTGATGTTATTATTAGTTCTTTTATACGTTGATTATCGTAGTTTTTGTTTGTGAGTTCTTGCATTTATGGGATGGAGTGACGGTATTTATGGTGCCGTCCCATCTATGTATGTGCGTGGGACTCACCGTTACAGTTTTGTATTTCAGGTACTGCTTAGGTTGGCATGTTTGGGTAAGAGCTGTTGCAATGCGACATCATGGGTTTGGGGTTTCCGCTTTCTTTTCATTTAGATTCTATTTTGAGGTTATAGCCTACGGGCAATTTACATTCGTTTATTTTATCTCGTCTTGTAGCCGCGTTTGGCAAACACTTTTATTAAATTGATTACTTGGGGCATCACAAGTTGGTATTAGAGCTAACTAGGTTCTTGTATACTTTGGGATGACGGGAAGATGGGTAACGATTGGACCAAGATCCATCGTATCATTTTTCACAAAAATTTTCCAAAAATTCAAACTTTTTCTAAAAACGGGGGGTTGCATATAGCATAAGACATGTAGAAAGAATTTAGTAGTAGTTGATGAAAGGAAAGTCCACATGAGAGGCAAGTTGGGTACAATGAGGACGCTTGTTGATCCCGGCTCGTCAAACTAGTGGGTGTACCTCTCGTCGGTATGTGTGAAGGAATACCTTAGCGATGTGAAGTTCTAGAGTATGCGAGGACGCTCGGGTGCTTTAGGATAACGTATCGTGATGGGTTATCCCTCGCATTTTTGTGTTGTTTGTATGCGTGTGTAGATTGATATAGTGTGTATGAGGTATAAGTTTGCATGTCTAGTAGTAGCAAACTATTAAAGTGCGTGAATTGTGTCGTGGATGGTTTTACGTAGCATGTTTTTAAATTATTAACTTGTGTGTTGAGGAATATTATATGCGAATCGATGTTGTTCGTAAAAATGTTATGGATTAGAATGATGTTGTGTGATATGTGCCTTGTAAGGAATTTACAAGTGTTGAGTAATGTTACGTTTTTGTATCGTTAATTTTGCTGCAGAAAAACGACCAGTCGTTTTGTTAAAAACGATCGGTCGAATTTTTTCGGACCTCACTGGAAGAATATTTACCAAAAACGATCGGTCGTTTTCCAAAACGATCGGTCGAATTTTTTCAGACCTCACTGGAAGGAATTTTACCAAAAACGATCGGTCGTTTTCCAAACGATCGGTCGAATTTTTTCGGACCTCACTGGAAGGATTTTGACCAAAAACGATTGGTCGTTTTCCAAAACGATCGGTCGAATTTTTTCGGACCTCACTGGAAGGATTTTGCCAAAAAACGATCGGTCGTTTGTCAAAAACGATCGGTCGTATCTGGCAATTTTGCTATTTTTCTCGTTATACTTCAAACGCTCGTAACTTCTTCGTTTTTACTCCGAATTTGATTCCGCTTGAAGCGTTGGCTTCGTATTTCAGTACTCTATAATTTGAACCTTATAAATCTTGATAAATGATTATTATGAAAAATGATCTTTTATTATGATTTACATGTTTTGTGATTATCACGTAATGTGCGGAATGTTGTATTGTATGATTAGCGGAATTTGATGCCTTTGCAAATTATTATAATATGTTATAAAAAAATATATATATATATAAAAATACATGTATTACAATGAAAGAGAAAAAAAAAAATTGGTTAGATTTTATTAGTTGGAAAACATGAATGTTTAATTACGTTTTGTGAGGTCGTGTCCTAAATTCATTAGTTTTATAAGTAGTTTGTGCACTTATTTCTTCCTTACAACATGATTCTACTCTTTTAGACATTGAATATAAATTTTTTCTTGGTTAGATTGTAAGCTAGTGTTTTATATATATGTTTCACATTTAGCAACTATTTTCCTTCACTCGATAGAATGATAACCGGGGACTTAGATATTTTAGGTTCTAAGTTAATTGTCCCTACATGAAGAATCTCGTTTGATACTGTATAATGTAAGACTATACTATAATGTAAGACTTAATTTAGTTAAGTTGGTTTGGGGTCCATATTTAAGAGGAATTACACACACTTAATTTCATATGTACTAAATTCAAGGTCGATATAAGGGAATTTTAATAGATTTTATTTTTATAAGATTAACTATTGAAAACTTAAGAAATATATCTGGTGTAGCATGCCCCTGTACAAGTTAAAATGTTTGAGTTTGTAAACTATTATAGGTGAGACAAAGTTTTTAAAACATTTTCGTATTATCTCTATTAATGGTTTGTACGTTAATGAAGTCACTGGTTTGGTATATATAAATAAAAATGTAGTTAACTATTGCGGTGGATTGTAACTAACAAACAAAAGGGCATGATAGGATATATTTATTTATTTTATGGTTTTTTTTTTTGAGTTGAAGTTTTCGACAGCTATAAGAGAACCTCGATTATGGTAGTTTCCTTCTAATTTTTGTAATTTAATGTTGTCCATGGATTACCTTTCGGTGCCGACTTTTGCTTAGAGTTTCAATGAAATGATACGTAGGTTATTTTCAATTCGTTTGACCACTGTAAAAGATGTTTAAGCTATAATTAGGATCCAAACTTAAGATTTAATTTGTGTTTAAAGTGTTCACATAATAAGTGAACTAGCATTATAGTTGTCCTAGTTATTTCAAGTAAATCTCTTTGGTCGGATTAGTTGCTAAGTTTCAACAGGTCTTGCACTTTGATTGAGAGCATGTATTACATGTGAATTTGGAGTGGTATTTTGGGACTAAATATAAATTATTAGGTTTTGCGCTTCTTATTAATTAAAGATTGTTTTGTTTAAGAGAACATGGTATAAAGGGAGATTGGTATTATTTTTGGGTGGTGGTCTAGATGCTAAAACTGGATTGTTTGATAAATTAGAAATAAAATTCAATGTTAGGCCGGTTAGCCCTATTATTATTATTTTTATTTTTATCAGAGCGTGCAGCGGAAGCACATGAAATAGATATAGATGTTTAAGTAATAAATGTTTCGGAAAACGCTATGGAAACAAGTTTTGGAATAGGCTTGGTTATCTTACGGCATCAATATCAATAATAGTTGTTTGAATTTGAACCATCCCAGAGGTTAATTATCAGTTCAAGGAAAAACATGGTAGGAACAAATTTTATTTTATTTTTACCAATTAAAAGATTAGCTTACATCATGTGTTTTGCTTTCATGGTGTACACTTTGTTACTAGCATTGATGATGACTAAAATCAGAATTTGGACTAAGAATTATGTCGACAGGAGTTATAGAGTTTTGGAATTATGATTGATGGGAGTTATAGAATTTGGTAATTAATGAGATAATAAACGATCGGAAGTGGTAAAAGTTTGACCTTAGGAATTTACGTTAGTATTTTTCCATCATAAGTTTTCAAGTTTCACAAGGATAATGATGATATTATTATTAGTAATTTTAATCTCAAATGAGTTTCCAAGATACCTTTTATATACTTCTTTTATATAGTTTATGCTACATGCACACACAAGTAACTATTTTGGAGACCGGTTGGTTAAAGAAATTATGTGAGCTGATTTAATCACGTCTAAGAAAGCATATATAATATTATTCGGAAACATTATCTTTCTTTTTTTTCAAGTTATTAAAGAAATAAAGTTTCGGGACAAAACTTCTTTAAGTGGTGGAGAGTGTAAAATCTCGTATTTTAATTTAAAATTTTTATTTTGAATATTTATTCTTCTAAATAATTACTCATGTGACTATTTTGTTTTCATAAGTAAGAATACTAATGTTTAGTTGTTTAAGTGATTTAAGAACCTTACGGTTACACGTTATCAAAGCTATAGAGTTTTAAAGGATTTAGAGGTATTTAATTGGTAAAATGATTTACCATGGATTGATACGTGGTAGTACTTTTAGGGATTAGCTGGTAAGAATTGGGCTTAGTAATTATGTAATTTACTTCGGTTAGAAATATTGAATTGTATAAACGTATGATTAGGAATAATGGTGTAAGTTATAGGTCTTTGAATGCCTCACTAAGATGATTAATGACATGATTTGATTGTATTCATATATAAAATCGATGCCTTGTCTGAAGAGTTAATGTCAATTAAGAATAGTAAATATTATCTTGAGGTTTCTATAACGAGATGTTTGTATTTATTCCTATAACTACTATGCGTCGAATATTTAAGGAGAAATAATGTTACATGTATTCAAAGAGTTTCTGTTGCTAGTAATTTATTAAGGAGGTAACCTTGCATGAGAAATTGAAACGGAAGTAATAAATTGGTATAGAATTGTAGTATAAATGCTAAGCCAATTGTCATGCCATATACACGTCCCTATAATGAATTCTTCCTTGTTAATATAGATATATATACACTAGTGCAAATAAAGAAAGAAAGCTAGGTAGCATTTCCCTGATTAGATTCTATACTCCTTTACTGTATTAAAATTATATGTATGTAACGAAAGTATACAAAGATGAGAGAATTAAAGTCCTATGTTGAGCAAGGGAAAAGGTTTAGTGGAAAGCTAAGCACTAGATTATTTGTTGTAGAAATGTTTCTGTTCTTTCGGATTAATATTAGGTGAGTGGGTTTTGTCTTGCTATTATAAATATTCCGTTGCAACTTTTGATAATATTTCACAGGCTCATGGGTATTATTTTTCAAGTACTATTTATATATGGGAAACATTGTTTTTATATTGTTACGAAAACAAAGAAAATAAAAGAAAGAAAAGAATGAAAAAGAAGAAGTGATTTATATACAGTGGATCTGTATAAAGAGAACTAGTTTATATCTTATAAAGATAAAGGTTATATACAGTGTATCTGTATAAGGTTTCTAAATTTATTATTTTATGATTTGTATTTGGGACCATGAGAATAAGTCCAACGGAGAATCCCGAATAAGGGGAAGAGGAAAGTGGGGTGACGTTGGAAACTAAATGAAAGAGTTTAGTTCTCAACGGTTAACTTAGCGATTGTACATAGTTTTGTTAACCAGAACGTTTTAAGGAATAGACTCACCCGTCATGTTGTGGTGACCTTAATTATGTAGTGCACGTATGGTTTATACACCTGAGAAAAAGATCGACGGTAAAGAGATTGAGAAAGTCAATCGGGCTTGGTACTCTAAGATATACATGTTATCATTTTGCTTTTATCACAAAAAGAAAGAAAAAGATTTTATTATTACTATTGCGATTACATTTTTATTTTAGTTGTAAGAGATTAACTTCTTGTAATGAACGTAATTTTCGAGATTCTATTTAATGAAGCTTTTGCTAGAAATTTGAGTTTATTGAATGAGTTATTTAGCGAGTGTTTAATAATTACTTCATTTAGGCTTTGTTTAGCACGTGCCGCCACACCTGTTATTCAGCCGTGTGACACCCCCGGGTCTGGGTTGAGAGTTTATTTTATTAGAGTTTAGTTTACTAGAAAGACCGTATTTTGAGTTTTGTAGACGTTGTGGAGTTGTTGAGGTAGAAGCATGTCATCCTTGTTTACTTTATTGTCTTTTATTCAATTAGATATTGTATACAGGCGGTTACTTGATCTGATGTTCTTATATGTTGGTCATTTTCTGGAGTTATGGATTGTGGAGTTGTTACGGGTTGCGAACCGTGCGTATTTTATTTCTTGAATTATGACACGAATTGTACGTTTAAATTTTTATGGCCTTATTTATAAAAGTTTATCATTTCTGGGACGAAATTCTTTTAAGGAGGGTTAGTTGTAACATCCCGTATTTTTATAAATGGTTTTATTCATGATTTAATTTATCCAAAAAAAAACGTTTTATACAAATTTTATCAAAAACCGGTAACTGGACTAATTTTTAGCCAAAAACCGTAACTCTTCCGAAAAACTTTATTTTAAAAACCTGTTACTAATTTTATAAACAAAAATAACCCAATAGATTTGTTTCTAAAGATTTGTTATTTTTGAGTAGTAAAGTAATATTTTTGGATCATGAGTTAACTTTTAAACCTTTGGGGACCAAATAGTTCGCTTCCACAAACTTTCTAAAAATAGTTTTTCTAAACCTCAAATCAGCCCACTTTTCATTCTTTAAACCTAAAAACCAGCCAAATAGAAGAGAGAAAAGAGAGAAAAAGGGAGATTCCAAAGCTTAGGAAGAAGAAGTAGAGACCACGTTAGCGGGTTCTTACCGGAAGCATCTCCTCTACGCGCTACGATAACGGGGGTTATCCATTGTGACTAGACGAGTGTGTATGTTAGGATTAGGTTTTACGTTTATTATAAATTGGGGGTTTTTGCCTTTTATATTAATTATGTACTTAAATTGTTAATTGGGGTTTAGTTGTTATATGTTTAATTCCATTATGTGAATTGTAGAAGTTGAGGCTTTTGACATATTAATTTCGGATAAATGAGAATATTGATGGATTGCGTGTTTTATGCGTTGATTATGTATTATAATGGTTGTTGATAGAATTGGGTAAATTATTGTTGAACAGAGATGAGTTTTATATTGCGCATACAAGGTGTTTGTTAAAATGCCTGAATGGAATATTATGTTGTTAGAGTTGGTCGGCTAGTTGTGAATCTAGTATTTATGCTTATGTGCTTAGTTGAATTGTGTCGAAGAGACGTATGAGAATGTAATATTTGCGTGGATTTATATTATTGGCCGAGGCCGTATGAGAACGTGATATTTGCATGGATTTATATTATTGGCCGAGGCCTTGTGATTTAGCTGTACTGGCAATGGTCTCTGTCTCTTCCTAATTCCGGGGACAGAAGACGGCAGAGGGGATAGGGAATGACTCGTCTTACGGACTGGGGCGAGTGGCATGAGAGGTCCTAGTGTGCACTATATTTATTTTATGTTAGCTATGGTCTCTGTCTCTTCCTAATTCCGGGGATAGAAGACGGCCGAGGGGATAAGGAATGACTCGTCTTACGGACTGGGACGAGTGGCATGAGAGGTCCAAGTGCGCACTTTAAATCTACTTTTATGTTAGCAATGGTCTCTGTCTCTTCCTAATTCCGGGGACAGAAGACAGCCGAGGGAATAGGGAATGACCTACCTTACGGACTGGGGTAGGTGGCATGAGAGGTCCACGTTTGCTATAGATGTTTATTTAATTTATTTCGTTGTTTGATGTTATTATTAGTTCTTTTATACGCTGATTATCGTAGTTTTTGTTTGTGAGTTCTTGCATTTATGGGATGGAGTGACGGTATTTGTGGTGCCGTCCCGTCTATGTATGTGCGTGGGACTCACCGTTACAATTTTGTATTTCAGGTACTACTTAGGTTGGAATGTTTGGATAAGAGTTGTTGCAATGCGACATCATGGGTTTGGGGTTTCCGCTTTCTTTTCATTTAGATTCTATTTTGAGGTTGTAGCCTACGGGCAATTTACAATCGTTTATTTTATCTCGTCTTGTAGCCGCGTTTGGCAAACACTTTTATTAAATTGATTACTTGTTCCCTTAGCTCGTTAGTGTTTTCATTTAAAATTTAAAATTTTGTACCAACAGGTTTCACTTTTCTTTTATTTAAAAAGGTCATGGCTCGATATCCGTGTTTATGGAATTTGGGGCGTGACATTTTCTATTAAACTTTGATGGAAGTTTAGAACTAAAAAGTCTTTGTGGGCTGAATTTATGTTAAATAAATATTGTGGAAAAAAACATCCTAATGATGTTAATGATAAAAAAGGGCTCCCATACTTGGAAAAGAATGATCAAAGTAAAGAAGATTGCAGAGGAGAATATAAAATGGCAAATTGGTACAAGGGATATTCTGGTTAACCTAGGCAACTGGACCGATTTAGGTCCCATATTGAATACTAACATTGGTAATGGGTACAAAATAAAGGATTTGTATACTAATGGCAAGTGGGATAGGGGGGAAATTTCTAATTTTATTTCTCTAGAAAAAAGACATTTATTTGTCAAAGCTATTGAACTGAGAAATAAAAATGATGAAGCAATCTGGAAAGCTACAGAAAAAGGTGAGTTTAAATTAAAAACAGCTTAGGAAATCATTAGAACCAAATATAATAGTTGTTGGTCAAATGAGTTAAGCTGGGACAAGATATTACCTCTCAAGTTATCTTATTTTGTGTGGAAAATGTTGCAAGGAGCTATCCCTCTAGACACTCAAATCCAAAAAAAAAAAGCATTCAATTAGCTTCTATTTGCTGGTGCTGCAGAAAACAAACTGAAACTATAAATCATTTGTTTGCTAATGGTCCTCTAGCCACTGAAATATGGAGTTACTTTGAAAATTGCATGGGAATTAGATGCAGTAATAATTCTATTAGAGGAAGAATAATCTCTTGGTGGTCTCAATCCAATGTTACACATTCTAAGATTGTTTGGAAATTGGGCAAGATTATACCAAGGTTTATAGTTTGGACCATTTGGAGAGCCAGGTGCTCATGTATTTTTGATGGGGTTGACATGCTTGTTGCCGTGTTTGGCAAACCTTTTTATTTATTTATTCGTTAATTGTTCCTTTAGCTCGCAAATTATTTCCTTCTAAAAAGTTAAATTTTGTACCAACAGGTTTCTATTTCCTTTTGTTTAAAAAGGTCACGCCATGATGTCCGTTTTTAGGATTTTGGGGCGTGACAGTTTATGTTAGAACCATATCATTTTTTTGGGATCGAATGAGGGGCAGCAAATGTTTTTGGGTAGAGCAAATTCAAAATTTTGAATAGTTAGCAACTTTCGCTAGTTATAATTTTTTATATATATAAACTGGTGGAAAAACAACCATTTAATTTAATTAATAAATTAGGGATGAAAAACCCCACAAAAGTGTCAAATATTACAAAAACAAAAGCGTCAAAATGGCGATCCAATCTCTCTTTTCTATCCTACCAAACAAACTCAGAAAACCTTCAAAACCCATCTTCAAAAGCGAATATTCGGAAGACATCTTAACTCTAGGTCCACAATCTCTTTTAGTAATCGAGGAAAAAATCTAATATCATCAGAAATCACCAAACCATTTCTCCTCCCATACTCTGCTAGAAGACCTGCTCCTTTATTAACCTCTCTCATCAGATGTATCACCAGACAAGTTCTTCCTTTTAACAATTCTTTAATTTTGTAGGTAATATAAGAAATACTCCATGGACCCAGAGTAATCCCCATATAAATTTCTTGACCTTCAATTTCTATAGCACAGTTACCTTTAAAATAATCACAAAAACCTTTCATAAAATTACATTTATCATCTCTGATCAAGCCTCCAATGCCCCCATTTAATTTTATAGTTGTGAAAACAGCCATCTTTTTTTGTCATAAAGATCAACTAGATGACATATATTGGAGACAATATTTTTACTTCTCATCTCCACGTCTTCAATAAATACACGAACATCTTGCTTTCCAAATAGACCAGACTAAAAAACATAGAATTATGTTGCAAAGTTTCCAAAATATTTTAGAGTCTCTCTTGCTAGATTGAGACCACCAAGAAATAATTTTACCTCTAATTGAGTTGTTGTTATGAATTCCCATGTAGTCTTCAAAAAATTTCCACACTTCTTTTGCTATAATGCCAGTAGCTAAAAGATGATTCAAAGTATCATCTTGTTTTTCGCAACATCAGCAACTAGAAGCAAGCTGAATTCCTACCTTTTGAATTTGAGAATCAATAGGAAGTGCACCAGAATTCATTCTCCAAACAAAACAAGAAATATTCAAAGGTATATTTTATCCTAACATAATGTATATACTTGACTAGCTACGATTGCATTTATCTCTAATTAGGTCTCAAGCTGTCTTTAACTTAAAATCCCCTTTATCAGTACATAGAATATTTCCTTTAAAGGACCAACCCCATTCCAATTATCAAGATTCACTTATTACCGGTACACAGATTTTTTATTTTGCAAATATTATTGATATTGGGATCTTTTAAAGGACCAAGACCATTCCAATTATCAAGATTCACCAGAATATTTCCTTTGCCTATTAACCATTGAATGTGATTTTCATCAATATTTCTAATTTCTGCATTCTATTCCAAGTATTGGAGCCCTTTTTATTGCTAGATAAATAAGTATGAAAGAGAAAACCTACTAAAATATTACCCGTTCCTACCCAAGATCACGGCCTCACAATTTCGCTATTTCATTAGTGACCATTTCGGGGCCTTGGCTTGTCACATGAGTCTGAATTTCATATTTCTGTATGTTAAAAGAAGTATAAATATCTTCATATATACTAAGTGCTCGCTAATGAGTACTGCATAACCTTCCCACAACATATAAGTCACTACTATATTTTTCCCCAAAGTGAGTTGACTGCCTCCTTTATGTTGTTGCTAGCAAATACTACTCTCTTTGCTTTTGGATCTTCCAAATCATTCCCACAGGAGATCCGCAATTTAAAAACTTTAACAGTCATTTCTTAACGCAACTACTTTACAAGAAATATAGCTTCACATACATGGATATTTCTGTAATTTAATTTGTTATAAGTAAAGGAAAAGGTAACAAACAAACGAAAATTATACCCTAAGGTCTATTAAGTTGCAAAGAGATAAAGCAGAAATTTCTGTTTGTTGAAGAGAAAGAAAATAAAATCAATTGACATTAATTGGTAGAATTTTTTTATTTTGTATTCACAAGAAAAGCGCAAAGGCGAGATTTGAATTAGCCAACAATACTGGTTTATTAAAAGCTTTAACTTGCAACTGACAAAGGAGTTTGCAAGTCCTTTCCATCCACTCAAAACATCTCAACATATGTCACCTTATTTAAGGCAATTTAGGCGAAAGTTGTGTATCCAATTAAACATGAAGTTAGAACTACACATTAATCTTAGACAAAAACTTAAAAATATATCCAATTAACCAGGATTTCTCATGATTCACCCACGAGAATTAAAAATATATATATAGAGATTAACCAAAGTACAATTGCAATTACGACTACCGGATATTATTGTTAATATCTCATGGCATCCGCTAACCTTATGTCCAGATCAAACTGACAGACTTTCTCCAGATTTGTAGTGAAATGATTTCCCACATCTGCATCCATAGTAACCAAAGAAATATTTAGCATAATTCGAAAAAAAGCTATTTCAGAAACATGCAATAAATGAGTACGCTTAAGCTGTATAGTGTATTCGAAGATAAGTTAATGAAACATGAACAAAGTGAAGGAGCTAGCTCTAGTATTCTACATTAATTAAAAAAGAAAACATTTCTGTACATATATTTCTTCTCAGGAGTCCTTGCTTTGCGGAGTAGTATATATCAATGTTTTTAAGGAATAAGACATTAAACTCTTGGAAAAACATGTTAAGAAAACACTTAAACATTAGAGAAACAGTACGACACCGACACAGAAGTACTACTTGTACCATGTTCGATAGCAATATATTTATATACAGTATAATATAAATGGATATAATTTGTAACATGCTATTATGAGCGGCATAAATATTTAACACCATATAAGGATTGTTATCAGTTATATCCCTTTATTAAGATGAATTGTAGTACAATTACTATTATATAATATATATAGTACCAATTCTAAAAGATGGGTCTCACAGTATTATTAATATTATATCCTACTCCAAACAAACATGACCTAAAAGAACACCATTTGTATATTTCAAGTTTTCAACATACATATATGTCTACAAAAACACTTTTCTACTTAGAAGTGTAATCGAGGGAGATACCATATCTTCCACGGAATGACTACACGAGGGAATTTCAAGTTCGCAACGTTGCCTGTTACTTCTACTTTAATATACTTAATTATACAATATCATTGCTAAATTTTTGGATTGATGGCTTGAAACAGAAACGTATATATTTCACAATTGAAATACCACCCCTCTTGTAATGGTTCAACATCTTTCGGTGATTTATGTTGAGAGTTGTCCATTATTGTCCATTATTGTCCATTCTATTTTTAAGCTACAATTTCATTATTGTCCCTTATGTTGAGAGTTGTCCATTATTGTCTATAAGAAGACTGGGTAAGAATTATTATGATGAAATTGGATATAATATTCAATCTTGTGTTTTCAATTAACTATAAGAACATATACACCACTGACAGTGTAGATTGATTAAATCAACGGGGACAATAGTCTTAAAGATAAAACTCTATAATGTGTATGTGTACATTAACATAATTATGCAAAGCTTCCACTAAGTAAAGTTTTTTGAGAAAACTTTGGAGTATATAAACCTGTATTTAAACTCTGAAATATATTATAATTTAGTGCACCCATCTAATAATGTAAATCACTCAACTTTTGCATAAAAAATTATAATAGGCAATATTGTAAATTACTTACATGAACATAAATATAAGGTTAATTTTAGTACATACAAGTAATATGGACATTAATTGGTAGATTATGTACAAGTAATATGGACATAATTTAATACAAAAATCAATAATATATGTATATGCATAGGTATCACAGAATCCCTAAGAGGTAAGAAATTTGAACTCGCATTAACTTTTTAATACTAGGACCATCCAATTTATTGATAATCGCTAGGTTTCCTTAATAGGATTTAAGAAACAACTATAAAGTCACTGCCTGAGAAACCCGAACATAACACTCTCGCGAGAGAGCTGTGGGTAAAATAGCAAGAAAACTCTAAAATTTACATTGTTGTCAATCTCGAGGTAGAACATCTATAAAAATGAAGGTCATTCGTGCCAATGCTTGTACGTTATATGTTCCACATATATATTATCTATCACTCTTTCCGCTCTCTCTTTTTCTTGGTGCTTCTATGCGTAATCAATTTTTTAATTTTTGTTGTCATTTTCATTTTCATAAATTATTCTTATTTACAATCACAATATTAAATCCACAATATTCATGTGGTTAAAGATTCGTCTGTTGTTTATAAATCACCACAAATATATTATGAGATGGGATCTTAATTGTTAAAATAGTATTCCATATTTAATAGTAAAGATATACCATAAGGAATATAACCGGGAAAGCAAATACTGTGTTGTATAAATTTTTCTGAATAAACCTTTCTTATCATCCAATTTATTAGAAACTTTGATATGGAACTGCTTATTAATTGCTAGTGTGTTGAAATTGATACATAGGTAAAATGATAGATTAACAAGTGTAGAACATTTAAGAAAAAAAGAAAACCTTGTGACAGTTCTGAATTCTTATTCAAATAAAAGTTATAGTTGCTTCCTTTTTTATGTTTGTGTGTTAAAATGAGGTAAATAAATATTGTCCAAATTCAACAGGCTATATAAAGCTATTCCAAAGTAAGCAGAGAATGGCAGAGGACAATCACATTAGAAGATCAGATTTTTGTTCACTTCAGATCATTGTACATTCCATTTCAAAAGACTCGGACCATCCGATTGAAGCTTCATAGGTTAGAATCAATCCCTCCTTTTTTATTTTTGTAGTATGGTTACCATTAATGTCTACTATTTATCAAGATGTCTTTCGTAGTATAAGATAAAAGGATAAATATGTTTTCCAATAGATCGACCTTCATGCTCGTTCTTGCTCCGGCTTGAAAGTTCCATGTTAAATATAAGAAAAACGATATAATGATAGGTACTATAAGTAAGATTCAAATTGATTGTTTCATCTTCCTATTAAACTAATCCGGTAGCAGAAGCTTAACTGATTTAATGAGTCCACAGCACAAATCATTACTAGCATTCAATATAGGCTACCGATAAATAATAATAAATATAGACGATGTGGGACTAAAATGGAAATTAACTTGATCAAAGATCAAAAATTATTTGTAGTGAACCCTTCTGTATTCATGAGAGCTTGTAACCTGAGCTTTGCCAGATCCAACAAACCCTTTTGTGATGCTTGGAACTCCAAAAAAAAACTGCCAAAATATATCTTATTGGATCTGCCTTTGTTTTAGATCTTTAACCTCTTGAAAATTTCCCACTGCCATTGCTAAACATCCAAATAGGACTCCATTTGATGTTATTTCACTAACCATCAAAATATAAGCATAATCAACCTCTTTTTGATAGCCTCTATTTGCCAAGTTAATTTTTTACACTCGTATCATTTTCCCCTAACTGCTAAAATAAAATACAAGATAAAGGAACAGCAATAACCAACATCTTTAAGGAGGTGTAAAACTCTCTCCCTTCCCTAACCCTAGCCGCCGCCCGCCTTGGGGTAGGGGTGGTGCTTCGGTGCCTCTCTACACCCGGACTTCATAACATATTAATTTCATCAACTCTAACGTCAAATACATACTCTTTTTGGATATTTTGTCTTCTTCCACTTTTCTACACCTTTTAACGGTATGCTCATGTTGTCTGAAATTAGTAGATCTAATACTCCTCGCCTCTCCAATTCTCTGATTTATAGGTTGTGATTCCAAATTTAGATCTGATAGATCATATTTTGATGCGTTGTGTCTCTCCACGGTTTCTATCCAACCAAACATATCAATTCGTTGCACCATTGAGTGAAGGATCAAAATTTCTGTACATACGAAAAGAAAAGTGAAACCAAAGTTTTGAATCCAAACAAATTGATGTTGATGTGGTTGGCTGTGAAAAAATTGACAAAATAATTATCCTCGGCTACTACAAAATTTTGTTAAAAATCATGACCAACAAGAAGATCCTTAATTGCTGACACAAGATGTGAAAATGTTACAACAAGTTTCGGAAGTTCGTAGGGGAACATATGTGTTTCATCTGACCTTTATTATTTGCACATACGTGTGGGAGATGAAATGTGTCTATTAGGACCGGTTCAGCGCCTTTTTACATCTACGTCGTATAATTTTTTGTGTGATTTTTAACTTCTTTTTTTACCATACGAAAAAGACTTCAGAAAAAATTTACAAAATCCGAAGTGTCGTAATAAAAAAAAACTATTGTCTTTAACATTTTGTTGTATTATATAGGGGGGGAACCGACTTCATTCTTTTGTGTGTGTGTGGGGTGGGGGGTGGGGGGGGGGGTTGTTTCTTTTTTGCATCTTTCAGGTTAGATTCATGTTGAGTATCCTATTTTAAAGAACCACACTAAGGGAAACATTTGAAAAAATAATAGAGTAATCATTACGACAGAGAGAAGATTATTTTTTTGGATAAATGATAGAATAAAGATAACATAGGAAAACAAGCAACAACTAATTGGGAGCAGATCAAACCGGCACACACAATGCCATAAGAAAAAAATTCAACTAAGGTAGTTAATTTTTTTTACCATAAGAAAAAAATTCAACTAAGGTAGTTAAATTTTTTTACTCCAGTGACACGTCCTTGTTGCTAATGATGTCCCCACCACTCTCACCAAGTTTGAATCGAGTATGTGAGATTAGAGCCTGGGAGTCAAGTCAAGTGATTCACCTTTGTCTTCAGAATATCCTTCATCGTTGTTTACACCATTTGGGTTTTCAATAGAGTCATTCATATGCTAGAATTAGAACTTTCCATGCCAACTTTGTATGCTAGAATTAGAGATGGAGCTCTTTAAAGTACCAAATTTAGATCTCGAATATCAACCTTGTGTCCAACACTCCCAAGAAAATCGAGTACATATGGCACAAAAGTAGGTGGACTGTAAAAAGATATTGGAAAGCCTTGGAACATAAACATGACTAGAGAAGCGTTCTGTGATGGGATCCTTGGGCTTTCATTCATGCTTATCCCGTTCCTATCAAGGGCACATTCTTTCTTATGAGCATTTTGATGTCCTCCAAGTGGCTGACTGCTTGAGAACGATCTCTTGCAATAAATAGAAGGAAAAAAAAAAACTCGACTCGGTGTTATTTTTGTTCAATGTGCGAGATAAAATAAAACCCAAATTCAGATATTTAAGAGTGAAAAAAGGGATAAAATTAAATAGTAGTGGAGTTTTTCCCATTTTCTAAATTTAAGCCAAATTTTTAAAAATAACACCGAGTCAAGAAAAATAACTTTCCTTGTAGCTTATGCAAGAGATCGTTATCAAGCAGTTAGGCACTTGGAGGACATCAAAATGTTCACAAGAAAAAATGCGCTCTTGATAGGACTAGGATAAGCATGAACAAAAAAGTCCAACGATCCCAGTTCAGAACGATTCTGTAGTTATGTTCCAACTCATTCCAATATCTTTTTTATAATAAACCTACTTTTTTGCTATATGTCCTCACTTTTCTTGGGAGTGTTGGACACAAGCTTGATATTTCAACTCTAAATATGCTACTTCAATGAGCTCCATCTCCAATTCTAGCATACAAAGTTGGCATGGAAAGTTCTAACCGAGTGGATATGAATGACTCTATTGAGGATCCAAATGGTGTAAACAACGATGAAGGATATTCTTAAGACAAAGTTGAATCACTTGACTTGACTCCCGGTTTCTAATTTTTGTTTAGTACATTGCTATAATCTTAATATAAGAGAACCCAAAATCAAGATTCTTCTTTAATACTTAGTACATATAAATCTTATAGGTACTAAAATACCCCCATTCCATCCTTCTCTTTCCTCCTTAAATATCTCACACAATTTCTCTTTCCTCCTTAATTTTCTTATATGTACCTTATTTCACTCTCTCTCAAACCGTTTTTTTTTCCTTAAATTTCTTGATATTCTTTTTTGAAAGACAGAGAACCGAGTGGGAAAAAATAATGGAAAGTATAATATCATTATGAAAAAACAAAGAAATATTTAAACATTATATAGTTAAAATAAAAGCATCAACTTAAATGCAGAAATAAGAAAAAAAGAGAAGTAAAGAGCCTCGGATTATAAAAATCCAAAGAACCAAAGAGCACCATTAAAAAATTAGAGAAAAAAAAAATAGAGAGCCATAAAAAATACCAAATAAAAGTAAAAAAAAATATAGAGTATTAAACAATCGAATGAAGTCTAATTTGCTCACAAAAATATTTGAATATAGCATCAAATAGCATCAACTTAAAAGCAGAAGTAAGAAAGAGGGAGAAATAAGCCAAGAGCACCAAATAAAGCATCAAAGAGCATCTGTTTAAATTTTTTTAAAGAACTAAAGAGCACCATTCAAAAACTGGAGAAAAAACTACCAAATAAAATTTAAAAAATATATAGAGTAATAAACAATCGAATGAAGTCTAATTTGCTCACATCTAATTTATAGATGTTGCTGCCGCATGCCATACTTTTTTTGTTACTTGGAAAAAAAAGAGCATCGAATGAAACATAACAAAAATCTGGAGCACCATAGAGAAACACATTAAAATTACCTATTTTTAAATATTTTGTTTTCTTACTAAAATGAAAAAATAAATAGAGAGAGTCATATAGCACCAAACAATTTTTTTTAACAAAATGCTAGAATATAAATTATCAAAAAATATATACGAAAACTTAAGATAAATAGATAGCATCATAGAGCATGAAACGTAGATCAACGATTAAAAAAGTTCAAATAGTACATAAATTACCTATTTCTAAATTTCTTTTCCAATTAAAAAATATAAATATAAATAATAGAGAAAACCATATATAGTACATCAAACAAATTTATAAACAGAAAAGGTAAAATATAAATTGAGAAAAAAAAAGAGTCAAAAAAAGACAGCATAGTAGTGCATCAAACGTAGAACACCAATAAAAAACCGTTCAAATATTAGAAGTTGAATACAAATACTAGGGAGCATCAAAGAGAATCAAATAAAATACATACATCCTCCATCGTTATAAACTTTCAACAAAAATTTGCAATTTAGCATCACATAGAATCACATAGCACGAGAACAAAACAATATGATTTTAACAAAACCAAAATATAATGCTATGTTTATCAAAATAAATTAGAATTCTCACTCATTCGTATTAATACTCTTGTCGTATGATCATATACTTGTTCATATGACGAATTAATAAGGATGTCATTATGTCAAGTATAAAAAAAGATTTTAATTTTATTTTAGATAACACGTAAAGAGATAGTATGAGCTTACAAATAGAGAATAAAATGGATACACATAAATCATATAAAAAGAGGAATTTGTTATACGTGTGCACAAATTATGGAGATAGAATCAAATTAAGGGCATTACAGTTATTAAAGTACCGTTATGTTCTGACTTCTAAGCATTTGAACATTTTCGGAAGCAGCGTACCTGACTCTGAGTCAGAGTGACTCAGAGTCCACATACATTGAATATTGCTACAGTACATTTCATATTTTAACTGTAGCAATATCCAATGACTGTGGACTCTGAGTCACCTTGACTCAGAGTCAGGTACGCTGCATCCAACATTTTCCCTTCCATTTACCTATGATATATTGTTTGCACAAATTATGGAGATAGAATCAAATTAAGGGAATTACAGTTATTAAAGTACCGTTATGTTCTGACTTCTAAGCATTTGAACATTTTCCCTTCCATTTACCTATGATATATTGTTTGCAACAATTCATTTCGGATAGACTATGTAACAACTATCTTAGCGTTTGTTTTGTAACTTTATTATAAGACCCGTGAGGGGTTGCAATGAAATATGTTTAAACTGCAACAAAATGAATAGTGGAGCTTTATATATTTTAGAGAGACTTATAAATAGTTAAATACCAATAAAGTTAATTATAAAAAGGTCATTTATGTTTACTTTTTTATAATTAGGTACACATACTTATTTACAATTAGGTACATATGTCATAAAAAATAACAAAATATACCAAAAAAAATCAACATAAAATCAAAAAAAAAAAATCAAAAAAATATTATAAAAAATCACAAAAATTGTACAGAGTATCAAACAGTATTATACATTATTGAACATGATTAGATATGATTAAACAGGATTATACGTACAAGATTTGACAAGATTGGACATGTTTGGACAGTATTAGACAGAATCAAAAAGGATTAGACATACATGATTGAACACGATCAGACAGGATCACACATATTTTTTATATAAAAAATGTATTTTTTAAAATATTGGTTTTTTTAATTATGCTTTTTAATTTTTAAATATGTTTTTTGGATTTTTTAATGACATGTGTACCTATTTGTAAATAAGTTCACAAAATATGTATTTTTTTATAAAAGAGTCATTAAGTTCAAAGCGACAGAGTTTTTTATAAATAAGTTTATAAATATATACTAAATTGTCATTTTCTTCATATTTTTATTGTAGTGATTTCACATAGATGAAGGTACATACGATAATTTAAAGTGCATAGAAAGATTTAACTTTGTAGAAGAAACTCTACCAATGTATAATAAATATGAAAGATAAACAAGCTGAACAAAAAATTACCAGTCATATCTTATCGCAACTACTTTATGGAAATATAATTTTACGGCATGGATGATTTTGTAATTTAATATTTTAAAATACAGGAAAAGATGACACGTACATGAACGAAAATTTGACCCCTAAGGTCTACCCACGTGCAATAATATGAAGTCAAAAGAAACTTTATGTTTGTTGAAGGGAAAGAAAATTATATTAATTGACATTTATGAGACATTAATTGGTAGATATCTACAAGTAGGGGTGGGCACGGGGCGAATTGGGGCGGATTGGTCGCAATCCTAACCCGTCCCGTAAAATAAATGGCAGGACGGATTGGGGCGGATTAGTGAAATTCAAATCTCAATCCAACCCAACCCAACTCATTATAATTAAAACCCCAACCCGACCCAACCCAACCCATTATCAAGCAGGGCGGATTGGGTGCGGGTTGTTTCTTAAATTTTCATTTTAGTCATTAATTTTTCATTATTTCGCATAATTTACCTAAATATTTAAAAAAAAAATATCTTTCAAATAGAAATATAAACTAAAAGCCAACCAAAATACGTTTAGAATGTTCGGAACAAGTAACAAAGCTAAAACAAAACAAAACAAAACAAAACAAATTATTCTTCATCAACGTAATCAAAATAAAGTTCAATAGCTACAGATTTCGTAATAACTTTATATAAATTCATATTTGGCTATACTTCAATTACAAATAAAGTTTTTAAAAATAAATTAACCACCCATACTACCTAGACCCAGATTAAAATTCCTTCTTTTTGTAAGTACGAGATAATGCATTGAATTTATATGACAATATATCAATCGAATCATTAAGCTTAAGTTTGGACAATCCAAAGATTTTTTGTCTATATATATAATTTTTCTTAAATCAATACTATTATAATATAGAAACTCTTATTAAAAAAGATCTTGAGAAAATTTATATTTATATATATATATATATAAATATATATATGCGGATTGAAACGGGTTGGGGTGGATTAACCCGCGGTTTGGAAACCCCAACCCTAACCCAACCCACGAATTTTTTTACGGATTGGGGCGGGGCGGATTTAACTTTTTTTAACACCCAACCCGCCCCAATTCGCCCCAATCCGCACGGATTGGGTTACGGGGCGGGTTTGCGGATTTTTTGCCCACCCCTATCTACAAGTAACATGGACATAATTTTAACACAAGAATAACTCATTTATGTATATTTACAATATCACAAAATCCTTAAAAGGTAAGAAATTTGGACTCGCATTTAACTTTCTTTAGTAGAAGGACCATCCAATTTGATAATTGCTATATTTCCTTTAAAGGATTTTCGAAACAACTATAAAACCAATGGCTAAGAAACCCGAACGTAACACTCACTACAAAATAATGTTTAATTTAGTGAGAGTCAAAAGCTGTCACAAGCTTGTCACTAATTTAAAAAGTTGTCACAAATCTGTCGCAAATTAACTAAACTGTCACAAAGTCGTCACAAAAACCGTCGCTAATAAGCTCGTAACAAAAAATATCGTCACTAATCCCGTCGCTATTTGAGTTTTTTTTGTAGTGACTCTCGAGAGAGAGCACCATTCGTACAATATGTACATTAAATTTTAAATTTTGGGTAAAATACCAACAAAACTTTAAATTTTACATTACTATCAATCTCGATGCATGAACAATAACTATAAAAAAGGAACTCCATTCGTACTAATACCTGTAGTTCTATCCCCCACATATATGCCACTCTTCTGCTCTCTCTTTAATTTTTATATGTAATCAACTATTTTGTATTTGTTTTCTTTTTCATTCATTTATAAGATCTTGTAATTACATTCACAATATAAAACCCCCAATATTCATGCAGTATACATCCGTTTGTAGTTATGTAAAAGAAGCAGAAGTCCACAAATATGTGATGATCGATAGGAGATCAATTGTAAAAATGTTATATCATATTTCATTGTATATACGAGGGAGACAAATTTTCTGCTGCATAACCTTCTCTTGGTAGAATTTTCTTACTGTCCAATTTATCAGAAACTTTAGTATGGAACAACCTCTTAATTGCTATTGTGTTGAACAGTTGGTCAAATGACCGTTACCTTCCCGAGATGAATTAGTACAGGAAAAGTGATAGATTTTTTTATTTTATTTTTTGAAATGAAGGTAAAGTATGCGGAGAATGGAAGAGGACAATAACTTCAGATCGTTGTTCATTTCATTTCAAAACATCCGGACCATCCCATTGAAACTTCACAGGTTTGAATCAATAGTTGTATTCTTCTTTTTGTAATACGGTTATCATGAATGTCTACAATTTACCCAGATGACTTTTGTAGTATAAGATATAATTAAGGATAAATATGCTTTACAATACAATAAAATAAGAGGATATGATATCAAAATGTGTACTATAAGTTAAATTCAAATTGATTGTTACATCTTCCTACTAGGCCAATCCGTAGCAGGAGCTTATAAACTGATTAATTTAATCAGTCTAGAACATTGATCATTATGATACCATGCTAAAACAATAATTAAACTAAGTAAATAGATAGTGAAATAATTGCAAAAGATAGTTCTAGAGAATGTAGAGAGAGAAGCTCTCAAATAGAGACATCAGAGGAGATTTCAAACATCTATCTGATTCATATGTTTATCCAATATCTTGCATAAGCTAAAAATCTCTAAACATACAATCTCATAAGATTCACACTTAAAACCCATTCTATATAATATGTACAAAGAACATAAATAGAAAGGACAAACTATTAAACTTCTTATCAGAATGGTTACAAAGATCCGGTCTTTCGACTACCTAATCAATGGAAAATGCTCTACAATAATTAAACACATATTTTACCAAATTTCTGGGCAAAGAAAAAGAACCTTTAATCCTCCTGAAAGAAGCCACAAAGTATAAAGGAGAAGAAGCTATTAGGTTCTCTTTCAAAGAAGTATGTTTGTTATCTGACCCATATAAATTCACTTTAATCGGGGAGTTTACTCATGAAAAGGTAGAAGTAAAGCAAGTCATTACATTGTTGAACAGTTTGGATATCATCTCCGACTTTAGGGTGGGAGTAATTTCCATAAACACGTGTTATTAAGTTTTTATCATGGAGACGACTTTTTGAGGGTTTGGTTAAGGAAAAAGTGGATGGTTTCAAAGTGTCCAATGAGAATATTTAGGTGGACCTTTGATTTTAAACCTGGGTTTGAACCACCGAATTACACCTATTTGGATAAATTTTCCTATGTTACCAATGCACCTGGATAATAAATCCAGTCTTTACTCTGTTGCTCGTGTCTTTGGGACACCACTTAAGTTAGATTTAGATACAGCAAATCGCATAAGACCACAAGTTGCAAGAGTCTGCATTCAAGTGTATTTGAGTAAGGAACTTACTCATAGGATATGGATTAGTTATGGTGATGGTGACGAGGACCAAAGAGAAGATTTTTGGCAAGTGTGCAACTTTGAACAACTACCTGATTTCTCCAAACATTCTAAAAAAGTGGGTCATAGAAAGAGTGAGTGCAAACTGCTCGATGAAAATCCTGAGAAAGTTTTTGGCTCTTTCAGTTCACTTCCTCATAGAACTGTTTCACAAGAAAATGTTACACTCAATAAGAGAAATAAAAGAATTGTTTTGTAGGAAAAAAGTTACGCTAAACAGAAGATATAAAAGAAAGATAGGTCATACCATCCGGACGTGGGTAAGAAAAGTAGTGAAAGATATTTCCAGTATGGCTATAAATAAAATTGTTAGTGATCAAACTAACGTTATTAAGGAGTTCTTGGTATCAACTAGTGAGAAATTTAGCCTAAATGGGGACCACTGTAGCGGTCTTTTAGAGTGTGAAAAACTTTTGATTCCAATTGATGTTTAAGATAATACAGTTTTAGAAGAAAGGAAAAGAAACAAGAACTTAGCTATATACAATGGTGATCCGTGGCGCTCCTCTGTTGGTACTGAATATTCGTCAGTTGAGGATTTAGAGTTACTCAATGATCAAGAAGAATTTTTTAATCACAACAAGCCCCACCTGGTCAAGGAATGGACATAGAAATATTAGAGAAAAACATATTCAAATTTCTAACTGAAATAAACAATGAAAGATATCATAAGCCAATCAGCATAAAAGACCCTAGGACTCACAAGATCATCCATTTAGAAAAACAAGTTACAAACTCTACAACCCCTTTCCTATGTGACCAAGAAGGGGTAAACAGAAATAATGATGGGAAAAACAACTGTCCAAATACAAGAAAACAGGTACAAACGGACCACAGGGAGCAATATGAGCACATTAATCTAAAGGAAGGTGAATTAACAGTGGACCTATATTCATTTACTAAAGATCATCTTCTTTTTTTCTCTTGAAAAGCCAGCATATATTGATGCTATTTAACCTAACCCTCAAACTATATCCGTAATCACCCTCTTTTTGATTGCCTCCATGTGCCAAGTTCTTTACACTGAGCTCCTTTTCCCATAAGTGATAAAATAACCATCATAGAGGTAATATGACTATATGAAGAAAAAGAAACTTGAAAAACATATAACCTTTAAAATAACCATCATCTTCAAACTTAATCAAACATGAACTAGTTTAATAGGAAGCATGACTTTGTAAATTAAAGTATAACTTTATCGACATTTTGTTTTCAGTGGAAGTTTTTAATAAATAGAAAAACCCAGACATTTACAATAATATTGAGGGAAATAGATAGTTATGATGCTAAAACAATAATTAAAATAGGTAAATAGATAGTGAAATAATTTAAAATTGTTGTGTGACATATTAGCTCACATATATATTTATATAGATATAGGGAGAGAATATAGAGAGAGACAATAAAACGAAGTGCTTATTCATTAATATGAGTGTACAGAGAGATACATCAAGAGACCCCTGACCCTTTTTATATAATAGATCGTAGAGTTACATATGCTAGGAAAGTCCAAGATAGGCCCAATAGAGTAAGGCCCAAGATGGCCAATAATATCCTACAACACTCCCCATTTGGACGTCTTGATTTCTTCGTCTTCAAGCTGTCGATGTGAGTCGAGTTCCTTCGCAGTGCTAAACACATAAAAACCTTAGGGCCGGAAACTGTGTGGCCGAATGATATAGGCCGAAATATCATGTAAGTAACTAACCAGAAAACAGTGTACCTCATCAAAACCTTGCCAGAGCAAACCCAATGGGAAAATCTCTGATCGAAGGAAAAAGAGTGCAACAATGGTAATAGTAGGGATCAACCACAAAACAGGTTCCTCATCAAAACCTTGCTAGAAGTATACAACAGGATACTCCCCCTAATTTCGGCAATCTTAAGTGAGATATGATGGGAACGTGTCTCTCTAAAAACCTTGCCAAGGAAAACCCAGTGGGAAAAAACCTTGGTCTAAGGACAAAAAGAGTACACGAGCATACGACTGGATGCTCCCTTCACTTGTACACGACAGGGTCCGAGGATTTTGACTAAGTAGTAATTAGTACAATAAGCATTCACCTGGATGCTCCCCCCTCACTTGCACATGACTGGGTGCAAGGATTTCATATTTGAAGAAAGAGCACGAGCATTCGACTAGATGCTCTTAAACTTCATATGTGAAGATTCATTTCGGCAAGAAAAGCTAAATAACATAATCTAGTCATGTCTCTCTTGATCGATAACAACAAGTTGTCCTCAAATAATACAAATGTTTTATCTGGATCGTGAGACAGAGCATATGTAAGTCAAATATGGCTAATACCAGCTCGAAACCATGTACACTCTCTAGTCGTCTCATAGAGCACAAATAGATTAGAGTGATTCGTTTGGAGTCATTTAAAGACCTCCAAGATATTGCCTTATTCCTAATGGTAAAGACGGACCATGCTAGGAATATCACTTATGCGGGTCTGATAAGTAACCGGCATCGGTATAAGCGAAAAAGGGTTGCGTTAATTCGACTACCGAAGGGGGTAGGTACACTCAATGACGTAAATGGGTTAAACGAGACCACTTCCAAAATTACCATAAGGTAAGGGAATGTGTCTTTAGTGCCATTTCGATGGCAGCGTGTTAGCGCGATGCTGTGTCGAGCTATACCATTCACAGCATACGAGATGTTTGTCCTAGCACATTAGACAAAGTACAATGATGCGCTTATTTTACTTAGATATGAACATGATGGTTGAATATCTCTTCATCGTCTCATCAGGGACGAACTGGGTCTATATCAATGTCTAGTGATCGAACGATCATGGGAGAATCTGACGAATTAGAGTCATGATGACTAAAACGTCATAACACCTTTTGGGTGTAGTGTGAATCATGGACTTAGATTCAATGTTTACGGGACTCAATCATCACGCCGAGTCACTACCGTTTCTTTCCAAGATCATTCATCTCGAAGGCAAATCCAAAAGTGGATCGCATGATAAAACATGCAAAGGCATAATACTCGTTCAAGTATCCCAAGCTAATCAAGTACTCACTTGGCGGGTATACCACATACGATCGGATTATATTAATCCATATAGTGAATGTCTCTTTTAATTGAGATCGTGTTCCGTGGTCAGGAACTACTTGATTCAAGCATCACATAGGGACCTTCATCTATATCTCTTTGTCTAAATTCCCATAGAGATAAAACAGTGACCACAATCACATGCTGCATAATCAGTTTTTGGGAAACTACTAAACTGATAAAGTAGGGGACCGTTATAACGTCCATTATGAGGAAATCAACCATCTCGTAATCAATTCCAAGATGTGAGAGAAGCCTTGCGCTACTATGCGAGTATTCTACAATCTCATTATTCTCATCACTTTTCCTTACGAATAACCAAATAAACGAACTCGTTTAGCATTGGTGGTGTTGGAGCTATAGGTCCAAACACACTTTCGCTAAGTAGTCTACTTGGATTGCAAGTTTCCATTAGTCCAGTCTATTCTGGTTGACTTCAGGCAACAGTACATGGTTCCCTATCATAATTTGGTCATATTATCAGTCGTCACCGAATATATCAACAAGTAATCAATGACTGTCTCGTTTTGCTTCAATATCGTCTAAGATATCATCATCGATAGATATTTCGAGATTCTTAGGATGAGGAGGAATTACACATCTCCTAGATCCTTTATAATCTTGTGAAACAAACGATTTTCAGTTCACCACCTCTGGGGCTGAACGAATTAAGAACCGGTCAACTTCCTCGTATCTTTGGAAGGACGATAGACTGACGGCCGACGGCAGCGTCTTTTGCTTGGTGGGTTCGGCCAAAGTAACGTGTTACGACTGGAACACGGCGTCCAACAAGGACATCTATCCTTGCAAGCATTTTGCAATAGGTATAAATGATCTCGTGACATCTCATAATTTCATTAAATGTGTTTGGTATTTATTTAGACTTAAGGGAGTCTATGCACTTACTTATAACTAAGTGTAATTTTGGGGATCAAGCTAAGACTGAGTGGGTTATGCCACGTTACTTCCTGTCGTTCCTTATAAATTGTAACGTGCAAATCTCCCCCTAACGACGGGAAGAACAGTCTTAGCGATGTCACTTTCGCATATCATGCGGTAAAGAGATCGCTTGCCAAGGTGACTCAATCAAATCATAGGCATGGAATTCATAATCGACTTATGTCCCCTTCAAAGGTCCATATTTTGAACGCTATAGCGGCTCAAGCAATATATTAATTAAGCACTCCAAACATGCATTAATATGAGACTTCCGACTCATAACACGCATATGGTGTCTGAGTGTCTATGGGCCTCATAACGGACATGCAGCAAAATAGCATAATCCCACACGGAAATATAAATCTTGGTGCACAAGACCAAGAAGTGCGTGCAATCATTTGCAGTCACATCATCAAACTTTTCGTGAGTCCATTTGGGTCTGAACATAATCCACAGGATGTTCAGTTTGAATTTCCAAACTCAAGTAATTCAAATCGAAATTTCGATTATTTACTCTTCGGTATTATTAAGTCAACTAGACTTTTCAGGATAATCCGGATCATGAGCCATCAACTTAATGATAGGGCTAAAAGTTTGGGAAGTGCTACATTTATGTGGACAACCATAACCATTTATATTTATGGTCCGTCTTATGGTTGGATAAGTCCACAATAACTCCTTCAATTCTTTACAAGAATTATACGAGTCCATTTCGTGATCTTTACACATACTAGTCTTTCAAAGTGAGCATTAGTGGCATGAATTTCGGATTAATCACAAAATATATCCTCAAAGAGAATCCAAATGCGATGCAATTATAAATCAAGCATCGTCTTTTGACCTGGGAATATCTCATCCGGTCAATGCCACAATATCAAAATACTTTGATCAATCAACGACAGGCGAATGATAGTATAGACAATCATGTCTTAGCATCTAAATCCTTTATCAATCGACGACAGACAAAATGATAAGGTAGCTTTAAATGCTTTTAAAAAATGTTGTAGCAACCACTTGAAAGACATTTCAACTCCTCTAAAATACGTTTTTGAATGGAGGCTATGTAAAGAAATTTTATTTCTTTCATGAGCTATTACCAGATAACACTGATTTTCTCGAATATTTTATAACTCAACAAGGTATGACAGGACCTACAGGAGTATAACGCCTCATATTTGACAAATCAATTTGGCTTTACCAAAGATTTCGATTTGGAATGATAGGTCCAGAATCGTTGTCACCGAGTACTCTTTTAGGCAAGTAGTTGGTGAAATTATGTGATACATTGTTACCCACTATTTCCAAAAAACCAACTACACCACAAGTATTGCCTAAAATTTCATAATTTAAAGTTGGTCACATTTGTCGAAGGAATTTGCTCAAAACACTTTAAATTATTTCGAGCAATTTCGTAAATAGGCAAACCATATTTCAAAAGTATGTTCAAATGGAAAAATCATAATAAAAATGGAAAAACATAATCTAGATGAGCAAAAAAATGGCTCAATGATTTATCAAAATCAATAAAGAAAGGTACCAAACTTATTTGAGCCACAAAACCGGGGGTCTCAAGAGTTTTCTTTCAGTTATCTTTAACCATATTAGCATCGCTTTTTTCACCTTTATAATAGTTTTGAACTATTTAAGGAGTAACCGTGCATGACCTTTCTCTTTATAGCATAGAGTTGCCTCAATGAGCATTATCTCTTGCTTTGTGACAACGGACCATACTGTTCCTTTCAATTACTTTCTTGGAGCCACAGGTTTTTGATTTTGACGATTGTCTAAAATCTCGCTTTGCTAGGCGATCCATCGGGATCGCGACAGTTCGAGACAAATAATATTTGTCTCGGTTCTCGGTTCGTGGAAAAAAAATGTACACGAAGAGCATTAATATCAGGCAAACAATTCACCATTGACCCAATAGGATTAAAACTACTCACCGGGACAATTTTCTTATCCAATAATACATGGACGATAAAGGAACATGGTGAATATAAATTCATGATAGTGCTTATGGAATACAATTTCCAAGCTAGTATTTTGGTGAAGGATTGCTCCAATATGTCAATTTCAGACATTTGTTCACCATAGACGTCGTCACGTCTAAAATGTGGCGGCGGAATAAAATCAACGCCTTAGCATTCATCCCGAGGGTAACAACAAACTCGTGTTTTACTCATCAAAGATGGCATCCAAAAAAAATTGGGCATCACATTTTTCACACATCAGGGTGCGTAACATGTGGTGACGGATTAAAATCAACGTTTAAACAGTCATTTCGCAAGTATGTTTTACGATTTTTCTCATCATAGATGGCCTCCAACATGTGTTGGGAGATCTGGATTATTTATCATATAAAATGACTGGTTTATATGTTTATGCTTTGAACAAGCACAAACGTTTTTTCGAAACGACAGGTTCGAAAACACGTTAGTTTTGCTTCTCATGTGAATCGGTTCTCATTGATCGAAGGACGGGTCGATACTAAAACACCAATTCGGCAAAACATACATCACTATATAAACACACTCAGAGAAATTATTATTTAGTCAACCCCTTTTGGAAGCTCTAATTGGAAAACGACCAGGAAAGAAGGTGAGGGTGGAGGGCATAAATGCCACTTAAAACCCGACCTCATTAGGATATCGAATTCCGCCTATATCTTTCGTAGACATCGTATCCAAATAGGTAAGCCTATTTAGGGAAGATTTATAATTTTTCCAACTTAAATGTGAATATATATGATTTCGCAACTCTACCATTCATGGCAATAAATAACAGATATATCTATTCTAGATAACCACATATATGTACAAGGCACTATAAAATATATTCATGATATATATCTAATCATGTAGTAGATTTGGTGATAAACTAAATCAATTCAAGATTATCAATCACACAAATTATATCATACCAAATCAAATCAATTAGATCAAATTAAACAATTAACTGCCATATGTGATATTTATATCTATGGTAATATCAACAAATATGTTGATTATTCTAACAATTTATTCTCTATATGGTAATTTTTAACATGCATAGTGGTTAAATTTACATGAAAACATATCAATTTATTCAATTAACATGCAATTTTTATTCACTTGCCTTTTTAATAAATATATATATGCATGTGGGTGAATATTTATAGACCGAATATTGACTTTTATAACACATATATACTGTTTTTATACATGTAATATACTACAGGGACTATCCCTGTAATTTCAGCAAACTATATATCTATTTACAGCATTATTACAACTTCAGTCCATAATTTCAGACAAGTTACAAAACAGTCCTACTGTTTTCATTTTTTTTACAGATTTAATCCCACAGATTAATACATGTTTTACAATTACATGATTTTCGATTTACAACCAGATTATATATCTTTTACTGATTTTGTTTGTATAAAAATACAATTTTACAGTACACGATACATATTACATATCAATAGGTTTTTATAGACAGGTTGATCATGTTAGACAGTAAAAATAAAAAGAATCTATCATGCATAGGTTTTTTTTTCCAACAAATACATGCAGTTTGGGTTACTGTGTATGGTCTTATCAACAAATATGATTTTATAATCAACAATATATCTGTTACGATCATGCTTTAGTTATCCATACAAGTAACAAACTCTAATACACATGGATTATATACTACGGTATATTTATCATGCTTTATTTATCCATAAAATAATACGTGCAATCACATATATGGAATAAATTAAGTTTTGAATTCGGTACCTTACGCACGGTATGTTGGTGAAGGTCGATATAGCAAAACCCTAAAAAAACCAGGATAACCTCAAGATTTATAGATACCTAATATCTGTGCGTTTACCAAAAATCTCCAATATCCGTGAGCGTCTATCTTAGGCTCCGCGAGCAAAGTGCTGATAACGTGTTGTGTGACATATTAGCTCACATATATATGTGTATAGATATAGGGACAGAATATAGAGAGCGACAATAAAACGAAGTGTTTATTCATTAATATGAGTGTATAGATAGATACATCAAGAGACCCCTCACCCTCTTTATATAATAGAGGGAAGAGTTACATATGCTAGGAAAGCCCAAGATAGGCCCAATAGAGTAAGGCCCAAGAAGGCCAATAATATCCTACAACAAAAATGATAATTTTATTTGTGTTGTAGGATATTATTGGCCATCTTGGGCCTTATTATACTGGGCCTATCTTGGGCTTTCCCAGCATATGTAAGTCTACTCTCTATTATATAAAGAGGGTCAGGGGTCTCTTGATGTATCTCTCTGTACACTTATATTAATGAATAAACACTTCGTATTACTGTCTCTCTCATATATATATCTATATCTATATCTATATATATCTCATATATATATATATATACCTAGCTAATATGTCACACAACACGTTATTACCACTTTGCTCGCGGAGACTAAGATATACGCTCGCGGATATTGGCGATTTTTGGTAAACGCACAGATATTGGGTATCTGTAAACCTTGAGGTTTATCCTGGTTTTTTAGGGTTCTGCGATATCAACCTTCACCAACATACCGTTCATAAGGTACCGAATTCAAAACTTTATTTATTCCATATATGTGATTGCACGTATTATTTTATGAATAAATAAAGCATGATAAATATACCGTAGTATATAATCCATGTGTATTAGAGTTTGTTACATGTTTGGATAACTAAAGCATGATCGTAACACATATATTGTTGATTATAAAATCATATTTGTTGATAAGACCATACACAGTAACCCAAACTGCATGTATTTGTTGGAAAAAAAAAACCCTATGCATGATAGATTTTTTTTAGTTTTACTGTCTAACATGATCAACCTGTCTATAAAAACCTATTGATATGTAATATGCATCGTGTATTGTAAAATTGTATTTTTATACAAAAAAAAAATCAGTAAAAGACATATAATCGGGTTGTAAATCGGAAATCATGTAATTGTTAAACATGTATTAATCTGTGGGATTAAATATGTAAAAAAAAACTGAAAACAGTAGGATTGTTTTGTAATTCGCTGAAACTATTGACTGTGCATGTTAATTACTAAATGACTAAACTGAAACTTCTCTGAAATTATGGACTGAAGCTGTAATAATATTGTAAATAGATATATAGTTTGTTGAAATTACACGGATAGTCCCTGTAGTATATTACATGTATAAAAATAGTATATATGTGTTATAAAAGTCAATATTCGGTCTAAATATTCACCCACGCGCATATATATATTTATTAAAAAGGCAAGTGAATAAAAATTGCATGTTAATTGAATAAATTGATATGTTTCCATGCAAATTTAACCACTTTGCATGTTAAAAATTACCATATATAGAATTAATTGGTAATTAAAAATATATTGCTTGCTTGCATGTTAAAACTACCATGTATAGAATTGCTTATATGGCAATAAACCGTAGATAATTGATTGATATCTTGTTAGCATAATCAACATATCTTTTGATATTACCATAGATATAAATATCACATATGGCAGTTAATTGTTTAATTTGATCTAATTGATTTGATTTGATTTGATTTGGTATGATATAATTTGTGTGATTGATAATCTTGAATTGATTTAGTTTATCACCAAATCTACTACATGATTAGATATATATCATGAATATATTTTATAGTGCCTTGTACATATATGTGGTTATCTAGAATAGATATATCTGTTATTTATTGCCATGAATGGTAGAGTTGCGAAATCATATATATTCACATTTAAGTTGGAAAAATTATAAATCTTCCCTAAATAGGCTTACCTATTTGGATACGATGTCTACGAAAGATATAGGCGGAATTCGATATCCTAATGAGGTCGGGTTTTAAGTGGCATTTATGCCCTCCACCCTCACCTTCTTTCCTGGTCGTTTTCCAATTAGAGCTTCCAAAAGGGGTTGACTAAATAATAATTTCTCTGAGTGTGTTTATATAGTGATGTATGTTTTGCCGAATTGGTGTTTTAGTATCGACCCGTCCTTCGATCAATGAGAACCGATTCACATGAGAAGCAAAACTAACGTGTTTTCGAACCTGTCGTTTCGAAAAAACGTTTGTGCTTGTTCAAAGCATAAACATATAAACCAGTCATTTTATATGATAAATAATCCAGATCTCCCAACACATGTTGGAGGCCATCTATGATGAGAAAAATCGTAAAACATACTTGCGAAATGACTGTTTAAACGTTGATTTTAATCCGTCACCACATGTTACTCACCCTGATGTGTGAAAAATGTGATGCCCAATTTTTTTTGGATGCCATCTTTGATGAGTAAAACACGAGTTTGTTGTTACCCTCGGGATGAATGCTAAGGCGTTGATTTTATTCTGCCGCCACATTTGAGACGTGATGACGTCTCTGGTGAACAAATGTCTGAAATTGACATATTGGGGCAATCCTTCACCAAAATACTAGCTTGGAAATTGTATTCCATAAGCAGTATCGTGAATTTATATTCACCATGTTCCTTTATCGCCCATCTATTATTGGATAAGAAAAGTGCCCCGGAAAGTAGTTTTAATCCTATTGGATCAATGGCGAATTGTTTGCCTGATATCAATACTCTTCGTGTACAATTTTTTCCATGAATTGAGAACCGAGACAAGTGTTATTTGTCTCAAACTGTCGTGATCCCGATGAATCTCCTAGCCAAGAGAGATTTTAGACAATCGTCAAAATCGAAAACCTGTGGCTCCAAGACAGTAATTGAAAGGAACAATATGGCCCATTGTTACAAAGTAATAGATAATGCTCAAGGAGGCAACTCGATGCCATAAAGACAAAGGTCATGTACGGTTACTTCTTAAATAGTTCAAAACTATTATAAAGGTGAAAAAACCGATGCTAATGTGGTTAAAGATAACTGAAAGAAAACTCTTGAGACCTCCGGTTTTGTGGCTCAAATAAGTTTGGTACCTTTCTTTATTGATTTTGATAAATCATTGAGCCCTTTTTTTTGCTCATCTCACTACACCAAAACAGCATTTTTGGAACACTAGTGTTATTTCAATTTGGAACACTTATTTTATGTTCCTAGAATTTGGAACGCAGAAATAGTGTTCCTGGTGAAAAAGGTGTTCCAAAATTTTCAGAAACACTAAATAAGTGTTACAAATACTTCTACTAGAGCATGTGCCACTCACATGATCATTTTATAAGTGTTCCTAATTTCAACCTATTTATCAGAGGTGGGGAAAAAAAGCGACCCGAAATCGGAAACCTAATTGGAACTAAACCATTCATTTCGGTTCAATTTTTTTAATTTTGAAAAAAAAAAATTTAAGTGAACCGGAATAGTATGATTCTGTTTGGTTTTGTTTTACAACTTTTCAAACTAAACCGAAACCGAAAAAATCATAATACATACATGCCATTTTTTTCTTGGATAATATTCATTGTTTTTTTTCTTATATGACAATTATTTATAAAAAATCATAATACATATGAAACCTTGAAACAATTATTTATAAAATAGTCATATTAATTTATAAAATTACAAAATAGTAGTAGACATGAGAATTAAAAAAAAAATAACTGTCATCTAATTATTAACTTCATTTTCTCACAAATCATCGAATTCATCGCCTATCTCTCAACCATAATTGTTTCATATATTTGTTTGGATTGGCGTGGCAGGTCCGGTAAGTATATATATATATATATACACGTATACGTATACATATACGTATAGACTAAAATGGAAACACAGGCGTCGTCATTTAATCCACACAAGCATCTCAAAGAACAGTAACACTCTTATTATTATATCTCTGACTCTATCTCAATACCGTGTATATATATATTTTTAGTGTTAATGTTTTTTTATTTGTAGATTTGTGAGTAATTTAAGTGGATCTTCTATGACCGAAATCTTCATTCTTAATGCTGCTATGCCTGTAAGTTATTATACTTTGCTTTTTTCTTTTTATTTTTTTTTGATATTTTATGTATTTATATATATATATATATATATATATATAATATGTGTATTGATACATGATCCTTGAATGCACTATCTATGTTAATTCACTGCTTGAAAATTTTGTTTCTTTTGAGCAAATAAGGTGGTTTATGGGGCGTGTTTGGTACCGGTTTTTCTGGTAAAAAAGCTTACTTCATAAAAAATGTGGTGTAGGGGTCCTAGGTCTACGTGCACCTCAGCCGGAGTTTTTTTTTTTGCGTCTTAATTTTTTTTTTCGTCTAACAAAAAGAAAAAAAAACCTCTAATTTTTTTTTTAAAAAAAATTGAAACTTGTTACAAAGCAAAATAATTATCGGAAAAGACATCTTCTTGCGTTTTTATGAAACAAAAATTTCAATTATATGTGTATTATTTTCTTTTCTAATGGCTCCATAACCCAATATTATAGTTATATAAATAAAATTAATAATTTGTAACAAGAAAGTGGTGTAGCTCATATGGTAGACACTTTGTAAGTAAGAGGTATGGGGTTCAATTCACCTCCATTTGATTTCAATAAGTTTAAATTTAATTGTAAAAATAAAAATAAAAATTGGACCGCGCCTCCACTGGGCTGCGCCTCAGAAAGCCCGTCTGGTTTGGCTAGCCAGTGGGCCGGCGCTGGGTGTAGGGTTTGGCATATCCTTTCTTTTTTTGATTGTAAGTTAGTTATAACTTATTTTTACTGACAGGTCATTTTATACTTATTTTAACTTATTTTAACTTATTTTGGTTATGTATTGTTTTATGTGGAAAAGCTAAAAGAAAGCATAAGATTTCTAGCTTCTCTCCTTTTGAAAATTTTTAGATTTTTTTATTATCCAAAAGATAGCTTTTTAAAAGCTAACATACCTAAAACCTGTTCCTTTTTCAATTTCAAATTGAAGAAGCTAAGGGAAAAAAAAGCAGTTGCCTATCATGAACTGAAGCTGGGAAAAAAGTTAGTTCGTTTAGATTTGAACTTCTGGTATTTTCCAGCTAGAAATTGCTAAGTTATAAGCCATCATTTTAATATAATACCTCATTTTCTCCTTTTTACCAAATAAAACAAAATAATATAGTACCTATTTATAAGAAAAGAAAAAGGTTAAAACACCAAGTTTAAAAGCAGTGAAGCCGGAGCTAGGAGTAGGTTGGTATCCCCATTTACTTAAAGACCGTTTTTTTTTACCATGTATCATATAAATTTTTATACGGGTTTTAGCCTTTCAGAAGCCCAGATAATAACAAAAGAAGTTCACATTGAATTCAGCCTCTGCCCTATTGAAATACTATCCACCATTGTGTAAAAACTTCAACCAAACAAGCTCTCGGGGTTACAATGCCTAAGTCTTCAAAAGCGCTCTATGTAGTATTTATAACTGGGTTTATAATTTTACTGTTTGAAATTCCCGTCTTGAGCTGCCTAAGCCTAACCTAGCCTGAGTGCAATGACTTGGGTTGAGCCAAGTAGTCGAAGTTAACTAGTACTAATTAGGTAAACGGAGTTAACTTAAACAAGAGCACCGATGAAGAGGAGTAAGTTGAGGTGAAGTTTGATCTGAATATAAGAGCACTGGGTATGATGAGGAGGTTGAAGTGGAATATGATAGTTCAATGAGTACTGATAAGTAAAACAACTATAATCTGCTATATAATCTGTGTTCGTAACTTTCTGCCTTTAATATGATTTGCACTTGAAATATGTTAGTGGAACATATTTATTTTCAATCCCTGTTAAGATAGTTGTTGTTTTTTGAGTTTCACTGTTGGCTAGTTGTTGATTAACTAAAAAATTCTTTTCTATGGTGCTCTCGTTTCAGGTTCTTATACTTCTACGACACTGTATGTGCTCATATGGTGAGATTTGAGTACCAGTGATGCTTCTCTTATTATTTTCAACTTTCCTCTTTAGTGCATTGTCAACATTATGCTTACTTCCTCATGTTCTTATTTTAGATTTACCTTCTTTTTTCAAAATTTCATACGAAAACGAATTTAAGGAAGAAGAATGATGAAGCAAATCTTGGGTTGAAGAGCTTTAGAGCTTGCGTGGGATCAATGACTATGGATTTTCTGATGATTCTTCTCCCCGTAGTTCTCTTTTTGACGGTATGCGTCCGCAGTTGAAATTCTGGCCATATTTTTTTCTTACTTGATATTTACATATGTAGGGCGTTTCATGACGATGATTTGATTGTGGTTTGTGATCAATAAAGTAGATTTATTTTGTTTATATCTGTGCTTAAATATGTGTGTCCTGGGCCTCCTGGCTTACATAATAGATACAAGTAAACTATTTTCTTTTCAGGTTCTATCTGAATGGACTTATTTAGCCACAGTTTTGGTGACACCAATCCTGGTTCTGATAATTGCAGCTATGAGGTATGATCTGGAAGCCAAAATTAAATTTATGTTCTAAAAAACTAAATTATCTTGTTATATGGGCTGGCGTGTAATTTTTAAGTATTTGTGTGACATACACTGTGAGAGATGACTGACATTGTGAATCTATGCACATCATCATTTACTTTTCGCACAAGGTTTCAAGTGCCTTTCTTGTCTATAGAAAATACAGCATTTATTAAAATTGTATTTGATTGAAATGCATCCATCGACATTGAAGTTTGATAGTAGTCGCCATGTTGAGGTTTTGCACTTGGCCCCCTAAAGGCGGTTATTTGGTCCATTATATCTTTACTACCAAAAAAGGGAATATATCTGCATAGTTCTAATGTAAATTTTATCAAACCAGGTCTCAAGCTTCTCGTATTCTCGAAGATGATACCAATTTTCTTAGGAAGAGCATCTCCTCTTATAGGGTCACAGTGGTACGTGATGTTTCTTATGAATACATGATGATTCATGGGAATAATGTATCTAAAACTCCTTTTTTTTTTTTCATTTTTGCATTCCTCTCACTAAGATGAAATGCTGTAGATGATTGTGACGTGCTTATGCATTTTGGCTGTAGACTTCAAAATATTTCCTAGAAGATATGCCAAGACAGAAACGTATGGAACTGGTTTGGTAAGGTCGTCTCTCATAACAATCATATATTTTTCCTTTTGAAGTCGATGTATTTCTTCCAGCTAATATTTCTCTAGTCTCATTCAGGATATGTTAAAAAATTTGAAACTTGTTGAAGTAATCTTTTCGTAGAGGGTTGTGGTTTTACTTTTACAGTCTTGGTTTTAAGTAATGTTGTACTGCAATTGTACTTGACTATACCAACTGAGAAATCATGTGCAAATTAGTGTCATAAACTGTCTTTTTATGTTCCATTGATTGTTGTCGAGAGAGTTGTCATATAATACATATCCAGCTTTTTTGCTTAAATGATATAACAATACGTTGGAAACCCTTCATACTTTAGTCTTATACAACTCAAATTTACTATTAGTTGCAGCTTTTAGCCTTGAGTTTTGTATCCATTTTTTGCCTCACTCGACTAAATTTTGAGAATATCTAAAAATTTGATTTTTTTTTCGACACTACTTTTGTGCTCGATAGTTATTGAAACAATCCTACATTGACAATTGATTGGCATGATAATTGTGTTGCAATTGCAGAAGAAGTCACTGATCCAATACATAAAGTTAATTGCCATAATTATCGCCTAAATCTTGAACGGGAAGTGAAAGTTAGTTTGACTGTGAAAAAGATTAATGTTGCCAAACTCTACAAGGAAACTCCTGATGCAAAGACAATACATGAATTAAATGTTGGAGATTTCTTTGTGTGGCCAAAATCACACATTCGATTCTTTGAGCCGAAGCAGTGACTGGGTAAGTGCTTGTAATTTGATTGTCACTTGTATTTACAATTGAGCTCTTATATAATTTGGCTTGCTTTGTAGTATGTACTCTTAAAATGTCATTTGCACTTTTTTCCATTGTGTTCTTTAGATTCGGAATGACAGTTTCTTACATAAACTTATTATGAACTGAACATAATTTGGAGAACTCTACAAAAACTAAAAATCAGCTTGTTACATAAACTTATTATGAACTGGACATAATTTGGAGAACTACACAAAAACCAAAAATCAGTCGAGTCCTACAAGATTATAATATACTTACAAAAAAAACCTTGTGTATAACAATTTCTCTCCCTCTCTTTTTATATGAATGTCTTTTTTCAATAAATTAGAATGAATATTATAGCATGACCAAAACACTAAATGAGTCATTTAGATAACTTTGATAGGGATATTGGTTTCTTTCTTTAATATAACTATTGTTTTCCGTTAAGTGTACACCGTCTCTGACATATTCTTCAAGTATTACTTGTTATGACTATTGCTTTTTATTTAGTTTTAACTAATTTTTGCTCTTTCCTGTTTTTTTCCCCACAGGATGTACATTGGAGAAATGGTTGAAATTTTGCGATCCGTAGCCCGCCTTTTAGATGGCTTACCAAGATTTAATTTAGCTTTACAAGTTCAATTGTTTTTTAGTTGTTAACTTCCGAATTGAATCTTGTTTCTTTGATTATTTCTAGTCGTATTTGTGTGATTTGATAGTCATGAACTTTTAGACACATTAGTTGTTTTTTTAAAGATGTTGGACAAGATTAATTTAGTTAAACTATATTTGACGTTTTATTTGATCTTATGTTAAATTATGAAACCGTGAATATTAATTTTCAATTCTTTTGAAAATTAACAAGAATCGAGAAAAATGCATCATTGCTCATGTGGACCATGCAGTAGTATCTTTGTGGCAATTTAGACACCATTTTTTAGTGTTCCAAAATGTGGTATTAAAGTGTACTATAATGACTTTGTAGGAACACTTACTTGGTGTTCCAAAATTGAAACGTTGAAAAGGCGTTCCTAATTTAAAATCAGTAACACTTTTATGGCATTCCAAGAAATTGGCACATCACTTTTAGGCACTCTTTATAAGCGTTCCAGAATTTAATAGGAACACTTTATTTCTGTTCCAAAAAGGGCATTTTGGTGTAGTGTCTGGATTATGTTTTTCCTTTTGAATTATGATTTTTCTATTTCGACATACTTTTAGATTTTGGTTTGCCTGTTTACAATATTTCTCCAAATAATTTAAAGTGTTTTGAGCAAATTCCTTTGACAAATGTGACCAAACTTTAAATTATGAAATTTTAGGCAACACCTGTGGGGTAGTTGATTTTTTTGGAAATAGTGGGTAATAGTGAACCACATAATTTCACCAACTATTTGCCTAAAAGGGTACTCAGTGACAACGATTCTGGACCTGTCATTCCAAATCAAAATCTTTGGTAAAACCAAATTGATTTGTCAAATATGAGGTCTTATACTCATGTAGGTCCTGCCATAACTTATTGAGTTATAAAATATTCGAGAAAACCAGTGTTATCTAGAAATAGCTCATGAAAGAAGTAAAATTTCTTTACATAGCCTACATTCAATACGACCAAAAGCATATTTTAGAGGAGTTGAAATGTCTTTCAAGTGGTTTCTACTATATTTTTTAAAAGCATTTAAAGTTACCTTATCATTTCGCCTGTCGTCGATTGATAAATGATTTCGATGCTAAGACATGATTGTTTATACTATCATTCGCATGTCGTCGATTGATCAAAGCATTTTGATATTGTGGCATTGTCCCGATAAGATATTCCTGGGTCAAAAAACGATGCTTGATTTATAATCGCATCGCATTTGGATTCTCTTTGAGGATATATTTCCTGATTAATCCGAAATTCATGCCACTAATGCTCACATTGAAAGACTAGTATGTGTAAAGATCACGAAATGAACTCGTAGAATTCTTGTAAAGAATTGAAGGAGTTATTGTCGACTTATCCAACCATAAGACGGACCATAAATATAAATGGTTATGGTTGATGCATCGACAATATGGTCACATTTTACTGTTGTCCACATAAATGCAGTACTTTCCAAACTCTTAGCCTTATCATTAAATTGATGGCTCGTGATCCGGATTATCCTGAAAAATCTAGTCGACTTGATAATTCCGAAGAGTAAGAATCGAAATTTCGATTTGTATTACTTGACTTTGGGAATTGAAATTGAACATAATGTTGATTATGTTCCGACCCAAAATGGACTCACAGAATTTTTAAGCGGTTGCAAATGATTGCACGTGTTATTTGATGATACGAACCTATATATATTTCTGTATGGGGTCAAAAATACATTGCATATTGCTGCATTGGTCCGTCTGAGGCCTATAGTCACTCAAAACACTAAATGCGTACCAGTTGGTTACTGGTTATGAGCCAAACGCCTCATATGAACGTGTGTTTCAGTGCTTAATTTTTTTATTGAGCCGCTAAAGCGTTTAAAATATGGACCTTTGAAAATCGGGGACATAAGTCGATTATGAATCCTCTGCCTATCATTTGATAGAGTAATATTGGCAAGCGATCTCTTTACCGTATGACATGCGAAAGTGACATCACTAAGACTGTTCTCCCCGTCCTTAGGGGGAGATTTGCACGTTATCGTTGATAAGGAACGACGTGAAGTAACGTGGCATAACCCACTCAGTCTTAGCTTGATCCCCTAAACTGCACTTAGTGATAAGTAAGTGTATAGACTCTCTCAAGTCTAACTAAATCCCAGACGCATTTAATGACTTTATGAGATGTCACGAGATCATTTATACCTGCTGAAAAATGCTTGCAAGGATAGACATCCTTGTCGGACGCCGTGTTCCTGTCGTAACACGTTGCTTTGGCCGAAGCTGCCAAGCAAAAGACGCTGCCGTCGGCCGTCAGTCTGTCGTCCTTCCCAATATAAGAGGAAGTTGACCGGTTCTTAATTCGTTCAGCCCTGTTGGCCCGTGTGCTAACCTTAGAGGGGGGGGGGGGGTGAATAAGGTTTATGGCGATTTTCGCCTAATTAAAAATTCTAAACAACTAACACCCAACTTATGCAAATTCTAAACTTAAGCGTTTAATATACTTAATGAAATGCTAGAAATCATAAACGCAAGCAAGAATATAAGCAATAATAAAGTTGCGGAAAGTAAAAGTTTAGGGAAAGAAGATGACACCAAGATTTATAGAGGTTCGGCAAACGTCCTACGTCCTCTCCTCGGTACTACCGAGTAATTCACTATAATTCTTCTTTCGGATTTTACAAACCCTATTGAGCTCAATCGACCGATTGGCTCACCCTCTACCCGGGGTTCCTACTCTTGATACAAGTGCAAGAGTACACGTCTACGAGTCTACGACTCCCCCTCAATTTATGAGTACCCGAATGAAAAGACCTAGAGCTTTTAAGCTTCACTTGCTTACAAAGCCTCTACCCGATCACTCGCTCACAATTGAGTTTATAAAACACTCGATACAATTTTTGTTACAAAACGTAACTACACTCACTATTCTAATTGCTTCTTAAAAAGCTAATTGGTGAGTTGTTGATGATGATCGAGCTTGAATCTCTTTCTCTTTGATTTTCCTCTTTCTCGAATATATATATACACCAAAATGGTGATATTAGGGTTTTTAATTGAGAGAGGTTTTAGGATAATTGATAGTGTAATTGGTTGGTGGTTTGGAAGAGAGATTGAGCTTGTATATGTAGACCAAAGGTCTGTTTTTCTGGGTTATGACCGTTGGAAGTGGTAGAGGCTATTTTTTAGAGGTTTTAAGCTGTTTTCCAGAAAAAGCTGAAAAGCTGTTTTCGAAATCTGTAGAAAACGATCGGTCGTTTTCTACAGTCGATCGGTCGTTTTTCAGAAAACGATCAGTCGTTTTTGAGAAACGATCGGTGGTTTTTTTGACCTGCTCACTGGAAGAATTTGGACCAAAAACGATCGGTCGTTTTTGTCCAGTCGATCGGTCGTCTGTTCTTCTGGCAGTTTTTCGGTCTTCTTCGAAAGCCCATAACTCCTTCGTTTTAGCTCCGATTCTGGTTCCGCTTGAACCTGTGGCTTCGTTTTCCGAGCTCTATCTTTCTGGCATTCTGCAATTTACAAATTCTCTTTTTGGAAAAAAACAAGCATTATATCATCGAAATAGAGAAATCGTAAAATCATTAAAAACATAATCAAAGTTATAATCAAAATCAATTATTGAACCCCATGGTTCAACAAGCCCTATAGGTGGTGAACTGAAACTCGTTTGTCACACGAAATTATAAAGGATCTAGAAGATGTGTGATTCCTTCTCATCCTGAGAATCTTGAAATATCTGTCGATCATGATATCTTAGACGATATGGAAGCGAAACGCGACTTTCATTGATTACTTGTTCATATATTCGGTGACGACTGATAATATGAGCAAATTATGACACGGAACCATGTACCATTACCTGAAGTCAACGTAGAATAGATTGGCCTAATGGAAACTTGCAATCCAAGTAGACTCCTTAGCGAAAGTGTGTTCGGACCTGTAGCTCCAACACCACCAATGTTAAACGAGTTCGTTTATTTGGTTATTCGTAAGGAAAAGTGATGAGAATAATGAGATTGTGGAATGCTCGCCTAGTAGCACATGACTTCTCTCACACCTTGGAATTGATTTCCTCGTAATGGACATTATAACAGTCCCTTACTTTACCAGTTTAGAAGTTTCCGAAAAACTTAGTATACAGCCATGAATGTGGTCACGGTTTTATCTCTATGGGGATTTAGACAAAGAGATACAGAACACGATCTCAATTGACTGAGACATTCACTATATGGATTAATATAATCTGAGCAGATGTGGTATACCGCCTAAGAGAGTACTTGATCAGCTTGGGATACTTGAACAAGTATTATGACCTTGCGTGTTATGAAGCAATCCACATTTTGGATTTACCGTTTGAGGTGAAGGATCTTGGGAAGACACGGTAGTGACTCGGCCCGATGATCGAGTCCCATAAAGATTGAATCTAAGTCCATGATTCAGACTACACCTAGAAGGTGTTATGACGTTTTAGTCATCATGATGCTAAGTCGTCAGATTCTCCCATAATTGTTCGATCACTAGACATTGATATAGACCCAGTCCGTCCCTGATGAGACAATGAAGAGATATTGAAATGGTATAGCTCGACATAGCATCGCGCTAACAGACTCCCATCGAAATGGCACTAAAGACACATTCCCTTACCTTATGGTAATTTTGGAAGTGGGCTAGTTTATCCCATTTGCGTCATCGAGTGTACCTACTCCCTTCGATACTCGAATTAACGCAACCCTTTTTCGGTTATACCGATGCCGGTTACTTATCAGACCCGCATAAGGGATATTCCTAACATGGTCTGTCTTTACCATTAGGAATAAGGCAATATCTTGGAGGTCTTGGAATGACTCCAAACGAATCACTCTGATATACTCATGCTCTATGAGACGACTAGAGAGTGTATATGACTTCGAGCTCGTATTAGCCATATTTGAATTACATATGCTCTGTCTCACGATCCAGATAAAGCACTTGTCTTATTTGAGGACAGCTTGTTGTTATCGATCAAGAGAGACATGACTAGATTATCATATTTAGCATTTCTTGCCGAAATAAATCTTCACATATGAAGTTTAAAAGCATCCTGTCGAGTGCTCGTTTTATTCCACATTATATTTTCTTGCATATAGTCGTGTGCAAGTAAATGAGGCATCTAGTCAAATGCTCGTACTCTTTATTCGAATATGAAATCATTGCACCCAGTCGTGTGCAAGTGAAGGGAAGCATCCAGGTGAATGCTTATTTCACTAGTTACTACTTAGTCGAAATCCTCGCACCCTGTCGTGTGCAAGTGAGGGGGAGCATCCAGTCGCATGCTCGTGTAGTATTTTTGTCCTTAGACCAAGGTTTTTTCCCACTGGGTTTTCTTTGGCAAGGTTTTTAGCGAGACACGTTCCCATCATATCTGACTTAAGATTGCCGAAATTAGGGGGAGTATCCAGTTGTATACTTTTTACCACTATGTACTCTTTTGTCGTTTGACTAGCGATTTTTTTCCACTGGGTTTACTCTAGCAAGGTTTTGATGAGGCACCTGTTTTGTGGTTGATCCATAGTACTACCATTGTTGCACTTTTTTCCTTCGATCAGAGATTTTCCCATTGGGTTTGCTCTGGCAAGGTTTTGATGAGGCACACAATTTTGTGGTTAGTTACTTACATGATATTTCGGCCTATATAATTCGGCTACACAGTTTCTCCTAGGTACCGGTTTTATCCCACACTGGGTTTTCCGTCCCTAAGGTTTTTATGTGTTTAGCACTGCGAATGAACTCGACTCTCATCGACAGCATGAAGACAAAGAAATCAAGACGTCCAAAGGGGGAGTGTTGTAGGATATTATTGGCCATCTTAGGCCTTATTCTATTGGGCCTATCTTGGGCTTTCCTAACATATGTAACCCTACCCTCTATTATATAAAGTGGGTCAGGGGTCTCTTTATGTATCTCTCTGTACACTCATATTAATGAATAAACACTTCGTCTTATTGTCTCTCTCTATATTCTCTCCCTATATCTATATACATATATATGTGAGCTAATATTTCACACAACAATTTGTATTTTTTATATAAATGAGGGAAACCCTCTAATTTTATGAATAATTTTTTTGAAATAAAAAAGGACATATAAGAAATTTTAAAACAAAGAATTTTTTTTGAAAACGAAACTTATAAAGAACCAAGTATTTTATTCCGGTATGAACTTCTCTCACCCTTTAATTGTAATATCTCCGAGTTGTTGTTGATGACTATCTTAGAACCATTTTGTTCCTAATTTTTTTAATAGTTGCCCCTCTCTATTCTATTTGTGTGTTTGTATATTTATTAAGTTACATAGAGAAATAGCTCCTTGAAACCCTAGAAATCACCATCAAAAAATCGTTTAGGAGAGAGAATGTCGTTTCTCTCTCTGAAATCTTCTTCAGGTGAAAATGAACGGACAAGGAAGGGCGACGTGGCATTATTTCCTTTATTTTTACATGCGGTCCCTCTATTATCGAGAATCTTTCAATTGAAGACAACTTTCTTTTATTGTAGCAATTTTTAATTATCTTTTAATACTAAATTCTTTCATGGTGTGGTTAATAAAAGAAGAAAAAAAAGCTACATTCAGTCAGTCACAAATAGCAATGGTGATGTCATTACAGATAAAAGTGGTATTGAAAATGAAACTATTTCTAATAGGAATTGGTTATCCTCCATATTAACCACTTGAGGAAAATTATCCAAACTTTCAGTCAAGAATATAAAAGTTTGGATAATTTATCTCAAGTGGTTAATATGGAGGAAAATTATCCAAACTTTCAGACAAAATCTTTAGCTCCAAGTTTCTGTCCGCCGGTTTCAGTTATAACTGAAGTTGTAATCTCAACCTGAACTTTAATCACAACTTAAAAACATTTTACGCATTAACTATCAACATAATAAGAGTTCAATCTAAATTATCTCAATCTATTTTTGACAATATAGTGACAACACAAATACGGTACAATAACCTTTTACTTTGGACCTAACAGTTAACTTTAATTTCTAAGAAAAACACTCCCTATAATTTTTTAGAATTTAGACCTATTAGCTTGTGTACCTTTTGCAACAAAGTAATATCTAAAATTGTGGCCATAAGACTATCTACAATTCTTCCCCATATTATTTAAGCAAAGCAATGTGGTTTTGTCAAAAACAGAGACATTATTGATAGTGTTTTACTGACTCAAGAATTTGTGGAAACTATGAGCAGAAAAGCTAGTGGTAAAAATCTTGCTTTAAAGTTAGATATGAAGACGGCTTATGACAAAATATCTTGGCATTTTCTAATAAAATTAATGAGAAAAATGGGGTTTTCTGAGACTTGGATAAAAGGCTTTTGAGATTAATATATGCCAACAACATTTCTATTACAGTCAATGGGACACCTACTGGCTATTTTGCTCCTACTAATGGTTTGAGACAAGACGATTCTCTATCAGCAACCTTATTCATATTATCAACTGAAATTCTTACCAGAAATTTGAATGCCTTGAGGTATAATAAACAGCGGAAGGTCTTCAAAAGCCCTCTTGGAAGCAAGCCCAATCACCAATCACCTTTCTTTTGCTGATGACTTAATCATCTTTAGTGCTGCAAATAACAATTCAGCCGAGAAAATAAATAAAGTTTTAAAGTTGTATAACAGAGATTCTAGCCTAGAAATAAGCTTGGACAAAAGCTTTGCCTTCATATCTAAAGGTGTCACTATAGATCAAAAAGAAGACAAAGAAAATTTTGGGCATTACCCGTAAAAAGCCTCCGCTCACATATTTGGGTTGCAAATTGTATTAAGGTCATAAGAAGTGCATTCTTTTTCATGAACACGTCTTAAAAGTTAGGAGTAAACTGGCTGCTTGGAATTCTCAAATTCTCACTATGGTGGGAGGTAATTAGACATGTTTTACAATCTATGCATGTCTATACTCTATCTGCTATGAGTCTTCCTATCCTGATTATTAAGAAAGTAGATCAAATCTTAGCTAATTTTCTTTGGAGGCAAAATGATGGTAAAAACAAGTTTCATTGGGTAAGCTGGAAAACAAATTGTAAACCTATTAAAGAAGCAGGTCTAGGTTTGAGAAGATTTGAAGACATTATTGAAGCATTTTCTATTAAACTTTGATGGAAGTTTAGAACTAAAAAGTCTTTGTGGGCTGAATTTATGTTAAATAAATATTGTGGAAAAAAACATCCTAATGATGTTAATGATAAAAAAGGGCTCCCATACTTGGAAAAGAATGATCAAAGTAAAGAAGATGGCAGAGGAGAATATAAAATGGCAAATTGGTACGAGGGATATTCTGGTTAACCTAGGCAACTGGACAGATTTTGGTCCCATATTGAATACTAACATTGGTAATGGGTGCAAAATAAAGGATTTGTATACCAATGGCAAGTGGGATAGGGGAGAAATTTCTAATTTTATTTCTCTAGAAAAAAGACATTTATTTGTCAAAGCTATTGAACTGAGAAATAAAAATGATGAAGCAATCTGGAAAGCTACAGAAAAAGGTGACTTTAAATTAAAATCAGCTTAGGAAATCATTAGAACCAAATATAATAGTTGTTGGTCAAATGAGTTAAGCTGGGACAAGATATTACCTCTCAAGTTATCTTATTTTGTGTGGAAAATGTTGCAAGGAGCTATCCCTCTAGACACTCAAATCCGAAAAAAAGAGCATTCAATTAGCTTCTATTTGCTGGTGCTGCAGAAAACAAACTGAAACTATAAATCATTTGTTTGCTAATGGTCCTCTAGCCACTGAAATATGGAGTTACTTTGAAAATTGCATGGGAATTAGATGCAGTAATAATTCTATTAGAGGAAGAATAATCTCTTGGTGGTCTCAATCCAATGTTACACATTCTAAGATTGTTTGGAAATTGGGCAAGATTATACCAAGCTTTATAGTTTGGACCATTTGGAGAGCCAGGTGCTCATGTATTTTTGATGGGGTTGACATGCTTGTTGATGATATAATTTTTAATATTAGAGCTCTAATTGATCTTAATGTTAAAATAGACAACTCCTTTCCCAATAATTTCAAGTTATTAGAGCATAATATTATATTATTCCCAAAAGATCAAGGAAAGTTAGAGTGGTAAAGTGGCTATTCCCACCTACTGGATGTATAAAATTAAATACCGATGGTTGCTACAGTTACTCTGGTAATTATGGTGGAATTGGGGGACAAATTAGAGATGATGAGGGGACTTTTGTAGTAGGGTTTTGTGGCCAGGTAAAGGGTAAGTCGGCTCAGGAACTGGAAGCAAAAGATGTTTAGAAGGGCCTTTCAGTTGCCCCAAATCAAAGCATTTGCATTGAAAGCGACACTGCAACTAATCAATATTCTACAAAATAAATCTAAGCATCCCTGGTACCTAGACTACATATTCTATAAAATCAAAGAGAGACTGGAAACAAGAACTTACCATTTGATGCATGTTCTGAGAGAATCCAACTCAGGAGCAGATCTACTAGCAAATCATGGTAGAGACTATGGAAAACGAATCTCTGGAAATTTGGAAGACTTTCCTAGTATTTTAACCGGAATAGTGGGAATAGAAGCTCGACACATACCTAATTTAAGGTTTTAAGGGAGATGATTTCAAAGGTTTTAGCGATGGAGAAAAGGTAGAAAGAGAAAGTATGGATCGGTGTAAGAAGAAGAAAGAAAAACGAAGAGGCAAATGAAATACGTGGCGAGAAGACAAGTAGTTTTAATACTATTTCTTTTATTTCAGATAGCAAGTTTTCTTTTGTTCCAAAAGGTGTAATCTGTTTTAAAGTTTTTATGTCTTCCTAATTATTTGGCACTCTGTGGGGTTTTTCAACCCCATTTTATTTGGGGGTTTTCCCACCAAAATTATATGTAAAAAGAAAAACTTTCACTGAAAACAAAAATATGTCATAAAGTTATATACTTTGATTTGCAATTATTTACACAGTCATGCTTCCTATTAAACTAGTTCATGTTTGATTAAGTTTGAAGATGATGATTATTTTAAAGATTATATGTTTTTCAAATTTCTTTTTCTTCAATATAATCATATTAGCCCTATGTATGGTTACCGCCGTTTCTCTATCTTGTATTGCAGGACCTCTAGTTGGTTATTTTATTAGGTAGGGGGAAATGAGTTCAGTGTAAAGAACTTGGCAAATATGGGCAAAGGGGTTTATTATGGTTATATTTTGAGGATTTATTGAAATAGCATCAATGTTTGGATGTTGAGCAAGAGTGGGTATTTTTCCACAATAAAATTTCTAAATCCACATACAAACAGTAACTTTGACTTACCAACCATAAGTCAAAGTTGTGACTGTTTTTTTTTTTAACAAATAGCAGTAGACATGAGCTCAGAAGGTAAGACAACATAAACGGCTAATAATATAACTGTATTGTAGTGATATCACATAAATTAAGGTATACATGATAGTTCAAACTGCTTAAAAAGATGTAACTCTCTAGAAGAAACTATTTAAAAAAAGGAAGTTGGATTTACCTCTAAGAAGTGTGATGTGGGGTGTAGTCAGAGCCGGTCTATCCTAGGGGTAGGAGGTGTTTCCGCCCAAGGCATCAAATTAATGGGGGCACAAATTAATGGTGTACCCTAATAATATATATCTATAGTTTTGCCAAATATTTCAAGTAAATATAAAATTGAAAAAATAATGTGTATATGTTATTGGCACAATCACAGATGAACGAAACACCATGTTTTAGTCTCACATACACAACTTAACAACAGACCAGCATACGTCATTTTCTTTAAAAGACAGGGTTTGTGATATTTGGTTATTTCACTTGCATGCCTACATTTATGTTTAAAGTTATTTCGTAACACTGATTTTTTCCATTCTTCTAATTTGTGTACCATGTTTATCAAAATGATGGATTTATAGTTAAATTTTTGGATGAAAAGTATATGTAAAGTAGTACAATCTAGACTACATAGTTTAAATAGTCATCATATAACCTAGAAAGTGTAGAACTTGCACATTTAAATGAGAAACACTTCAAAATTATAATGTTATTTCATATATTTATTTTAACAAGAAGAAAAGTGATAGTTTTTTCATTAGTTTAAAAGTTTGTAAAGTATTATTTGACCCGAAAAAAATTAAGCAACTTAATTTTAAGAAGGTAAAATATTAGAAACTAATTTTTAATGGAGAAAAAAAATATTTTTTGGCAAAGGTGTTCTTATCCGAAAAGTCTTTTTGGTCTAATAAGTTTGTTTCAAAATTTAGTCGAATTTTCGTATGATTTCCGCTTTCTCTATCCTGAAGAACAACATTATTCTGAAAGTTTTTTTCTAGAAAAGTTTCTTTTTCGAAAAAAATTTGTTTCTATCAGAAAAATCTTTTCTGAAAAAATTTCGCACTCGAAAATATATGAAAAACAATGTTTATTTCAAATTTGCTATTTAGAAACTGAAAAAATAACTTTAAAAAAACATTTTTTTTAAAAATAGCTGAAAATACTTTTCGAACTCTTAAAGCTTCACATTTCATTATCTAAAACAAAGACGGAAATATTTATCAAATAATTTTGCAAACAAAATCAATTTTAAAAATTTCGTGGAAAGCAATATATAATTTTCTAAATATTTGAGGGTGGACACATTTTCCGTTCTAGCCCTAGATAACAAAAATGTTCCGACCAACCCTGGTTGTAGCTGGAAAGTGGGTTGTAGCTAGAAAGTGGTTTGAACAAAAATTTTATAATTAAAATAGTTTAGTAATTGTGTTTATTTCTGATTTTCTCAAGATAAAGCACGCATGCCATCAAATTAGAAGAGTGATATAATCAAATATGCATGAAGAGATTGGTGATGTGTCACTAATTCACCCACCACGATTATTATGAAATGCCACTTCATCATACGTGGTGATGTTTATGTTAGAACCATATCATTTTTTTGGGATCGAATGAGGGGCAGCAAATGTTTTTGGGTAGAGCAAATTCAAAATTTTGAATAGTTAGCAACTTTCGCTAGTTATAATTTTTTATATATATAAACTGGTGGAAAAACAACCATTTAATTTAATTAATAAATTAGGGATGAAAAACCCCACAAAAGTGTCAAATATTACAAAAACAAAAGCGTCAAAATGGCGATCCAATCTCTCTCTTCTATCCTACCAAACAAACTCGGAAAACCTTCAAAACCCATCTTCAAAAGCGAATATTCGGAAGACATCTTAACTCTAGGTCCACAATCTCTTTTAGTAATCGAGGAAAAAATCTAATATCATCAGAAATCACCAAACCATTTCTCCTCCCATACTCTGCTAGAAGACATGCTCCTTTATTAACCTCTCTCATCAGATGTATCACCAGACAAGTTCTTCCTTTTAACAATTCTTTAATTTTGTAGGTAATATAAGAAATACTCCATGGACCCAGAGTAATCCCCATATAAATTTCTTGACCTTCAATTTCTATAGCACAGTTACCTTTAAAATAATCACAAAAACCTTTCATAAAATTACATTTATCATCTCTGATCAAGCCTCCAATGCCCCCATTTAATTTTATAGTTGTGAAAACACCCATCTTTTTTTGTCATAAAGATCAACTAGATGACATATATTGGAGACAATATTTTTACTTCTCATCTCCACATCTTCAATAAATACACGAACATCTTGCTTTCCAAATAGACCAGACTAAAAAACATAGAATTATGTTGCAAAGTTTCCAAAATATTTTAGAGTCTCTCTTGCTAGATTGAGACCACCAAGAAATAATTTTACCTCTAATTGAGTTGTTGTTATGAATTCCCATGTAGTCTTCAAAAAATTTCCACACTTCTTTTTCTATAATGCCAGTAGCTAAAAGATGATTCAAAGTATCATCTTGTTTTTCGCAATATCAGCAACTAGAAGCAAGCTGAATTCCTACCTTTTGAATTTGAGAATCAATAGGAAGTGCACCAGAATTCATTCTCCAAACAAAACAAGAAATATTCAAAGGTATATTTTATCCTAACATAATGTATATACTTGACTAGCTACGATTGCATTTATCTCTAATTAGGTCTCAAGCTGTCTTTAACTTAAAATCCCCTTTATCAGTACATAGAATATTTCCTTTAAAGGACCAACCCCATTCCAATTATCAAGATTCACTTATTACCGGTACAGAGATTTTTTATTTTGCAAATATTATTGATATTGGGATCTTTTAAAGGACCAAGACCATTCCAATTATCAGGATTCACCAGAATATTTCCTTTGCCTATTAACCATTGAATGTGATTTTCATCAATATTTCTAATTTCTGCATTCTATTCCAAGTATTGGAGCCCTTTTTATTGCTAGATAAATAAGTATGAAAGAGAAAACCTACTAAAATATTACCCGTTCCCACCCAAGATCACGGCCTCACAATTTCGCTTTTGTCTAAATTGCGTAACAAATGGGCTTCTAAATTCGGTATTTCATTAGTGACCATTTCGGGGCCTTGGCTTGTCACATGAGTCTGAATTTCATATTTCTGTATGTTAAAAGAAGTATAAATATCTTCATATATACTAAGTGCTCGCTAATGAGTACTGCATAACCTTCCCACAGCATATAAGTCACTACTATATTTTTCCCCAAAGTGAGTTGACTGCCTCCTTTATATTGTTGCTAGCAAATACTACTCTCTTTGCTTTTGGATCTTCCAAATCATTCCCACAGGAGATCCGCAATTTAAAAACTTTAACAGTCATTTCTTAACGCAACTACTTTACAAGAAATATAGCTTCACATACATGGATATTTCTGTAATTTAATTTGTTATAAGTAAAGGAAAAGGTAACAAACAAACGAAAATTATACCCTAAGGTCTATTAAGTTGCAAAGAGATAAAGCAGAAATTTCTGTTTGTTGAAGAGAAAGAAAATAAATCAATTGACATTAATTGGTAGAATTTTTTTATTTTGTATTCACAAGAAAAGTGCAAAGGCGAGATTTGAATTAGCCAACAATACTGGTTTATTAAAAGCTTTAACTTGCAACTGACAAAGGAGTTTGCAAGTCCTTTCCATCCACTCAAAACATCTCAACATATGTCACCTTATTTAAGGCAATTTAGGCGAAAGTTGTGTATCCGATTAAACATGAAGTTCGAACTACACATTAATCTTAGACAAACACTTAAAAATATATCCAATTAACCAGGATTTCTCATGATTCACCCACGAGAATTAAAAATATATATATAGAGATTAACCAAAGTACAATTGCAATTACGACTACCGGATATTATTGGTAATATCTCATGGCAGCCGCTAACCTTATGTCCAGATCAAACTGACAGACTTTCTCCAGATTTGTAGTGAAATGATTTCCCACATCGGCATCCATAGTAACCAAAGAAATATTTAGCATAATTCGAAAAAAAGCTATTTCAGAAACATGCAATAAATGAGTACGTTAAGCTGTATAATGTATCCGAAGCTAAGTTAATGAAACATGAACAAAGTGAAGGAGCTAGCTCTAGTATTCTACATTAATTAAAAAAGAAAACATTTCTGTACATATATTTCTTGTCAGGAGTCCTTGCTTTGCGGAGTAGTATATATCAATGTTTTTAAGGAATAAGACATTAAACTCTTGGAAAAACATGTTAAGAAAACACTTAAACATTAGAGAAACAGTACGACACCGACACAGAAGTACTACTTGTACCATGTTCGATAGCAATATATTTATATACAGTATAATATAAATGGATATAATTTGTAACATGCTATTATGAGCGGCATAAATATTTAACACCATATAAGGATTTTTATCAGTTATATCCCTTTATTAAGATGAATTGTAGTACAATTACTATTATATAATATATATAGTACCAATTCTAAAAGATGGGTCTCACAGTATTATTAATATTATATCCTACTCCAAACAAACATGACCTAAAAGAACACCATTTGTATATTTCAAGTTTTCAACATACATATATGTCTACAAAAACACTTTTCTACTTAGAAGTGTAATCGAGGGAGATACCATATCTTCCACGGAATGACTACACGAGGGAATTTCAAGTTCGCAACGTTGCCTGTTACTTCTACTTCAATATACTTAATTATACAATATCATTGCTAAATTTTTGGATTGATGGCTTGAAACAGAAACATATATATTTCACAATTGAAATACCACCCCTCTTGTAATGGTTCAACATCTTTCGGTGATTTATATTGAGAGTTGTTCATTATTGTCCCTTATATATAACCTGCAAAATGATAATCGAAGGAAATATTTACACTTTTTTACATGAAAGGTAACATAAAAGATGTTGAGGGGTTTGAAATTTCCCCTATTCTGGTTGAAATTGTAGCTTAAAAATAGAATGAACCCAGTCTTCTATAGAGCGATAAGTTGAGGCACAACCAGATTCAAGCAAGACAGCGAGTATTAAATAAATCGCTACTAGATATTGCTACATTTATTTGATGTTTTTACAAGAAAATTTCGACTTAGATATCTTTTTTCATCAAAAGTTTCCTCCATATACGCTTGGGAACTAAAGAACAGACCTTTTCTTGAAATAAGAAATTCAGATGTACGGTTTATTTTATTTTACACGCCCGTCTCCGACTGTGTCAAGAATTATTATGATGAAATTGGATATAATATTCAATCTTGTGTTTTCAATTAACTATAAGAACCTATACACCACTGACAGTGTAGATTGATTAAATCAACGGGGACAATAGTCTTAAAGATAAAACTATATAATGTGTATGTGTACATTAACATAATTATGCAAAGCTTCCACTAAGTAAAGTTTTTTGACAAAACTTTGGAGTATATAAACCTGTATTTAAACTCTGAAATATATTATAATTTAGTGCACCCATCTAATAATGTAAATCACTCAACTTTTGCATAAAAAATTATAATAGGCAATATTGTAAATTACTTACATGAACATAAACATAAGGTTAATTTTTAGTACATACAAGTAATATGGACATTAATCGGTAGATTATGTACAAGTAATATGGACATAATTTAATACAAAAATCAATAATATATGTATATGCATAGGTATCACAGAATCCATAAGAGGTAAGAAATTTGAACTCGCATTAACTTTTTAATACTAGGACCATCCAATTTATTGATAATTGCTATGTTTCCTTAATAGGATTTAAGAAACAACTATAAAGTCACTGCCTGAGAAACCCGAACATAACACTCTCACGAGAGAGCTGTGGGTAAAATAGCAAGAAAACTCTAAAATTTACATTGTTGTCAATCTCGAGGTAGAACATCTATAAAAATGAAGGTCATTCGTGCCGATGCTTGTACGTTATATGTTCCACATATCTATTATCTATCACTCTTTCCGCTCTCGCTTTTTCTTGGTGCTTCTATGCGTAATTAATTTTTTAATTTTTGTTGTCATTTTCATTTTCATAAATTATTCTTATTTACAATCACAATATTAAATCCACAATATTCATGTGGTTAAAGATTCGTCTGTTGTTTATAAATCACCACAAATATATTATGAGATGGGATCTTAATTGTTAAAATAGTATTCCATATTTAATAGTAAAGATATACCATAAGAAATATAACCGGGAAAGCAAATACTGTGTTGTATAAATTTTTCTGAATAAACCTTTCTTATCATCCAATTTATTAGAAACTTTGATATGAAACTGCTTATTAATTGCTAGTGTGTTGAAATTGATACATAGCTAAAATGATAGATTAACAAGTGTAGAACATTTAAGAAAAAAAGAAAACCTTGTGACAGTTCTTAATTCTTATTCAAATAAAAGTTATAGTTGCTTCCTTTTTTATGTTTGTGTGTTAAAATGAGGTAAATAAATATTGTCCAAATTCAACACGCTATATAAAGCTATTCCAAAGTAAGCAGAGTATGGCAGAGGACAATCATATTAGAAGATCAGATTTTTGTTCACTTCAGATCATTGTTCATTCCATTTCAAAAGACTCGGACCATCCGATTGAAGTTTCATAGGTTAGAATCAATCCCTCCTTTCTTATTTTTGTAGTATGGTTACCATTAATGTCTACTATTTATCAAGATCTCTTTCGTAGTATAAGATATAAGGATAAATATGTTTTCCAATAGATCGACCTTCATGCTCATTCTTGCTCCGGCTTGAAAGTTCCATGTTAGATATAAGAAAAACGATATAATGATAGGTACTATAAGTAAGATTCAAATTGATTGTTTCATCTTCCTATTAAACTAATCCGGTAGCAGAAGCTTAACTGATTTAATGAGTCCACAACGCAAATCATTACTAGCATTCAATATAGGCTACCTATAAATAATAATAAATATAGACGATGGGGGACTAAAATGGAAATTAACTTGATCAAAGATCAAAAATTATTTGTAGTGAACCCTTCTGTATTCATGAGAGCTTGTAACCTGAGCTTTGCCAGATCCAACAAACCCTTTTGTGATGTTTGGAACTCCAAAAAAAACTGCCAAAATATATCTTATTGGATCTGCCTTTGTTTTAGATCTTTAACCTCTTGAAAATTTCCCACCGCCATTGCTAAACATCCGAATAGGACTCCATTTGATGTTATTTCACTAAACATCAAAATATAACCATAATCAGCCTCTTTTTGATAGCCTCTATTTGCCAAGTTAATTTTTTACACTCGTATCATTTTCCCCTAACTGCTAAAATAAAATACAAGATAAAGCAACAGCAATAACCAACATCTTTAAGGAGGTGTAAAACTCTCTCCCTTCCCTAACCCTAGCCGCCGCGCGCCTTGGGGTAGGGGTGGTGCTTCGGTGCCCCTCTACACCCGGACTTCATAACATATTAATTTCATCATCTCTAACGTCAAACACATACTCTTTTTGGATATTTTTTCTTCTTCCACTTTTCTACACCTTTTAACGGTATGCTCATGTTGTCTGAAATGAGTAGATCTAATACTCCCTGCCTCTCCAATTCTCTGACTTATAGGTTGTGATTCCAAATTTAGATATGATAGATCATATTTTGATGCGTTGTGTCTCTCTACGGTTTCTATCCAACCAAACATACCAATTCGTTGCACCATTGAGTGGAGGATCAAATTTTCTGTACATACCAAAAGAAAAGTGAAACCAAAGTTTTGAATCGAAACAAATTGTCGTTGATGTGGTCGGCTGTCAAAAAATTGACAAAATAATTATCCTCGTCTATTACGAAATTTTGTTAAAAATCATGACCAACAAGAAGATCCTTAATTGCTGACACAAGATGTGAAAATGTTACAGCAAGTTTCGGAAGTTCGTAGGGGAACATATGTGTTTCATCTGATCTTTATTATTTTTGCACATACGTGTGGGAGATGAAATGTGTCTATTAGGACTGGTTCGGCGCCTTTTTACTTCTACGTCGTATAATTTTTGGGGTGCTTTTTAGCTTCTTTTTTTACCATACGAAAAAGACTTCAGAAAATTTTTACAAAATCCAAAGTGTCGTAATAAAAAAAACTATTGTCTTTAACATTACTGAAAAAAGACCATCAAATAAATTAGTTTTTTGTTGTATTATATAGGGAGGGGAACCGACTTCATTCTTTGGAGGGGAGGGGGTGTTGTTTCTTTTTTGCGTCCTTCAGGTTAGATTCATGTTGAGCATCCTATTTTAAAGAACCACACTAACGGAAACATTTGAAAAAATAATAGAGTAATCATTACGACAGAGAGAAGATTTTTTTTTTTGGATAAATGATAGAATAAAGATAACATAGGAAAACAAGCAAAAACTAATTAGGAGCAGATCAAACCGGCACACACAATGCCATAAGAAAAAAACAGATCATGCGGGGTGAGGGGAAAAGGAAAAACATTCAACTAAGGCAGTTAAATTTTTTTACTCCAGTGACACGTTCTTGTTGCTAACGATGTCCACACCACTCTCACCAAGTTTGAATCGAGTATGTGAGACTAGAGCTTGGGAGTCAAGTCAAGTGATTCACCTTTGTCTTCAGAATATCCTTCATCGTTGTTTACACCATTTGGTTCCTCAATAGAGTCATTCATATGCTAGAATTAGAGATGGAGCTCTTTAAAGTACCAAATTTAGATCTGGAATATCAACCTTGTGAATAACACTCCCAAGAAAATCGAGTACATATGGCACAAACGTAGGTTGACTATAAAAAGATATTGGAAAGCCTTGGAACATAAACATGACTAGAGAAGCGTTCTGTGATGGGATCCTTGGGCTTTCGTTCATGCTTATCCCGGTCCTATCAAGGGCACGTTCTTTCTTATGAGCATTTTGATGTCCTCCAAGTGGCTGACTACTTGAGAACGATCTCTTGCAATAAATAGAAGGAAAAAACAAAAACTCGACTCGGTGTTATTTTTGTTCAATGTGCGAGATAAAATAAAACCCAAATTCAGATATTTAAGAATGAAAAAAGGGATAAAATTAAACAGTAGTGGAGTTTTTCCCATTTTCTAAATTTAAGCCGAATTTTCAAAAATAACACCGAGTCGAGAAAAATAACTTTCCTTGTAGCTTATGCAAGAGATCGTTATCAAGCAGTTAGGCACTTGGAGGACATCAAAATGTTCACAAGAAAAAATGCGCTCTTCATAGGACTGGGATAAACATAAACAAAAAAGTCCAACGATCCCAGTTCAGAACGATTCTCTAGTTATGTTCCAAGTCATTCGAATATCTTTTTTATAGTAAAACTACTTTTTTGCTATATGTCCTCACTTTTCTTGGGAGTGTTGGACACAAGCTTGATATTTCAACTCTAAATATGCTACTTCAATGAGCTCCATCTCCAATTCTAGCATACAAAGTTGGCATGGAAAGTTCTAACCGAGTGGATAGGAATGACTCTATTGAGGATCCAAATGGTGTAAACAACGATGAAGGATATTCTTAAGACAAAGTTGAATCACTTGACTTGACTCCCGGTCTCTAATTTTTGTTTAGTACATTGCTATAATCTTAATATAAGAGAACCCAAAATCAAGATTCTTCTTTAATACTTAGTACATATAAATCTTGTAGGTACTAAAATACCCCCATTCCATCCTTCTCTTTCCTCCTTAAATATCTCACACAATTTCTCTTTCCTCCTTAATTTTCTTATATGTACCTTATTTCACTCTCTCTCAAACCGTTTTTTTCTTCTTAAATTTCTTGATATTCTTTTTTGAAAGACAGAGAACCGAGTGGGAAAAAATAATGGAAAGTATAATAGCATTATGAAGAAACAAAGAACCAAAGAGTACCATTAAAAAATTAGAGGAAAAAAAAATAGATAGCAATAAAAAATACCAAATAAAAGTAAAAAAAATATAGAGTATTAAACAATCGAATGAAGTCTAATTTGCTCACAAAAATATTTGAATATAGCATCAAATAGCATCAACTTAAAAGCAGAAGTAAGAAAGAGGGAGAAATAAGCCAAGAGCACCAAATAAAGCATCAAAGAGCATCTGTTTAAATTTTTTTAAAGAACTAAAGAGCACCATTCAAAAACTAGAGAAAAAACTACCAAATAAAATTTAAAAAATATATAGAGTAATAAACAATCGAATGAAGTCTAATTTGCTCACATCTAATTTATAGATGTTGCTGCCGCATGCCATACTTTTTTTGTTACTTGGAAAAAAAAGAGCATCGAATGAAACATAACAAAAATCTAGAGCACCATAGACAACACATTAAAATTACCTATTTTTAAATATTTTGTTTTCTTACTAAAATGAAAAAATAAATAGAGAAAGTCATATAGCACCAAACAATTTTTTTTAACAAAATGCTAGAATATAAATTATCAAAAAATATATACGAAAACTTACGATAAATAGATAGCATCATAGAGCATCAAACGTAGATCAACGATTAAAAAAGTTCAAATAGTACATAAATTACCTACTTCTAAATTTCTTTTCCAATTAAAAAATATAAATATAAATAATAGAGAAAACCATATATAGTACATCAAACAAATTTAGAAACAGAAAAGGTAAAATATAAATTGAGAAAAAAAAAGAGTCAAAAAAAGACAGCATAGTAGTGCATCAAACGTAGAACACCAATAAAAAACCGTTCAAATATTAGAAGTTGAATACAAGTACTTGGGAGCATCAAAGAGAATCAAATAAAATAAATACATCCTCCATAGTTATAAACTTCCAACAAAAATTAGCAATTTAGCATCACAAAGAATCACATAGCACGAGAACAAAACAATATGATTTTAACAAAACCAAAATATAATGCTATGTTTATCAAAATAAGTTAGAATTCTCACTCATTCGTATTAATACTCTTGTCGTATGATCAGATACTTGTTCATATGACGAATTAATAAGGATGTCATTATGTCAAGTATAAAAAAAGATTTTAATTTTATTTTAGATAACACGTAAAGAGATAGTATGAGCTTACAAATAGAGAATAAAATGGATAGACATAAATCATATAAAAAGAGGAATTTGTTATACGTGTGCACAAATTATGGAGATAGAATCAAATTAAGGGCATTACAGTTATTAAAGTACCGTTATGTTCTGACTTCTAAGCATTTGAACATTTTCCCTTCCATTTACCTATGATATATTGTTTGCAACAATTCATTTCGGATAGACTATGTAACAACTATCTTAGCGTTTGTTTTGTAACTTTATTATAAGACCCGTGAGGGGTTGCAATGAAATATGTTTAAACTGCAACAAAATGAATAGTGGAGCTTTATATATTTTAGAGAGACTTATAAATAGTTAAATACCAATAAAGTTAATTATAAAAAAGTCATTTATGTTTACTTTTTTATAATTAGGTACACATACTTATTTACAATTAGGTACATACGTCATAAAAAACAACAAAATATACAAAAACAAATCAACATAAAATCAAAAAAAAATTATAAAAAATCACAAAAATTGTACAGAGTATCAAACAGTATTATACATTATTGAACATGATTAGATAGGATTAAACAGGATTATACGTACAAGATTTGACAAGATTGGACATGTTTGGACAGTATTAGACAGAATAAAAAAGGATTAGACATGCATGATTGAACAGGATCAGACAGGTTCACACATATTTTTTGTCTAAAAAATGTATTTGTTAAAATGTTGGTTTTTTTTTTTTTTTTTTTTTTTTTTAATGACATGTGTACCTATTTGTAAATAAGCTCACAAAATATGTATTTTTTTATAAAAGTGTCATTAAGTTCAAAGCGACCGAGTTTTTTATAAATAAGTTTACAAATATATACTAAATTGTCATTTTCTTCATATTTTTATTGTAGTGATGTCACATAGATGAAGGTACATATGATAATTTAAAGTGCATAGAAAGATTTAACTTCTGTAGAAGAAACTCTACCAATGTATAATAAATATGAAAGATAAACAAGCTAAACAAAAAATTACCAGTCATATCTTATCGCAACTACTTTATGGAAATATAATTTTACGGCATGGATGATTTTGTAATTTAATATTTTAAAATAAAGGAAAAGATGACACGTACATGAACGAAAATTTGACCTCTAAGGTCTACCAACGTGCAATAATATGAAGTCAAAAGAAACTTTATGTTTGTTGAAGGGAAAGAAAAATATATTAATTGACATTTATGAGACATTAATTGGTCGATATCTACAAGTAACATGGACATAATTTTAACACAAAAATAACTCATTTATGTATATTTACAATATCACAAAATCCTTAAAAGGTAAGAAATTTGGACTCGCATTTAACTTTCTTTAGTAGAAGGACCATCCAATTTGATAATTGCTATATTTCCTTTAAAGGATTTTCGAAACAACTATAAAACCAATGGCTAAGAAACCCGAATGTAACACTCTCGAGAGAGAGCACCATTCGTACAATATGTACATTAAATTTTGGGTAAAATACCAACAAAACTTTAAATTTTACATTACTATCAATCTCGATGCATGTACAATAACTATAAAAAAGGAACTCCATTCGTACTAATACCTGTAAGTTCTATCCCCCACATATATGCCACTCTTCTGCTCTCTCTTTAATTTTTATATGTAATCAACTATTTTGTTTTTGTTTTCTTTTTCATTCATTTATAAGATCTTGTAATTACATTCACAATATAAAACCCCCAATATTCATGCAGTATACATCCGTTTGTAGTTATGTAAAAGAAGCAGAAGTCCACAAATATGTGATGATCGATAGGAGATCAATTGTAAAAATGTTATATCATATTTCATTGTATATACGAGAGAGACAAATTTTCTGCTGCATAACCTTCTCTGGGTAGAATTTTCTTACTGTCCAATTTATCAGAAACTTTAGTATGGAACAACCTCTTAATTGCTAATGTGTTGAACAGTTGGTCAAATGACCGTTACCTTCCCGAGATGAATTAGTACAGGAAAAGTGATAGATTTTTTTATTTTTATTTTTTGAAATGAAGGTAAAGTATGCGGAGAATGGAAGAGGAAAATAACTTCAGATCGTTGTTCATTTCATTTCAAAAGATCCGGACCATCCCATTGAAACTTCACAGGTTTGAATCAATAGATGTATTCTTCTTTTTGTAATACGGTTATTATGAATGTCTACAATTTACCCAGATGACTTTTGTAGTATAAGATATAATTAAGGATAAAGATGCTTTACAATACAATAAAATAAGAGGATATGATATCAAAATGTGTACTATAAGTTAAATTCAAATTGATTGTTACATCTTCCTACTAGGCCTATCCGTAGCAGGAGCTTATAAACTGATTAATTTAATCAGTTGACAACATTGATCATTATGATACCATGCTAAAACAATAATTAAATTAGGTAAATAGATAGTGAAATAATTGCAAAAGATAGTTTTAAAGAATGTAGAGAGAGAAGCTCTCAAATAGAGACATCAGAGGAGATTTCAAACATTTCTCTGATTCATATGTTTATCCAATATCTTACATAAGCTTAAAATCTCTAAACATACAATCTCATAAGATTCACACTTAAAACCCATTCTATATAATATGCAAAATGAACATAAATAGAAAGGACAAACTATTAAACTTCTTATCACAACGGTTACAAAGATCCAGTCTTTCGACTACCTAATCAATGGAAAATGCTCTACAATAATTAAACACGTATTTTACCAAATTTCTGGGCAAAGAAAAAGAACCTTTAATCCTCTTGAAAGAAGCCACAAAGCATAAAGGAGAAGAAGCTATTAGGTTCTCTTTCAAAGAAGTATGTTTGTTATCTGACCCACATAAATTCACTTTAATCGGGGAGTTTACTCATGAAAAGGTAGAAGTAAAGCAAGTCATTACATTGTTGAACAGTTTGGATATCATCTCCGACTTTAGGGTGGGAGTAATTTCCATAAACACGTGTATTAAGTTTTTATCATTGAGACGACTTTTTGAGGGTTTGGTTAAGGAAAAAGTGGATGGTTTCAAAGTGTCCAATGAGAATATTTAGGTGGACCTTTGATTTTAAACCTGGGTTTGAACCACCGATTACACCTATTTGGATAAATTTTCCTATGTTACCAATGCACCTGGATAATAAATCCAGTCTTTACTCTGTTGCTCGTGTCTTTGGGACACCACTTAAGTTAGATTTAGAAACAGCAAATCGCATAAGACCACAAGTTACAAGAGTCTGCATTCAAGTGTATTTGAGTAAGGAACTTACTCATAGGGTATGGATTAGTTTTGGTGATGGTGACGAGGAATAAAGAGACGATTTTTGGCAAGTGTGCAACTTCGAACAACTACCTGATTTCTCCAAACACTGTAAAAAAGTGGGTCATAGAAAGAGTGAGTGCAAACTGCTCGATGAAAATCCTGAGAAAGTTTTTGGCTCTTTCAGTTCACTTCCTCATAGAACTGTTTCACAAGAAAATGTTACACTCAATAAGAGAAATAAAAGAATTGTTTTGTAGGAAAAAAGTTATGCTAAACAGAAGATATAAAAGAAAGGAAGGTCATATCATCCAGACGTGGGTAAGAAAAGTAGTGAAAGATATTTCCGGTATGTCTATAAATAAAATTGTTAGTGATCAAACTAACGTTATTAAAGAGTTCTTGCTATCAACTAGTGAGAAATTTAGCCTAAATGGGGACCACTGTGCGGTCTTTTAGAGTGTGAAAAACTTTTGATTCCAATTGACGTTCAAGATAATACAGTTTTAGAAGAAAGGAAAAGAAACGAGAACTTAGCTGTATACAATGGTGATCCGTGGCGCTCCTCTGTTGGTACTGAATATTCGTCAGTTGAGGATTTAGAGTTACTCAAAGATCAAGAAGAATTTTTTAATCACAACAAGCCCCACCTGGTCAAGGAATGGACATAGCACTATTAGAGGAAAACATATTCAAATTTCTAACTGAAATAAACAATGAAAGATATCATAAGCCAATCAGCATAAAAGACCCTAGGACTCACAAGATCATCCATTTAGAAAAACAAGTTGTAAACTCTACAACCCCTCTCCTATGTGACCAAGAAGGGGTAAACGAAATAATGATGGGAAAAACAACTATCCAAATACAAGAAAACAGGTACAAAGGGACCACAGTGAGCAATATGAGCACATTAATCTAAAGGAAGGTGAATTAACAGTGGACCTATATTCATTTACTAAAGATCATCTTCTTTTTTTCTCTTGAAAAGCCAACATATATTGATGCTATTTAACCTAACCCTCAAACTATATCCGTAATCACCCTCTTTTTGATTGCCTCCATGTGCCAAGTTCTTTACACTGAGCTCATTTTCCCATAAGTGATAAAATAACCATCATAGAGGTAATATGACTATATGAAGAAAAAGAAACTTGAAAAACATATAACCTTTAAAATAACCATCATCTTCAAACTTAATCAAACATGAACTAGTTTAATAGGAAGCATGACTTTGTAAATTAAAGTATAACTTTATTGACATTTTGTTTTCAGTGGAAGTTTTTAATAAATAGAAAAATCCCGACATTTACAATACCCATTTGGACGTCTTGATTTCTTCGTCTTCAAGCTGTCTATGTGAGTCGAGTTCCTTCGCAGTGCTAAACAAATAAAAACCTTAGGGCCGGAAAACCCAGTGTGGGACAAAACCGGTACCTAGGAGAAACTTTGTAGCAGAATGATATAGGCCGAAATATCATGTAAGTAACTAACCACAAAATAGTGAACCTCATCAAAACCTTGCCAGAGCAGACCCAATGGGAAAATCTCTAGTCGAAGGACAAAAGAGTACACAGTGGTAAGAAGTATACAACATGATACTCTCCCTAATTTCGGTAATCTTAAGTGAGATATGATGGGAACGTGTCTCGCTAAAAACCTAGCCAAGGAAAACACAGTGGGAAAAAACCTTGGTTTAAGGACAAAAAGAGTACACGAGCATACGACTGGATGCTCCCCTTCACTTGTACACGACAGGTTCAAGGATTTGGACTAAGTCGTAATTAGTACAATAAGCCTTCACCTGGATGCTCCCCCCTCACTTGCACACGACTGGGTGCAAGGATTTCATATTTCAAGAAAGAGTACGAACATTCGACTAGATGCTTCATTTACTTGCACACGGCTAGATGCAAGTAAATCTCACATGGAATAGAACGAGCATTCAACTAGATGCTGTTAAACTTCATATGCGAAGATTTATTTCGGCAAGAAAAACTAAATAGCATAATCTAGTCATGTCTCTCTTGATCGATAACAACAAGTTGTCCTCAAATAATTCAAGTGTTTTATCTGGATCGTGAGACAGAGCATATGTAATTCAAATATGGCTAATACCAGCTCGAAGCCATATACACTCTCTAGTCGTCTCATAGAGCACAAATAGATCAGAGTGATTCGTTTGGAGTCATTTCAAGACCTCCAAGATATTTCCTTATTCCTAATGGTAAAGATGGACCATGTTAGGAATATCCCTTATGCGGGTCTGATAGGTAACCGGGATCGGTATAAGCGAAAAAGGGTTGCGTTAATTCGAGTACCGAAGGGGGTAGGTACACTCAATGATGCAAATGGGATAAACTAGCCCACTTCCAAAATTACCATAAGGTAAGGGAATGTGTCTTTAGTGCCATTTCGATGGCAGCGTGTTAGCACGATGCTGTGTCAAGCTATACCATTCACAGCATACGATGTGAATGATGTGCTTATTGTACTTAGATATGAACATGATGATTCAATATCTCTTCATCGTCTCATCAGGACGAACTGGGTCTATATCAATGTCTAGTGATAGAACGATCATGGGAGAATCTGACGAATTAGCGTCATGATGACTAAAACGTCATAACACCTTCTGGGTGTAGTCTGAATCATGGACTTAGATTCAATCTTTACGGGACTTGATCATCAGGCCGAGTCACTACCGTTTGTTCCCAAGATCCTCATCTCGAAGGCAAATCCAAAAGTGGATCACATAATAAAACACGCAAGGGCATAATACTTGTTCAAGTATCCCAAGCTGATCAAGTACTCACTTGGAAGGTATAATACATACGCTCGGATTATATTAATCCATATAGTGAATGTCTCTTTTAATTGAGATCGTGTTCCGTGGTCAGGAACTACTTGATTCAAACATTATGAAGTCACACAGGGACCTTCATCTATATCTCTGTCTTAATTCTCATAGAGATAAAACAGTGACCACAATCACATGCTGCATAATCAGTTTTTGGGAAACTACTAAACTGATAAAGTAGGGGACCGTTATAACGTCCATTATGAGGAAATCAACCATCTCGTAATCAATTCCAAGATGTGAGAGAAGCCTTGCGCTACTAGGCGAGTATTCTACAATCTCATTATTCTCATCACCTTTCCTTACGAATAACCAAATAAACGAACTCGTTTAACATTGGTGGTGTTGGAGCTATAGGTCCAAACACACTTTTGCTAAGGAGTCTACTTGGATTGCAAGTTTCCATTAGTCCAGTCTATTCTACGTTGACTTCAGGCAATGGTACATGGTTCCCTATCATAATTTGCTCATATTATCAGTCGTCACCGAATATATGAACAAGTAATCAATGACAGTCTCGTTTCGTTTCAATATTGTCTAAGATATCATCCGATAGATATTTTGATATTCTTAGGATGAGGAGGAATCACACATCTCCTAGATGCTTTATAATCTCATGCGACAAACGATTTTCAGTTCACCACCTCTGGGGCTGAACGAATTAAAAACCGGTCAACTTCCTCGTATCTTGGGAAGGACAATAGACTGACGGCTGATGGCAGCGTCTTTTGCTTGGCGGGTTCGGCCAAAGCAACGTGTTACGACTGGAACACGGCGTCCGACAAGGACGTCTATCCTTGCAAGCATTTTGCAGCAGGTATAAATGATCTCGTGACATCTCATAAGTCATTAAATGCGTTTTGTATTTATTTAGACTTAAGGGAGTCTATGCACTTACTTATCACTAAGTGCAATTTTGGGGATCAAGCTAAGACTGACTGGGTTATGCCACGCTACTTCACGTCGTTCCTTTTAAACAGTAACGTGCAAATCTCCCCCTAACGAACGGAAGAACAGTCTTAGTGATGTCGCATATCATGCGGTAAAGAGTTCGCTCGCCAAAGTTACTCTATCAAATGATAGGCATGGGATTCATAATCGACTTCTGTCCCCTTCAAAGGTCCATATTTTGAACGCTATAGCATTTCAATCAATATATTAATTAAGCACTCCAAACAGGCGTTAATATGAGACTTCTGGCTCATAACCAGTAACCAGCTGGTACACATATGGTGTCTGAGTGTCTATGGGCCTCATAACAGACCAATGCAGCAAAATAGCATAACCCCACACGGAAATATAAATCTTGGTGCACAAGACCAAGAAGTGCGTGCAATCATTTGCAGTCGCATCATCAAACATTCCATGAGTCATGAGTCCATTTGGGTCTGAACATAATCGACATGATGTTCAGTTTCAATTTTCAAACTCAAGTAATTCAAATCGAAATTTTGATTCTTTACTCTTCGGTATTATTAAGTCAACTAGACTTCTCAGGATAATCCGGATCATGAGCCATCAACTTAATGATAGGGCTAAAAGTTTGGAAAGTGCTGCATTTATGTGGACAACAGTAAAATGTGACCATATTGTCGATGCATCAACCATAACCATTTATATTTATGGTTCGTCTTATGGTTGGATAAGTCCACAATAACTCCTTCAATTCTTTACAAGAATTCTACGAGTCCATTTCGTGATCTTTACACATACTAGTCTTTCAAAGTGAGCATTAGTGGCATGAATTTCGGATTAATCACAAAATATATCTTCAAATAGAATCCAAATGCGATGCGATTATAAATCAAGCATCGTCTTTTGACTCGGGAATATCTCATCTGGTCAATGCCACAATATCAAAATACTTTGATCAATCGACGACAAGCGAATGATAGTATAGACAATCATGTCTTAGCATCTAAATCCTTTATCAATCGACGACAGGTGAAATGATAAGGTAACTTTAAATGCTTTTAAAAAATGTTGTAGCAACCACTTGAAAGACATTTCAACTCCTCTAAAATACGTTTTTGAGTGGAGGCTATGTAAAGAAATTTCATTTCTTTCATGAGCTATTACCAGATAACACTGATTTTCTCGAATATTTTATAACTCAACAAGGTATGACAGGACCTACAGGAGTATAATGCCTCATATTTGACAAATCAATTTGGCTTTACCAAAGATTTCGATTTGGAATGACAGGTCCAGAATTGTTGTCACCGAGTACTCTTTTAGGCACGTAGTTGGTGAAATTATGTGGTACACTGTTACCCACTATTTCCAAAAAAACCAACTACACCACAAGTATTGCCTAAAATTTCATAATTTAAAGTTTGGTCACATTTGTCGAAGGAATTTGCTCAAAACACTTTAAATTATTTCGAGCAATTTCGTAACAGGCAAACCATATTCCAAAAGTATGTTCAAATGGAAAAATAATAATTCAAATGGAAAAACATAATCCAGATGAGCAAAAAAATGGCTTAATGATTTATCAAAATCAATAAAGAAAGGTACCAAACTTATTTGAGCCATAAAACCGGGGGTCTCAAGAGTTTCCTTTTACTTATCTTTAACCACATTAGCATCGGTTTTTTCACCTTTATAATAGTTTTGAACTATTTAAGGAGTAACCGTGCATGACCTTTGTCTTTATATCATAGAGTTGCCTCCTTGAGCATTATCTCTTGCTTTGTGACAACGGGCCATATTGTTCCTTTCAATTACTTTCTTGTGACAACGGGCCATATTGTCTAAAATCTCGCTTGGCTAGGCGATCCATCGGGATCACGACAGTTCGAGACAAACAACATTTGTATCGGTTCTCGATTCGTGGAAAAAAATGTATACGAAGAGCATTAATATCAGGCAAACAGTTCGCCATTGACCCAATAGGATTAAAACTACTCACCGGGGTAATTTTCTTATCCAATAATAGATGGGCGATAAAGGAACATGGTGAATATAAATTCACGATTCTGCTTATGGAATACAACTTCCAAGCTAGTATTTTGGTGAAGGATTGCTCAAATATGTCAATTTCAGACATTTGTTCACCATATACGTCATCACGTCTCAAATGTGGCGGCGGAATAAAATCAACGCCTTAGCATTCATGCCGAGGGTAACAACAAACTCGTGTTTTACTCATCAAAGATGGCATCCAAAAAAATTGGGCATCACATTTTTCACACATCAGGGTGAGTAACATGTGGTGACGGATTAAAATCAACGTTTAAACAGTCATTTCGCAAGTAAATTTTACGATTTTTCTCATCATAGATGGCATCCAACATGTGTTGGGATATCTAGATTATTTATCATATAAAATGACTGGTATATATGTTTATGGTTTGCACAAGCACAAACGTTTTTTTTGAAACCACAGGTTCGAAAACATTAGTTTTGCTTCTCATGTGAATCGGTTCTCATTGATCGAACGATGGGTCGATACTGAAACACCAATTCGGCAAAACATACATCACTATATAAGCACACTCGGGGAAATTATTATTTAGTCAACCCCTTTCGGTAGCTCTAATTGAAAAACGACCAGGAAAGACGGTGAGGGTGGAGGGCATGAATGCCACTTAAAACCCGACCTCATTAGGATATCGACTTCCGCCTATATCTTCCCTAGATATTGTATCCAAATAGGTGAGTCTATTTAGGGAAGATTCATAATTTTTCCAACTTCAATATGAATATATATGATTTCGCAATTCTACCATTCATGGCAATAAATAACAGATATATCTATTCTAGATAACCACATATATATACAAGGCAATATAAAATATATTCATGATATATATCTAATCATGCAGTAGATTTGGTGATAAACTAAATCAATTCAGGATTATCAATCACACTAATTATATTATACCAAATCAAATCAAATCAATTAGATCAAATCAAACAATTAGCTGCCATATGCGATATTTATATCTATGGTAATATCAAAAAATATCTTGATTATGCTAACAAGATATCAATCAATTATCTACGGTTTATTGCCATATAAGTAATTCTATACATGGTAGTTTTAACATGCAAGCAAGCAATATATTTTTAATTACAATTTATTCTATATATGGTAATTTTTAACATGCAAAGTGGTTAAATTTACATGAAAACATATCAATTTATACCATTAACATGCAATTTTTATTCACTTGCCTTTTTAATAAATATATATATGCATGTGGGTGAATATTTATAGACCGAATATTGACTTTTATAACACATATATACTGTTTTTATACATGTAATATACTACAGAGACTATCCCTGTAATTTCACCAAACTATATATCTATTTACAGCATTATTACATCTTCAGTCCATAATTTCAGACAAGTTACAAAACAGTCCTACTATTTCAGTTTTTTTTACAGATTTAATCCCACAGATTAATACATGTTTTACAATTACATGATTTCCGATTTACAACCCGATTATATATCTTTTACTGATTTTGTTTGTATAAAAATGCAATTTTACAGTACACGATACATATTACATATAATTAGGTTTTTATAGACAGGTTGATTATGTTAGACAATAAAAAAAAAAAAAATCTATCATGCATAGGTTTTTTTTTTCCAACAAATACATGCAGTTTGGGTAACTGTGTATGGTCTTATCAACAAATATGATTTTATAATCAACAATATATGTGTTACGATCATGCTTTAGTTATCCATACAAGGAACAAACTCTAATACACATGGATTATATACTACGATATATTTAACATGCTTTATTTATCCATAAAATAATACGTACAATCACATATATAGAATAAATTAAGTTTTGAATTCGGTACCTTACGCACGGTATGTTGGTGAAGGTCGATATAGCAAAAATCTAAAAAACCAGGATAAACCTCAAGGTTTATAGATACCCAATATCTGTGTGTTTACCAAAAATCTCCAATATTGGTGAGCGTATATCTTAGTCTCCGCGAGCAAAGTGCTGATAACGTGTTGTGTGACATATTAGCTCACATATATTTGTATATAGATATAGGGAGAGAATATAGAGAGAGACAATAAGACAAAGTGTTTATTTATTAATATGAGTGTACAGAGAGATACATCAAGAGACCCCTCACCATCTTTATATAACAGAGAGAAGAGTTACATATGCTAGGAAAGCCCAAGATATGCCCAATAGAATAAGGCCCAAGATGGCCAATAATATCCAACAACAAAAATGATAATTTTATTTGTGTTGTAGGATATTATTGGCCATCTTGGGCCTTATTATATTGGGCCTATCTTGGGCTTTCCTAGCATATGTAAGCCTACCCTCTATTATATAAAGAGGGTCAGGGGTCTCTTGATGTATCTCTCTGTACACTCATATTAATGAATAAACACTTCGTCTTATTGTCTCTCTCATATATATATATCTATATCTATATCTATACATATATATATATATCTATATCTATATCTATATCTATATCTATATCTATACATACATATATACATATATATATATATATATATATATATATATATATATATACTGAGCTAATATGTCACACAACACGTTATCAGCACTTTTCTCACGGAGACTAAGATATAAGCTCGCGGATATTGGAGATTTTTGGTAAACGCACAGATATTGGGTATCTATAAAGCTTGAGGTTTATCCTGTTTTTTTAGAGTTTTGCGATATCGACCTTCACCAACATACCTTGCATAAGTTACCGAATTCAAAACTTAATTTATTCCATATATGTGATTGCACGTATTATTTTATGAATAAATAAAGCATGATAAATATACCGTAGTATATAATCCATGTGTAAAAGTGTTAAATGATTAATGTCCTCATATGAGATAATAGAGGAATTGGTAATTCTGCCACTTCCAATAGACTGAAAAGTCTGTGTAAATGCTACAATTTAATTTTACTAGTTTGTCTAGAGCCTATGGTTTGTAAATTTCAAAATCTCTACAAGTTTACTTAGCAAGCCAATATTTTCTCCATTATATATGCTAAATGTACAACTTTAGAAAGAGAGGACGTTTGGTTCTTTTTGAGACAAATTTATACAAATGACCATTGGTTTTTTGGGGGATATTTTAAAACTATTACCAAAGAAGAAGATAAAATGTGTGGAGCAGAGATTAACTTGAGATCAGCTCAGGATTATCTTGCTTGTATTGAAGACATAAACGCTACCGAGTTACCCTTTACTGGCTCCAACTTCACCTGGTGGAACAAAAGAGATGGGATTAATGCTGTTTTTTAGAGAATCAACAAAGTTTTAACAATCACTTTCAAGACCCAGCTCTGATCACTACCCTTTATTAATCACTTTTAAGACTGAGTATGATAACAATCCCTAGAAGATTTATATTTTAGAAATTTTGGGTTGCTAATAAAGGGTTTTATCATTTGGTGGAAAAAGTGTGGAAACCTCATGTTTGAGGTAATGCTCTCTATTCTCTTGTTAATAACTTAAAGGCTTTGAGAAAAGAGCTTATTATTTGAAATAAGGAAACTTTTAGTAATATATTTCAAAAAGTTTTGAAGCTCAAGATCAAGTTAAAACCAGGGAATTTAATATGAAAATTTCTCATACAATAGATAATAAAATCTATCTTGCTGAGGCTGAAGCTAACTTGAAATACATAATTAAAATAGACGAAAAGTTTTGGAGCCAAAAAGCTAATTTAAAATGGGCAACGAAAGGTGATTTGAATACTAAATTCTTTCATGGTGTGGTTAATAAAAGAAGAAGAAAAAGCTACATTCATTCAGTCACAAATAGCAATGGTGATGTCATTACAGATAAAAGTGGTATTGAAAATGAAACTATTTCTAATAGGAATTGGTTATCCTCCATATTAACCACTTGAGGAAAATTATCCAAACTTTGAGTCAAGAATATAAAAGTTTGGATAATTTATCTCAAGTGGTTAATATGGAGGAAAATTATCCAAACTTTCAGACAAAATCTTTAGCTCCAAGTTTTTGTCCGCCGGTTTCAGTTATAACTGAAGTTGTAATCTCAACCTGAACTTTAATCACAACTTAAAAAACATTTTACGCATTAACTGTCAACATAATAAGAGTACAATCTAAATTATCTCAATCTATTTTTGACAATATAGTGACAAACAAATACGGTACAATAACCTTTTACTTTGGACCTAACATCTAGCTTTAATTTCTAAGAAAAACACTCCCTATAATTTTTTAGAATTTAGACCTATTAGCTTGTGTACCTTTTGCAACAAAGTAATATGTAAAATTGTGGCCACAAGACTATCTACAATTTTTGCTCATATTATTTAAGCAAAGCAATGTGGTTTTGTCAAAAACAGAGACATTATTGATAATGTTTTACTAACTCAAGAATTTGTGGAAACTATGAGCAGAAAAGCTAGTGGTAAAAATCTTGCTTTAAAGTTAGATATGAAGACGGCTTATGACAAACTATCTTGGCATTTTCTAATAACATTAATGAGAAAAATGGGGTTTTCTGAGACTTGGATAAAAGGTTTTTGAGATTAATATATGCCAACAACATTTCTATTACAGTCAATGGGACACCTACTGGCTATTTTGCTCCTACTAATGGTTTGAGACAACAGGATTCTCTATCAGTAACCTTATTCATATTATCAACTGAAATTCTTACCAGAAATTTCAATGCCTTGAGGTATAATAAACAGCGGAAGGTCTTCAAAAGCCCTCTTGGAAGCAAGCCCAATCATCAGTCACCTTTCTTTTGCTGATGACTTAATCATCTTTAGTGCTGCAAATAAGAATTCAGCCGACAAAATAAATAGAGTTTTAAAGTTGTATAACAGAGATTCTAGCATAGAAATAAGCTTGGACAAAAGCTTTGCCTACATATCTAAAGGTGTCACTATAGATCAAAAAGAAGACATAAAGTAAATTTTGGGCATTAGCCGTAAAAAGCCTCCGCTCACATATTTGGGTTGCAAATTGTATTAAGGTCATAAGAAGTGCATTCTTTTTCACGAACACGTCTTAAAACTTAGGAGTAAACTGGCTGCTTGGAATTCTCAAATTCTCACTATGGGAGGTAATTAGACATGTTTTACAATCTATGCATGTCTATACTCTATCTGCTATGAGTCCTCCTATCCTGATTATTAAGATAGTAGATCAAATCCTAGCTAATTTTCTTTGGAGGCAAAATGATGGTAAAAACAAGTTTCATTGGGTAAGCTGGAAAACAAATTGTAAACCTATTAAAGAAGCAGGTCTAGGTTTGAGAAGGTTTGAAGACATTATTGAAGCATTTTCTATTAAACTTTGATGGAAGTTTAGAACTAAAAAGTCTTTGTGGGCTGAATTTATGTTAAATAAATATTGTGGAAAAAAACATCCTAATGATGTTAATAATAAAAAAGGGCTCCCATACTTGGAAAAGAATGATCAAAGTAAAGAAGATTGCAGAGGAGAATATAAAATGGCAAACTGGTAGAAGGGATATTCTGGTTAACCTAGGCAACTGGACAGATTTAGGTCCCATATTGAATACTAACATTGGTAATGGGTGCAAAATAAAGGATTTGTATACTAATGGCAAGTGGGATAAGGGGGAAATTTCTAATTTTATTTCTCTACAAAAAAGACATTTATTTGTCAAAGCTATTGAACTGAGAAATAAAAATGATGAAGCAATCTGGAAAGCTACAGAAAAAGGTGACTTTAAATTAAAATCAGCTTAGGAAATCATTAGAACCAAATATAATAGTTGTTGGTCAAATGAGTTAAGCTGGGACAAGATATTACCTCTCAAGTTATCTTATTTTGTGTGGAAAATGTTGCAAGGAGCTATCCCTCTAGACACTCAAATCCAAAAAAAAAGCATTCATGCTTCTATTTGCTGGTGCTGCAGAAAACAAACTGAAACTATAAATCATTTGTTTGCTAATGGTCCTCTAGCCACTGAAATATGGAGTTACTTTGAAAATTGCATGGGAATTAGATGCAGTAATAATTCTATTAGAGGAAGAATAATATCTTGGTGGTCTCAATCCAATGTTACAGATTCTAAGATTGTTTGGAAATTGTGCAAGGTTATACCAAGCTTTATAGTTTGGACCATTTGGAGAGCCAGGTGCTCATGTATTTTTGATGGGGTTGACATGCTTGTTGATAATATAATTTTTAATATTAGGGCTCTAATTGATCTTAATGTTAAAATAGACAACTCCTTTCCCAATAATTTCAAGTTATTAGAGCATAATATTATATTATTCCCAAAAGATCAAGGAAAGTTAGAGTGGTAAAGTGGCTACTCCCACCTACTGAATGTATAAAATTAAATACCGATGTTTGCTACAGTTACTCTGGTAATTATGGTGGAATTGGAGGACAAATTAGAGATGATGAGGGGAATTTTGTAGTAGGGTTTTGTGGCCAGGTAAAGGGTAAGTCGGCTCAGGAACTGGAAGCAAAAGATGTTTAGAAGGGCCTTTCAGTTGCCCCAAATCAAAGCATTTGCATTGAAAGCGACACTGCAACTAATAAATATTCTACAAAATAAATCTAAGCATCCCTGGTACCTAGACTACATATTCTATAAAATCAAAGAGAGACTGGAAACAAGAACTTACCATTTGATGCATGTTCTGAGAGAATCCAACTCAGGAGCAGATCTACTAGCAAATCATGGTAGAGACTATGGAAAACGAATCTCTGGAAATTTGGAAGACTTTCCTAGTATTTTAACCGGAATAGTGGGGATAGAAGCTCGACACATACCTAATTTAAGGTTTTAAGGGAGATGATTTCAAAGGTTTTAGCGATGGAGAAAAGGAAGAAAGAGAAAGTATGGATCGGTGTAAGAAGAAGAAAGAAAAACGAAGAGGCAAATGAAATACGTGGTGAGAAGACAAGTAGTTTTAATACTATTTCTTTTATTTCAGATAGCAAGTTTTCTTTTGTTCAAAAAGGTGTAATCTGTTTTAAAGTTTTCATGTCTTCCTAATTATTTGGCACTCTGTGGGGTTTTTCATCCCCATTTTATTTGGGGGTTTTCCCACCAAAATTATATATAAAAGCAAAAACTTTCACTGAAAACAAAAATATGTCGATAAAGTTATATACTTTGATTTGCAATTATTTACACAGTCATGCTTCCTATTAAACTAGTTCATGTTTGATTAAGTTTGAAGATGATGATTATTTTAAAGGTTATATGTTTTTCAAGTTTATTTTTCTTCAATATAATCATATTAGCCCTATGTATGGTTACCGCCGTTTCTCTATCTTGTATTGCAGGACCTCTAGTTGGTTATTTTATTAGTTAGGGGAAAATGAGCTCAGTGTAAAGAACTTGACAAATATGGGCAAAGGGATTTATTATGGTTATATTTTGAGGATTTGTTGAATAGCATCAATGTTTGGATGTTGAGCAAGAGTGGGTCTTTTTCCACAATAAAATTTCTAAATCCACATACAAACAGTAACTTTGACTTACAAACCGTAAGTCAAAGTTGCGACTGTTTTTTTTTTAACAAATAGCAGTAGACATGAGCTTAGAAGGTAAGACAACATAAACGCTTAATAATATAACTTTATTGTAGTGATATCACATAAATTAAGGCATACATAATAGTTTAAACTGCTTAAAAAGTTATAACTCTCTAGAAGAAACTATTTAAAAAAAGGAAGTTGGATTTACCTCTAAGAAGTGTGACGTGGGGTGTAGTCAGAGCCGGTCTATCCTAGGGGTAGGAGGTGTTCCCGCCCAAGGCATCAAATTAATGGGGGCACAAATTAATGGTCTACCCTAGTAATATATATCTATAGTTTTGCCAAATACTTCAAGTATATATAAAATTGAAAAAATAATGTGTATATGTTATTGTCACAATCACAGATAAACGACACACCATGTTTTAGTCTCACATACACAACTTAACAACACACCAGTATACGTCATTTTCTTTAAAAGACAGGGTTTGTGATATTTGGTGATTTCACTTGTATGCCTACATTTATGTTTAAAGTTATTTCGTAACACTGTTTTTTTTCATTCTTCTAATTTGTGTACCATGTTTATCAAAATGATGGATTTATAGTTAAATTTTTGGATGAAAAGTATATGTAAAGTAGTACAATCTAGACTACATAGTTTAAATTGTCAAGCCCCAAAATCCATAGAACACGGATATCGAGGCATGACCTTTTTAAAACAAAGAAAAGTGAAACCTGTTGGTACTAAATTTAAAAGAAAACACAAGCGAGCTAAAGGAACAAATAAAAGTGTTTGCCAAACGCGGCTACAAGACGAGATAAAATAAACGAATGAATTTGCCCCTAGGCTACAACCTCAAAAGATAAAATAAATGAAAAGAAAGCGGAATCACCGAGCCCATGTGATGCCTTGCTAAACCTCCTAACCAAAAGCCTCAACCTATAATGTACCTGAACAACAAAATTGTAACGGTGAGTCCCACGCACATAACTAGACGGGACGGCACCAGAAATATCGTCACTCCATCCCATAAATGCAAGAGCTCACAAATTCTACAACTACGATAATCGACGTATAAAAGGAAATATAATAACATTTTACAACTGAATAAATTAAATAAACTAAATCACGTCTATACAAATCTATAGCAAACATGGACCTCTCATGCCACCTACCCCAGTCCATAAGGTAGGTCATTCCCTATCCCCTCGGCCGTCTTCTGTCCCCGGAATTAGGAAGAGACAGAGACCATTGCTAACATAAAAGTAGACTTAAAGTGCGCACTTGGACCTCTCATGCCACTCATCCCAGTCCGTAAGACGAGTCATTCCCTATCCCCAAGGCTGTCTACTGTTCCCGGAATTAGGAAGAGACAGAGACCATTGCTAACAGAAAAATAAATAGAGTGCACATTAGAACCTCTCATGCCACTCGCCCCAGTCCATAAGACGAGTCATTCCCTATCCCCATTGTCGTCTTCTGTCCCCGGAATTAGGAAGAGACAGAGACCATTGCTAATGTATCAATATTAAGGCCTCGGCCAATAATATTATACTATTCATATAACACAATCTCATACGTATAAATATTAAGGCCTCGGTCAATAATATTATACTATTCAAATAACACAATCTCATATGTCACTTAAGATAATACAACATAATCCAAAATCATAGGTGCTAGATTCACAACTAGCCAAACAAGTCTAATCAACATGGAAACTCATTCAGGCATTTTAACAAACAACTTGTATGCGCAATACAAAACTCATCTTTATTCAACAATAATTTACCCAATTCTATCAACAACCATAATAATACATAATCAACGCATATAACACGCAACCCAATAATATTATCATTAATCCGAAACCAAAAGACTAAATCCACAACTAATCCAAAATCAAATAAGTGAATTAAAAATATAACAACTAAACCCCAATTTATACTAAACGTAAAACCTAATCTTAACATACATTCTCGTCTAGTCGCAATGGATAACCCCCGTTACCTTAGAGCGTAGAGGAGATGCTTCCGGTAAGAACCCGCTAATGGTGGCTTCCTCTTCTTCTTCTCTTTTCTCTCTTTTCTCTTTTCTTTCTTGTTTTTACTGTTTTTAGGTTTTGAAAAAGTGGCTGAAAAGTGTTTAGAAAAACTGTTTTGAGATAGTTTGTGGTAACGAACTATTTGGTCCCCAAAGTTCTAAAACTTAACTCTAAATCCAAAAATATAGTTTTACTACTCAAAAATAACAATCTTTAGAAACAAACCTATTGGATCTTTTTTATTTATAAAATAGTAATAGTACTACAATTCATGATTCTGTTTCAAGCCATCAATCCAAAAATTTAGCAATGATATTGTATAATTAAGTATATTGAAGTAGAAGTAACAGGCAACGTTGCGAACTTGAAATTCCCTCGTGTAGTCATTCCGTGGAAGATATGGTATCTCCCTCGATTACACTTCTAAGTAGAAAAGTGTTTTTGTAGACATATATGTATGTTGAAAACTTGAAATATACAAATGGTGTTCTTTTAGGTCATGTTTGTTTGGAGTAGGATATAATATTAATAATACTGTGAGACCCATCTTTTAGAATTGGTACTATATATATTATATAATAGTAATTGTACTACAATTCATCTTAATAAAGGGATATAACTGATAACAATCCTTATATGGTGTTAGATTTTTATGCCGCTCATAATAGCATGTTACAAATTATATCCATTTATATTTATAGCATGTTCTAAAACTTAACTCTAAATCCAAAAATATAGTTTTACTACTCAAAAATAACAAATCTTTAGAAACAAACCTATTGGATCCTTTTTATTTATAAAATAGTAACAGGTTTTTAAAATAAAGTTTTTCGGAAGAGTTTCGGTTTTTGGCTAAAAATTAGTCGAGTGACCGGTTTTTGATAAAATTTGTATAAAACGTTTTTGGATAAATTAATACCTAATTAAAAACACTTATAAAAATACGGGATGTTACAACTAACCCTCCTTAAAAGAATTTCGTCCCGAAATTTCCTTTCTAAACAACTATACCCAGGAATTATAAATTTCTATAAACAAGGCCATAAAAATTTTAAACGTACAATGCGTGACATAATTCAAGAAATAACATATGCAGGGTTCACAACCCGTAACAACTCCATAACTCAAATAAAATAAACTCCAGATAATGCACAACATGTGAGAATAACCGCCTGTATACAATATCTAACAAAATAGAAGACAACAAAGTAAAATAAGCGGCTGCAATATAAAAGTCAATAAAGTAAACTAAGCTGCCATGCTTCTACCTCAACAACTCCATACATCTACAAAGCCCAAATATGGTAAACAACTATTATGCAATATCAAACATAATAAAAGACAACTCAACAACTCCGTAAACTCTAGGCGTTACCACAAAAAAAAACTCCAAATTCTAGGCGTTATAACCCTTCCCCGATAAAGAAATTTCGTCCCGAAATTAGAATGCATCTAAAGAAAAGTACCTAAAGAAAAGTCAAGATTAAGATATTGCCTCTTCATCTCATCCTCGCGTTCCCAAGTTGCCTCCTCGGCCCCGTGGTGTTTCCAAACCACCTTTACCAGTCTAATAGTATTTCCTCGAAGTTCCTTCTCTTGCACATCGATAATCCTCATAGGTCCCACTTCGTAGGTCACATCCTCACTAACCTCAATGTCCTCAAAGTCCACCACGTGTGAAGGGTCGTGATGATACTTTTTCAACATTGACACATGGAACACCGGGTGAACCCCCGCCAACTTTGGTGGCAAGTCCAACCGGTATGCAACTTCTTCAACTCGGTCCACGATCTCAAATGGTCCGATAAATCTAGGGCTCAACTTCCCTTTAGAGCCAAACCTCATAATCCCCTTCCTTGGCGAAACTCACAAAAATACTTGATCTCCCTTTTCGAACTCCAGAGGTCTCCTCCTCTTATCCGCATAACTCTTTTGCCTACTTCGGGCCGTCTCAAGCCTTTGTCGAATTATCTTAATCTTTTCTATCGTTTTTTGAACCAATTGCGGTCCTAACATTTCCGCTTCTTCCACCTCGGTCCAACACACCGGAGACCTACACGGCCGCCCATATAAAGCCTCAAAAGGTGCCATGCCAATACTAGCTTGAAAGCTATTATTATACGCAAACTCCACTAAGGGTAGATGGCTCTCCCAGCCTCCCTTGAAGTCATTCACGCATGCGCGCAACATATCCTCTAGTACTTGGATAGTCCGCTCCGATTGTCCATCTGTTTGAGGATGGAACGCCGTACTCATTGTCAACTTGGTCCCTAAGGCATGTTGCAATGCGCCCCAGAACCTTGACACAAACCTCGCATCTCGATCCGATACTATCTAAATTGGTACCCCATGAAGTTTAACAATTTCCTTGATATACTTCCGTCCCAAGATTTTCACCGAATTCGTCATCTTGATTGCAATGAAGTGTGTGGATTTGGTCAAACGGTCGACCACAATCCACACAGCGTCATTCCCACCTACCGACTTAGGTAAGTTGGTCACAAAATCCATTGCTATCCTTTCCCACTTCCATTCCGCTACCGGTAAAGGTTGGAGCATACCCGCCGGCTTTTGGTGTTCCGCCTTCACTTGTTGGCAGGTTAGGCACCTGCTAACAAATGAAGCTACATCTCGTTTCATTCCGGGCCACCAAAATTGTCTCTTCGCATCGTCATACATTTTCGTCCCGCCGGGATGAACGGCTAATCAGGAGTGGTGAAACTCCTTTAATAGCTCGTTCCTCATGTTTTTTGTCACATAAGTCCTTCCCTTAAAGCGTAGTCCTCCATCGGTTCCTTTCGTCCAACCCTCTAATCCTTCGCTCGAACTTATCTATTTCTCAAAGTTCTCCACTTTCTCATCCCCTTCTTGTGCTTCCAACACCCTACTCACAAGTTCCGGTTGTACCACTATTGTGTACAAAGTCCCCACATTAACATGTCCCTACTCCAAGTCAAACTCATTCACTTTTCCCATCATCCTCCATTCCTCGATCGCCACATGCGCTAGGGTCGCATGAGACTTTCGACTCAAAGCATCGGCCACTACATTGGCCTTTCCCGGATGATAGTGCAAGTCGTAGTCGTACTGTTCCAAATATTCCATCCATCGTCATTGTCGCATATTTAGATCACGTTGGGTAAAGATATGCCCTAAGCTCTTGTGATCCGAGAACATTTCGAATTTTTCCCCGAACAAACAATGCCTCCATATCTTCAACGCATGAACTATTGCCGCTAGCTCTAGGTCATGAGTCGGATAGTTCTTTTCGTGAATCTTTAGTTGTCACGAAGCATATGCGATAACCTTTCCCTCTTGCATCAAGACGCAACCCAAACCTTCCTTTGAAGCATCGCAATACACTTGGTAACCCTTTCCTTGCTCGGGAATAACTAGTATGGGGGAACTAGTCAACCGTTTCTTGAGCTCTAGGAAAGCTTTCTCGCAAGCCTCACTCCACATGAACTTCACCCCTTTCTTGGTAAGGTAAGTCATTGGAGTCGCCAACTTCGAGAAATCCTTGACGAACCGTCGATAGTATCCCGCTAAACCCAAGAAACTTCGAATCTCGAACACATTTTTAGGTTGTGCCCATTTCGAAACCGCCTCAATTTTCGTCGTGTCCACCTTTACCCCTTCTTCCGAGATCACATGTCCAAGAAATTTCACCTCATTTAGCCAAAACTCACATTTGCTAAATTTTCCGTAAAGTTGGTGCTCCCTCAACGTGAGCAACGCTAAACGGAGATGCTCCTCGTGTTCCTCTCTTGAACTCGAGTAAATCAAGATATCGTCGACGAAGACCACCACAAACTTGTCGAGATACTTCTTAAAGATTCGGTTCATTAATTCCATAAATGCCGCCGGCGCATTAGTTAACCCGAACGGCATGACCACAAACTCATAGTGACCATACCGGGTCCTAAAGGCCATTTTCGAAATATCCTCATCCTTCACCTTCAATTGGTGATAGCCTGATCGCAAGTCGATTTTTGAGAAGAACGTCGCTCCTTTCAGTTGGTCAAATAGATCATCAATTTGAGGTAGTGGGTACTTATTCTTAATAGTCACTCTATTTAGCTTTCGATAGTCGATGCACATCCTCATCGATCCATCTTTCTTTTGCACAAATAAGGCCGGTGCCGCCCACGGTGACGTACTCCGTCTAATAAACCCCTTCTCTAGCAGTTCTTCTAACTGCTTACTTAACTCTTTCAACTCTGCTGGTGCCAAACGGTACAGGGAAATGGCTATGGGTGCCGTTCCCGTTACCAAGTCGATAGAAAAATCTAACCCTCTTTTCGGTGGTAACCCCGGTAGATCCTTCGGAAACACATCTCTAAAGTCGTCTACTACGCGTGGCCATATTTCCACTTCCTCGTCGTTATCCACTATCGAGAGACTAGCCAAAAGACAAGACAGGTTTCCCACAACCCGCTTAGAATGATAAGGAACAGAAGAAAGGGTAGCATCCCTTTCCCCGCGAAAGAACATCTCATCTCTGGATGAAGTTGTAAGGAAAATCTTTCGTCGAACACAATCGATGAAAGAATTAAAATGAACCAACCAGTCCATTCCAAGAAACACGTCGAACCCCGACATCTCTATAACAATTAAATCAAATATAAACATGTGGTCCGCGACCACCATCTCACAGGACCGACACACTCGGTCTAACACAACTCGACCCGCAACAGGAGTCTCTACAACAATCGGGTTCTCTAGACCCCCAATTTCTAATGAGAAAGACTCAACTAGATGTCTAGCTATAAAAGAACGTGAAGCCCCCGTATCGAAAAGAACATATGCCCAAGATGAGCACACAAGAACCATACCTTGTACATTTGCCAGATCTCCTTGGTTTGGCAACTGTGGCAAGGCAAATAAACATGCTTGAATTGGTGGGTTTCCTTGCGGTCCTAGAATTCCCCCTTGGTTTCCTCGATTTCCCTGGCCCTGATAGCCTCCTCGATAGTTCCCACGGTTTCCCCCTCCTTGGTGGTTACCTCGAAACCCTCTCCCTTGGTTCCCAGGTAATTGGCGTGGTGGTACGAATCCTGGTACTCTTGGTGGTGGTGGTGGCAACCTAGGTTGGTTAAAGGGTCGATTGGTGTCGATTCTTCCTTGTCCCGAAGTACAAACTCTTGCCGTATGTCCAAACCGGTTGCAGGTCCTACATAGGACTCTAGGACACTCGTATTGTCGATGGTTCACATCTCCACAAGTGAAACACGCTCTCTTCATTATGGTGTTTGTCGGTAGTGGATTAAAAATCCTCTCTCCTCCGTCCTGTTGTGGAAAACGCGAATTATTCGCCATATCTCAAGTCCGCTTCTTCTCTTCCCTCGGAGCATTTCCGGTTTTCGACTTCTCCGAGATTCGCTTGTTATGGAGGAGAGCTCCTTCCATAGCTTGGGCTGATTTTACCAATTCGTTATAGTTGACATGTCGGATTCAACCTCTTCATGAATCTCCTACATCTTTATCTGCCCCCTATAACAGATTATGGGGCATACCTCGAGAGTGAGGTAAACTTTAGCTGGTATGCTTGAACGGTCATACCTCCTTGATACAGTTCCTCGAACCGCCTCCTCATTTCATCCTTATAGGAATCGGGAAGAAACTGTCGATTAAACAATTCAATGAACTCATTCCATTCGAAGTTGCTTGTGTCGTATGTATCCGCAATCCCCAACCACCACTTCCGTGCTTCACCCTTTAGGTGAAACTGTTCCATATTCATCCGTTGTTCCCCATTAACTATCCCCGCTGCCGATAGGTATTTCTCAATTTCCTCCACCCATCCCTCAGCTATGGATGGTTCACCTACCCCATCGAAGGTCGGAGCCCCCAATCGGGTGAAGTTAAGCAATCCATTGTTGCTTGAACTCCCAGCTTGTGCATTCTGCACCATCATTTGCACCACCTTCTGAAGATCGGTCATCACTTGATTAGCATTAACCGTTTCTGGTTCAGGTGCAAAAGTCTCCTCTTCTTCCACATTCACCTCCTCGTATACATTCTCAACCTCTTCCTCTACCTCGGGTTGCTCAGGTGGTGGGGCATTAGTGTTACCTCTCCCCCCACGATTTCTTGCAGTCCTTCTTCCACGAGTTGCTCCCCGTCCCCTTGGAGCTCTTCTTCCTCTTCCATTTGTCCTACCTCGGGTGGCCGCACCGCTTGACGGTGATGCGCCCCCGCGTGTAGCTGGTCCCCTTCCACTAGTCCTCGTGGTAATTGCCATTACTACAACAGGTTAAACAGACACTTTAGTTGTCTTACTCAACACTACTATGCATACATGTATAATCATACATGATAAGAGCTCATTCTACATGTTAATCACTTTACCAAGCTTCCTAAGGTTCATTAACCGATTTTTACGAATTCTCAATTTCGATGATATAACGCTTTGACTTTTCCAAAAATAGGAACTGAAAATTCTCAACAACCATCTTTTTTTGTCATAAAGATCAACTAGATGACATATATTGGAGACAATATTTTTACTTCTCATCTCCACGTCTTCAATAAATACACGAACATCTTGCTTTCCAAATAGACCAGACTAAAAAACACAGAATTATGTTGCAAAGTTTCCAAAATATTTTAGAGTCTGTCTTGCTAGATTGAGACCACCAAGAAATAATTTTACCTCTAATTGAGTTGTTGTTATGAATTCCCATGTAGTCTTCAAAAAATTTCCACACTTCTTTTGCTATAATGCCAGTAGCTAAAAGATGATTCAAAGTATCATCTTGTTTTTCACAACATCAGCAACTAGAAGCAAGCTGAATTCCTACCTTTTGAATTTGAGAATCAATAGGAAGTGCACCAGAATTCATTCTCCAAACAAAAGAAGAAATATTCAAAGGTATATTTTATCCTAACATAATGTACTTGACTAGCTACGATTGCATTTATCTCTAATTAGGTCTCAAGCTGTCTTTAACTTAAAATCCTCTTTATCAGTACATAGAATATTTCCTTTAAAGGACCAACCCCATTCCAATTATCAAGATTCACTTATTACCGGTACAGAGATTTTTTATTTTGCAAATATTATTGATATTGGGATCTTTTAAAGGACCAAGCCCATTCCAATTATCAAGATTCACCAGAATATTTCCTTTGCCTATTAACCATTGAATGTGATTTTCATCAATATTTCTAATTTCTGCATTCTATTCCAAGTATTGGAGCCCTTTTTATTGCTAGATAAATAAGTATGAAAGAGAAAACCTACTAAAATATTACCCGTTCCCACCCAAGATCACGACCTCACAATTTCGCTTTTGTCTAAATTGCGTAACAAATGGGCTTTTAAATTCGGTATTTCATTAGTGACCATTTGGGGGCCTTGGCTTGTCACATGAGTCTGAATTTCATATTTCTGTATGTTAAAAGAAGTATAAATATCTTCATATATACTAAGCGCTCGCTAATGAGTACTGAATCTTCAAATTGTAACCTTCCCACAGCATATAAGTCACTACTATATTTTTCCCCAAAGCGAGTTGACTGCCTCCTTTATGTTGTTGCTAGCAAATACTACTCTCTTTGTGTCACGCCCCAAAATCCAGAAAGCAGACATCAAGGCGTGACCTTTTTAAATAAAAGGAAAACGAAACCTGTTGGTACAAAATTTAAATTTTAAAATAAAACAATTTGTGAGCTAATGGAACAATTAAACAATTAAATGGAAATATTTGCCAAACGCGGCTACAAGACAAATGATTTAACAGATTTATCGAAAAAGATTACCAAACGAATAATTTGCCCGTAGGCTACAACCTCAAAACTAGTCTAAGAGAAAATAATGCAACCGGAAGAAACCCCGAGCCCATGCGATACCTCGCTAATGCTTCTAACCGAACGTCACAACCTAAATAGTACCTCAAAGACAAAATTGTAACGGTGAGTCCCACGCACATACATAGACGGGACGGCACCGTAAAATACCGTCACTCCATCCCATAAATGCAAGAACTCACAAACAACAAATACGATAATCAACGTATAAAAGGAAATATAATAACATCGTACAACAAAATAAATTAAATACTTCCACACACATCTTTAGCAAACATGGACCTCTCATGCCACCTACCCCAGTCTGTAAGTTAGGTCATTCCCTATCCCCTCGGCCGTCTTATGTCCCCGAAATTAGGAAGAGACATAGACCATTGCTAACATAAAAGTAGATTTAAAGTGCGCATTTGGACCTCTCATGCCACTCGTCCCAGTCCGTAAGACGAGTCATTCCCTATCCCCACGGCCGTCTTATGTCCCCGGAATTAGGAAGAGACATAGACCATTGCTAACATAAAAGTAAATATAGTGCACACTAGGGCCTCTCATGCCACTCGCCCCAATCCGTAAGACGAGTCATTCCCTATCCACTCGGCCGTCTATTGTCCCCGGAATTAGGAAGAGACAGAGACCATTGCCACTACTCTAAATCACAAGGCCTCGGCCAATAATATAAAACCATTCAATTATGAAAATCGCAAGGCCTCGGCCAACAATATAAAACCATTCAATTATCACATTCTCATACGTCACTCTAACGTAATTCAACATAACCCATAATCATAGGTGCTAGATTCACAACGAGCCAAACGCTATAACAACATAAAATCTCATTTAGGCATTTTAACAAACACCTTGTATGCATAAACTACAATTCACCATTATTCAACATAAATTTACCCAATTTCATCAACAACTATATAATCACATAATCAACTCATAAAACATGCAAACCCATCCATAATCTCATTAATTCGAAATTAATACAACTCATGTCTCAATTTCTACAATTCAAATAATGGAATTAAAATTACAACAAATAAGCCTCAATTAACAATTTAAGAACATAATTAATAATAAAGGCAAAAACCCCCAATTTATAATAAACACAAAACCAAAACCTAACATACACACTCGTCTAGTCGCAATGGATAACCCCCGTTACCTTAGAGCGTAGAGGAGATGCTTCCGATAAGAACCCGCTAGTGGTGGTTTCCTCTTCTTCTTCTTCTTCTTATTTTTCTCTCTTTTCTCTCTTTTTCTCTCTTTTCTCTTGTTTTAGGTTTGTTTTTGGTTTAATGAATTAAAAGTGGGCTGATTTGAGGTTTAGAAAAACTATTTTGAGAAAGTTTGTGGAAGCGAACTATTTGGTCCCCAAAGTTCTAAAAGTTAACTCTAAATCCATAAATATAGTTTTACTACTCAAAAATAACAAATCTTTAGAAACAAACTTTTTTAGTCCTTTTTATTTATAAAATTATTAACAGGTTTTAAAAATAAAGTTTTTCGGAAGAGTTTCGGTTTTTGGCTAAAAATTAGTCGAGTGACCGGTTTTTGGTAAAATTTGTATAAAACATTTTTGGATAAATTAAATCATGAATAAAATCATTTATAAAAATACGAGATGTTACACTTTGCTTTTGGATCTTCCAAATCATTCCCATAGGAGATCCGCAATTTAAAAACTTTAACAGTCATTTCTTAACGCAACTACTTTACAAGAAATATAGCTTCACGTACATGGATATTTCTGTAATTTAATTTGTTATAAGTAAAGGAAAAGGTAACAAACAAACGAAAATTATACCCTAAGGTCTATTAAGTTGCAAAGTGATAAAGCAGAAATTTCTGGTTGTTGAAGAGAAAAAAAATTGTCACATCCCGTATTTTTATAAATGGTTTTATTTATGATTTAATTTATCCAAAAACGTTTTATACTAATTTTACCAAAAACCGGTCACTCGACTAATTTTTAGCCAAAAACCGAAACTCTTCCGAAAAACTTTATTTTAAAAACCTGTTACTAATTTTATAAATAAAAAGGACCCAATAGGTTTGTTTCTAAAGATTTGTTATTTTTGAGTAGTACAATAATATTTTTAGATTTAGAGTTAACTTTTAGAACTTTGGGGACCAAATAGTTCGTTACCACAAACTTTCTCAAAACAGTTTTTACATATTCAAATCAGCCCACTTCTTTTAAAACAGTAACCTAAAACAAGAGACAAAAAGAGAGAAAAGAGATAAAAAGAGAGAAAAGGAAGAAGAAGAAGAAGAGGAAACCACCACTAGCGGGTTCTTATCGGAAGCATCTCCTCTACGCTAAGGTAACGAGGGTTCTCCATTGCGACTAGACGAGGGTGTATGTTAGGTTTTGGTTTTGTGTTTATTATAAATTGGGGGTTTTTGCCTTTATTATTAATTATGTTCTTAAATTGTTAATTGGGGTTTATTTGTTGTAATTTTAATTTCATTGTTTGAATTGTAGAAGTTGAGACTTGAGACATATTAATTTTGAATTAATGAGATTATGGATGGATTTGCATGATTTAGGAGTTGATTATGTGATTATATAGTTGTTGATGAAATTGGGTAAATTTATGTTGAATAAAGATGAATTGTAGTTTATGCATACAAGGTGTTTGTTAAAATGCCTGGATGAGATTTTATGTTATTGGAGTTGTTTGGCTAGTTGTGAATCTAGCACCTATGATTATGGGTTATGTTGAATTACGTTAGAGTGACGTATGTGAATGTGTTAATTGAATGGTTTTATATTATTGGCCGAGGCCTTGTGATTTAGAATAGTGGCAATGGTCCATGTCTCTTCCTAAATCCGGGGACATAAGACGGCCGAACGGATAGGGAATTACGGACTGGGGCGAGTGGCGTGAGAGGTCCCAGTGTGCACCATATTTATTTTATTGCTAGCAATGGTCTATATCTCTCCCTAATTCCGGGGACATAAGACGGCCGAAGGAATAGGGAATGACTCGTCTTACGGACTAGGATGAGTGGCGTGAAAGGTCCAAGTGCACACTATAAATCTATTTTTATGTTAGCAATGATCTATGTCTCTCCCTAATTCCGGGGACATATTTCTTTTTATATGTTGATTATTGTAGTTGTCGTTTGTGAGTTCTTGCATTTATGGGATGGAGTGACGGTATTTTGTGGTGCCGTCCCGTCTATGCATGTGCGTGGGACTCACCGTTACAGTTTTGTTTTTCAGGTACAATTTAGGTTGGCACGTTCGGATAAGAGCATTAGCGCAATATCGCATGGGCTCGGGGCATCTTTCAGTTGCTTTATTTTCGCTTAGACTAGTTTTTATTTGAGGTTGTAGCCTACGGGCAAATTACATTTGTTCATTTCTTTTTATATAATTTTGTTAAAACCATTTGTCTTGTAGCCGCGTTTGGCAAACTTTATATTTATTCATTTAATTGTTCCTTTAGCTCGCAAGTGTTTTCTTTTAAAATTTTAATTTTGTACCAACAGGTTCTATTTTCTTTTGTTTAAAAAGGTCACGCCTTGATATTCGTGTCATACGGATTTTGGGGCGTGACAAAAATAAAATCAATTGACATTAATTGGTAGAATTTTTTTATTTTGTATTCACAAGAAAAGCGCAAAGGTGAGATTTGAATTAGCCAACAATACTGGTTTATTAAAAGCTTTAACTCGCAACTGACAAAGGAGTTTGCAAGTCCTTTCCATCCACTCAAAACATCTCAACATATGTCACCTTATTTAAGGCAATTTAGGCGAAAGTTGTACATATATTTCTTCTCAGGAGTCCTTGCTTTCCGGAGTAGTATATATCAATGTTTTTAAGGAATAAGACATTAAACTCTTGGAAAAACATGTTAATAAAACACTTAAACATCAGAGAAACAGTACGACACCGAAACAGAAGTACTACTTGTACCATGTTCGATAGCAATATATTTTTATACAGTATAATATAAATGGATATAATTTGTAACATGCTATTATGAGCGGCATAAAAATTTAACACCATATAAGGATTGTTATCAGTTATATCCCTTTATTAAGATGATTTGTAGTACAATTACTATTATATAATATATATAGTACCAATTCTAATAGATAGGTCTCACAGTATTATTAATATTATATCCTACTCCAAACAAACATGACCTAAAAGAACACCATTTGTATATTTCAAGTTTTCAACATACATATATGTCTACAAAAACACTTTTCTACTTAGAAGTGTAATCGAGGGAGATACCATATCTTCCACGGAATGACTACACGAGGGAATTTCAAGTTCGCAACGTTGCCTGTTACTTCTACTTCAATATACTTAATTATACAATATCATTGCTAAATTTTTGGATTGATGGCTTGAAACAGAAACATATATATTTCACAATTGAAATACCACCCCTCTTGTAATGGTTCAACATCTTTCAGTGATTTATGTTCAGACTTGTCCATTATTGTCCCTTATATATAACCTGCAAGATGATAATCAAAGGAAATATTTACACTTTTTTACATGACAGGTAACAGAAAAGATGTTGAGGGGTTTGAAATTTCCCCTATTCTGGTTGAAATTGTATCTTAAAAATAGAATGAACCCAGTCTTCTATAGAGCGATAAGTTGAGGCACAACCAGATTCAAGCAAGACAGCGAGTATTAAATAAATCGCTACTAGATATTGCTACATTTATTTGATGTTTTTACAAGAAAAATTCGACTTAGATATCTTTTTTCATCAAAAGTTTCCTCCATATACGCTTGGGAACTAAAGAACAGACCTTTTCTTGAAATAAGAAATTCAGATGTACGGTTTATTTTATTTTACACGCCCGTCTCCGACTGTGTCAAGAATTATTATGATGAAATTGGATATAATATTCAATCTTGTGTTTTCAATTAACTATAAGAACCTATACACCACTGACAGTGTAGATTGATTAAATCAACGGGGACAATAGTCTTAAAGATAAAACTATATAATGTGTATGTGTACATTAACATAATTATGCAAAGCTTCCACTAAGTAAAGTTTTTTGACAAAACTTTGGAGTATATAAACCTGTATTTAAACTCTGAAATATATTATAATTTAGTGCACCCATCTAATAATGTAAATCACTCAACTTTTGCATAAAAAATTATAATAGGCAATATTGTAAATTACTTAGATGAACATAAACATAAGGTTAATTTTAGTACATACAAGTAATATGGACATTAATGGGTAGATTATGTACAAGTAATATGGACATAATTTAATACAAAAATCAATAATATATGTATATGCATAGGTATCACAGAATCCCTAAGAGGTAAGAAATTTGAACTCGCATTAACTTTTTAATACTAGGACCATCCAATTTATTGATAATTGCTATGTTTCCTTAATAGGATTTAAGAAACAACTATAAAGTCACTGCCTGAGAAACCCGAACATAACACTCTCGCGAGAGAGCTGTGGGCAAAATAGCAAGAAAACTCTAAAATTTACATTGTTGTCAATCTCGAGGTAGAACATCTATAAAAATGAAGGTCATTCGTGCCAATGCTTGTACGTTATATGTTCCACATATCTATTATCTATCACTCTTTCCGCTCTCTCTTTTTCTTGGTGCTTCTATGCGTAATCAATTTTTTAATTTTTGTTGTCATTTTCATTTTCATAAATTATTCTTATTTACAATCACAATATTAAATCCACAATATTCATGTGGTTAAAGATTCGTCTGTTGTTTATAAATCACCACAAATATATTATGAGATGGGATCTTAATTGTTAAATTAGTATTCTATATTTAATAGTAAAGATATACCATAAGAAATATAACCGGGAAAGCAAATACTGTGTTGTATAAATTTTTCTGAATAAACCTTTCTTATCATCCAATTTATTAGAAACTTTGATATGGAACTGCTTATTAATTGCTAGTGTGTTGAAATTGATACATAGGTAAAATGATAGATTAACAAGTGTAGAACATTTAAGAAAAAAAAAAAACCTTGTGACAGTTCTTAATTCTTATTCAAATAAAAGTTATAGTTGCTTCCTTTTTTATGTTTGTGTGTTAAAATGAGGTAAATAAATATTGTCCAAATTCAACAGGCTATATAAAGCTATTCCAAACTAAGCAGAGAATGGCAGAGGACAATCACATTAGAAGATCAGATTTTTGTTCACTTCAGATCATTGTTCATTCCATTTCAAAAGACTCGGACCATCCGATTGAAGCTTCATAGGTTAGAATCAATCCCTCCTTTCTTATTTTTGTAGTATGGTTACCATTAATGTCTACTATTTATCAAGATGTCTTTCGTAGTATAAGATATAAGGATAAATATGTTTTCCAATAGATCGACCTTCATGCTCGTTCTTGCTCCGGCTTGAAAGTTCCATGTTAGATATAAGAAAAACGATATAATGATAGGTACTATAAATAAGATTCAAATTGATTGTTTCATCTTCCTATTAAACTAATCCCGTAGCAGAAGCTTAACTGATTTAATGAGTCCACAATGCAAATCATTACTAGCATTCAATATAGGCTACCTATAAGTAATAATAAATATAGACGATGGGGGACAAAAATGGAAATTAACTTGATCAAAGATCAAAAATTATTTGTAGTGAACCCTTCTGTATTCATGAGAGCTTGTAACCTGAGCTTTGCCAGATCCAACAAACCCTTTTGTGATGTTTGGAACTCCAAAAAAAACTGCCAAAATATATCTTATTGGATCTGCCTTTGTTTTAGATCTTTAACCTCTTGAAAATTTCCCACTGCCATTGCTAAACATCCAAATAGGACTCCATTTGATGTTATTTCACTAAACATCAAAATATAACCATAATCAGCCTCTTTTGGATAGCCTCTATTTGCCAAGTTAATTTTTTACACTCGTATCATTTTCCCCTAACTGCTAAAATAAAATACAAGATAAAGGAACAACAATAACTAACATCTTTAAGGAGGTGTAAAACTCTCTCCCTTCCCTAACCCTAGCCGCCGCGCGCCTTGGGGTAGGGGTGGTGCTTCGGTGCCCCTCTACACCCGGACTTCATAACATATTAATTTCATCATCTCTAACGTCAAACACATACTCTTTTTGGATATTTTTTCTTCTTCCACTTTTCTACACCTTTTAACGGTATGCTCATGTTGTCTGAAATGAGTAGATCTAATACTCCCTGCCTCTCCAATTCTCTGACTTATAGGTTGTGATTCCAAATTTAGATCTGATAGATCATATTTTGATGCGTTGTGTCTCTCTACGGTTTCTATCCAACCAAACATACCAATTCGTTGCACCATTGAGTGGAGGATCAAATTTTCTGTACATACCAAAAGAAAAGTGAAACCAAAGTTTTGAATCGAAACAAATTGACGTTGATGTGGTCGGCTGTCAAAAAATTGACAAAATAATTATCCTCGGCTATTACGAAATTTTGTTAAAAATCATGACCAACAAGAAGATCCTTAATTGCTGACACAAGATGTGAAAATGTTACAGCAAGTTTCGGAAGTTCGTAGGGGAACATATGTGTTTCATCTGATCTTTATTATTTGCACATACGTGTGGGAGATGAAATGTGTCTATTAGGACTGGTTCGGCGCCTTTTTACTTCTACGTCGTATAATTTTTGGGGTGCTTTTTAGCTTCTTTTTTTACCATACGAAAAAGACTTCAGAAAATTTTTACAAAATCCAAAGTGTCGTAATAAAAAAAACTATTGTCTTTAACATTACTGAAAAAAGACCATCAAATAAATTAGTTTTTTGTTGTATTATATAGGGAGGGGAACCGACTTCATTCTTTGGAGGGGAGGGGGTGTTGTTTCTTTTTTGCGTCCTTCAGGTTAGATTCATGTTGAGCATCCTATTTTAAAGAACCACACTAACGGAAACATTTGAAAAAATAATAGAGTAATCATTACGACAGAGAGAAGATTTTTTTTTTTGGATAAATGATAGAATAAAGATAACATAGGAAAACAAGCAAAAACTAATTAGGAGCAGATCAAACCGGCACACACAATGCCATAAGAAAAAAACAGATCATGCGGGGTGAGGGGAAAAGGAAAAACATTCAACTAAGGCAGTTAAATTTTTTTACTCCAGTGACACGTTCTTGTTGCTAACGATGTCCACACCACTCTCACCAAGTTTGAATCGAGTATGTGAGACTAGAGCTTGGGAGTCAAGTCAAGTGATTCACCTTTGTCTTCAGAATATCCTTCATCGTTGTTTACACCATTTGGTTCCTCAATAGAGTCATTCATATGCTAGAATTAGAGATGGAGCTCTTTAAAGTACCAAATTTAGATCTGGAATATCAACCTTGTGAATAACACTCCCAAGAAAATCGAGTACATATGGCACAAAAGTAGGTTGACTGTAAAAAGATATTGGAAAGCCTTGGAACATAAACATGACTAGAGAAGCGTTCTGTGATGGGATCCTTGGGCTCTCGTTCATGCTTATCCCGGTCCTATCAAGGGCACGTTCTTTCTTATGAGCATTTTGATGTCCTCCAAGTGGCTGACTACTTGAGAACGATCTCTTGCAATAAATAGAAGGAAAAAACAAAAACTCGACTCGGTGTTATTTTTGTTCAATGTGCGAGATAAAATAAAACCCAAATTCAGATATTTAAGAATGAAAAAAGGGATAAAATTAAACAGTAGTGGAGTTTTTCCCATTTTCTAAATTTAAGCCGAATTTTCAAAAATAACACCGAGTCGAGAAAAATAACTTTCCTTGTAGCTTATGCAAGAGATCGTTATCAAGCAGTTAGGCACTTGGAGGACATCAAAATGTTCACAAGAAAAAATGCGCTCTTCATAGGACTGGGATAAACATAAACAAAAAAGTCCAACGATCCCAGTTCAGAACGATTCTCTAGTTATGTTCCAAGTCATTCGAATATCTTTTTTATAGTAAAACTACTTTTTTGCTATATGTCCTCACTTTTCTTGGGAGTGTTGGACACAAGCTTGATATTTCAACTCTAAATATGCTACTTCAATGAGCTCCATCTCCAATTCTAGCATACAAAGTTGGCATGGAAAGTTCTAACCGAGTGGATAGGAATGACTCTATTGAGGATCCAAATGGTGTAAACAACGATGAAGGATATTCTTAAGACAAAGTTGAATCACTTGACTTGACTCCCGGTCTCTAATTTTTGTTTAGTACATTGCTATAATCTTAATATAAGAGAACCCAAAATCAAGATTCTTCTTTAATACTTAGTACATATAAATCGTGTAGGTACTAAAATACCCCCATTCCATCCTTCTCTTTCCTCCTTAAATATCTCACACAATTTCTCTTTCCTCCTTAATTTTCTTATATGTACCTTATTTCACTCTCTCTCAAACCGTTTTTTTCTTCTTAAATTTCTTGATATTCTTTTTTGAAAGACAGAGAACCGAGTGGGAAAAAATAATGGAAAGTATAATAGCATTATGAAGAAACAAAGAACCAAAGAGTACCATTAAAAAATTAGAGGAAAAAAAATAGATAGCAATAAAAAATACCAAATAAAAGTAAAAAAAAATATAGAGTATTAAACAATCGAATGAAGTCTAATTTGCTCACAAAAATATTTGAATATAGCATCAAATAGCATCAACTTAAAAGCAGAAGTAAGAAAGAGGGAGAAATAAGCCAAGAGCACCAAATAAAGCATCAAAGAGCATCTGTTTAAATTTTTTTAAAGAACTAAAGAGCACCATTCAAAAACTAGAGAAAAAACTACCAAATAAAATTTAAAAAATATATAGAGTAATAAACAATCGAATGAAGTCTAATTTGCTCACATCTAATTTATAGATGTTGCTGCCGCATGCCATACTTTTTTTGTTACTTGGAAAAAAAAGAGCATCGAATGAAACATAACAAAAATCTAGAGCACCATAGACAACACATTAAAATTACCTATTTTTAAATATTTTTTTTTCTTACTAAAATGAAAAAATAAATAGAGAAAGTCATATAGCACCAAACAATTTTTTTTAACAAAATGCTAGAATATAAATTATCAAAAAATATATACGAAAACTTACGATAAATAGATAGCATCATAGAGCATCAAACGTAGATCAACGATTAAAAAAGTTCAAATAGTACATAAATTACCTACTTCTAAATTTCTTTTCCAATTAAAAAATATAAATATAAATAATAGAGAAAACCATATATAGTACATCAAACAAATTTAAAAACAGAAAAGGTAAAATATAAATTGAGAAAAAAAAAGAGTCAAAAAAAGACAGCATAGTAGTGCATCAAACGTAGAACACCAATAAAAAACCGTTCAAATATTAGAAGTTGAATACAAGTACTTGGGAGCATCAAAGAGAATCAAATAAAATAAATACATCCTCCATAGTTATAAACTTCCAACAAAAATTTGCAATTTAGCATCACAAAGAATCACATAGCACGAGAACAAAACAATATGATTTTAACAAAACCAAAATATAATGCTATGTTTATCAAAATAAGTTAGAATTCTCACTCATTCGTATTAATACTCTTGTCGTATGATCAGATACTTGTTCATATGACGAATTAATAAGGATGTCATTATGTCAAGTATAAAAAAAGATTTTAATTTTATTTTAGATAACACGTAAAGAGATAGTATGAGCTTACAAATAGAGAATAAAATGGATAGACATAAATCATATAAAAAGAGGAATTTGTTATACGTGTGCACAAATTATGGAGATAGAATCAAATTAAGGGCATTACAGTTATTAAAGTACCGTTATGTTCTGACTTCTAAGCATTTGAACATTTTCCCTTCCATTTACCTATGATATATTGTTTGCAACAATTCATTTCGGATAGACTATGTAACAACTATCTTAGCGTTTGTTTTGTAACTTTATTATAAGACCCGTGAGAGGTTGCAATGAAATATGTTTAAACTGCAACAAAATGAATAGTGGAGCTTTATATATTTTAGAGAGACTTATAAATAGTTAAATACCAATAAAGTTAATTATAAAAAAGTCATTTATGTTTACTTTTTTATAATTAGGTACACATACTTATTTACAATTAGGTACATACGTCATAAAAAACAACAAAATATACAAAAACAAATCAACATAAAATCAAAAAAAAATTATAAAAAATCACAAAAATTGTACAGAGTATCAAACAGTATTATACATTATTGAACATGATTAGATAGGATTAAACAGGATTATACGTACAAGATTTGACAAGATTGGACATGTTTGGACAGTATTAGACAGAATAAAAAAGGATTAGACATGCATGATTGAACAGGATCAGACAGGATCAGACAGGATCACACATATTTTTTGTCTAAAAAATGTATTTGTTAAAATGTTGGTTTTTTTTTTTTTTTTTTTTTTTTTAATGACATGTGTACCTATTTGTAAATAAGCTCACAAAATATGTATTTTTTTATAAAAGTGTCATTAAGTTCAAAGCGACCGAGTTTTTTATAAATAAGTTTACAAATATATACTAAATTGTCATTTTCTTCATATTTTTATTGTAGTGATGTCACATAGATGAAGGTACATATGATAATTTAAAGTGCATAGAAAGATTTAACTTCTGTAGAAGAAACTCTACCAATGTATAATAAATATGAAAGATAAACAAGCTAAACAAAAAATTACCATTCATATCTTATCGCAACTACTTTATGGAAATATAATTTTACGGGATGGATGATTTTGTAATTTAATATTTTAAAATAAAGGAAAAGATGACACGTACATGAACGAAAATTTGACCCCTAAGGTCTACCAACGTGCAATAATATGAAGTCAAAAGAAACTTTATGTTTGTTGAAGGGAAAGAAAATTATATTAATTGACATTTATGAGACATTAATTGGTAGATATCTACAACTAACATGGACATAATTTTAACACAAAAATAACTCATTTATGTATATTTACAATATCACAAAATCCTTAAAAGGTAAGAAATTTGGACTCGCATTTAACTTTCTTTAGTAGAAGGACCATCCAATTTGATAATTGCTATATTTCCTTTAAAGGATTTTCGAAACAACTATAAAACCAATGGCTAAGAAACCCAAACGTAACACTCTCGAGAGAGAGCACCATTCGTACAATATGTACATTAAATTTTAAATTTTGGTTAAAATACCAACAAAACTTTAAATTTTACATTACTATCAATCTCGATGCATGTACAATAACTATAAAAAAGGAACTCCATTCGTACTAATACCTGTAAGTTCTATCCCCCACATATATGCCACTCTTCTGCTCTCTCTTTAATTTTTATATGTAATCAACTATTTTGTTTTTGTTTTCTTTTTCATTCATTTATAAAATCTTGTAATTACATTCACAATATAAAACCCCCAATATTCATGCAGTATACATCCGTTTGTAGTTATGTAAAAGAAGCAGAAGTCCACAAATATGTGATGATCGATAGGAGATCAATTGTAAAAATGTTATATCATATTTCATTGTATATACGAGGGAGACAAATTTGCTGCTGCATAACCTTCTCTTGGTTGAATTTTCTTACTGTCCAATTTATCAGAAACTTTAGTATGGAACAACCTCTTAATTGCTATTGTGTTGAACAGTTGGTTAAATGACCATTACCTTCCCGAGATGAATTAGTACAGGAAAAGTGATAGATTTTTTTATTTTTATTTTTTGAAATGAAGGTAAAGTATGCGGAGAATGGAAGAGGACAATAACTTCAGATCGTTGTTCATTTCATTTCAAAAGATCCGGACCATCCCATTGAAACTTCACAGGTTTGAATCAATAGTTGTATTCTTCTTTTTGTAATACGGTTATCATGAATGTCTACAATTTACCCAGATGACTTTTGTAGTATAAGATATAATTAAGGATAAAGATGCTTTACAATACAATAAAATAAGAGGATATGATATCAAAATGTGTACTATAAGTTAAATTCAAATTGATTGTTACATTCTTCCTACTAGGCCTATCCGTAGCAGGAGCTTATAAACTGATTAATTTAATCAGTCCACAACATTGATCATTATGATACCATGCTAAAACAATAATTAAATTAGGTAAATAGATAGTCAAATAATTGCAAAAGATAGTTCTAGAGAATGTAGAGAGAGAAGCTCTCAAATAGAGACATCAGAGGAGATTTCAAACATCTCTCTGATTCATATGTTTATCCAATATCTTACATAAGCTTAAAATCTCTAAACATACAATCTCATAAGATTCACACTTAAAACCCATTCTATATAATATGTACAAAGAACATAAATAGAAAGGACAAACTATTAAACTTCTTATCACAATGGTTACAAAGATCCAGTCTTTTGACTACCTAATCAATGGAAAATGCTCTACAATAATTAAACACGTATTTTACCAAATTTCTAGGCAAAGAAAAAGAACCTTTAATCCTCCTGAAAGAAGCCACAAAGCATAAAGGAGAAGAATCTATTAGGTTCTCTTTCAAAGAAGTATGTTTGTTATCTGACCCATATAAATTCACTTTAATCGGGGAGTTTACTCATGAAAAGGTAGAAGTAAAACAAGTCATTACATTGTTGAACAGTTTGGATATCATCTCCGACTTTAGGGTGGGAGTAATTTCCATAAACACGTCTTATTAAGTTTTTATCATGGAGACGACTTTTTGAGGGTTTGGTTAAGGAAAAAGTGGATGGTTTCAAAGTGTCCAATGAGAATATTTAGGTGGACCTTTGATTTTAAACCTGGGTCTGAACCACCGATTACACCTATTTGGATAAATTTTCCTATGTTACCAATGCACCTGGATAATAAATCCATTCTTTACTCTGTTGCTCGTGTCTTTGGGACACCACTTAAGTTAGATTTAGAAAAAGCAAATCGCATAAATCCACAAGTTACAAGAGTCTGCATTCAAGTGTATTTGAGTAAGGAACTTACTCATAGGGTATGGATTAGTTATGGTGATAGTGACGAGGACCAAAGAGACAATTTTTGGCAAGTGTGCAACTTCGAACAACTACCTGATTTCTCCAAACACTGTAAAAAAAGTGGGTCATATAAAGAGTGAGTGCAAACTTCTCGATGAAAATCCTGAGAAAGTTTTTGGCTCTTTCAGTTCACTTCGTCATAGAACTATTTCACAAGAAAATGTTACACTCAATAAGAGAAATAAAATAATTGTTTTGTAGGAAAAAAGTTACGCTAAACAGACGATATAAAAGAAAGGAAGGTCATATCATCCGGACGTGGGTAAGAAAAGTAGTGAAAGATATTTCCGGTATGGCTATAAATAAAATTGTTAGTGATCAAACTAACGTTATTAAAGAGTTCTTGGTATCAACTAGTGAGAAATTTAGCCTAAATGGGGACCACTGTAGCGGTCTTTTAGAGTGTGAACAACTTTTGATTCCAATTGACGTTCAAGATAATACAGTTTCAAAAGAAAGGAAAAGAAACGAGAACTTAGCTATATACAATGGTGATCCGTGGCGCTCCTCTGTTGGTACTGAATATTTGTCAGTTGAGGATTTAGAGTTACTCAAAGATCAAGAAGAATTTTTTAATCACAACAAGCCCCACCTGGTCAAGGAATGGACATAGCAATATTAGAGCAAAACATATTCAAATTTCTAACTGAAATAAATAATGAAAGATATCATAAGCCAATCAGCATAAAAGACCCTAGGACTCACAAGATCATCCATTTAGAAAAACAAGTTACAAACTCTACACCCCCTCTCCTATGTGACCAAGAAGGGGTAAACAGAAATAATGATGAGAAAAACAACTGTCCAAATACAAGAAAACAGGTACAAAGGGACCACAATGAGCAATATGAGCACGTTAATCTAAAGGAAGGTGAATTAACAGTGGACCTATATTCATTTACTAAAGATCATCTTCTTTTTTTCTCTTGAAAAGCCAACATATATTAATGCTATTTAACCTAACCCTCAAACTATATCCGTAATCACCCTCTTTTTGATTGCCTCCATGTGCCAAGTTCTTTACACTGAGCTCATTTTCCCATAAGTGATAAAATAACCATCATAGAGGTAATATGATTATATGAAGAAAAAGAAACTTGAAAAACATATAACCTTTAAAAAAACCATCATCTTCAAACTTAATCAAACATGAACTAGTTTAATAGGAAGCATGACTTTGTAAATTAAAGTATAACTTTATCGACATTTTGTTTTCAGTGGAAGTTTTTAATAAATAGAAAAACCCCGACATTTACAATAATATTGAGGGAAATAGATAGGTATGATGCTAAAACAATAATTAAAATAGGTAAATAGATAGGGAAATAATTTAAAATTGTTTTGTGACATATTAGCTCACATATATATTTATATAAATATAGGGAGAGAATATAGAGATAGACAATAAGACGAAGTGTTTATTAATTAATATGAGTGTACATAGAGATACATCAAGAGACCCCTGACCCTCTTTATATAATAGATGGTAGAGTTACATATGCTAGGAAAGTCCAAGATAGGCCCAAGATGGCCAATAATATCCTACAACACTCCGCATTTGGACGTCTTGATTTCTTCGTCTTCAAGCTGTCGATGTGAGTCGAGTTCCTTCGTAGTGTTAAACACATAAAAACCTTAGGGCCGGAAAACCCAGTGTGGGATAAAACCGGTACCTAGGAGAAACTGTGCAGCCGAATGATATAGGCCGAAATATCATGTAAGTAACTAACCACAAAACAGTGTACCTCATCAAAACCTTGCCAGAGCAAACCCAATGGGAAAATCTCTGATCGAAGGAAAAAGAGTGCAACAATGGTAGTAGTAGGGATCAACCACAAAACAAGTTCCTCATCAAAACCTTGCTAGAGTAAACCTAGTGGGAAAAAATCTCTAGTCAAAGGACAAAAAGTACACAGTGGTAAGAAGTATACAACAGGATACTCCCCCTAATTTCGGAAATCTTAAGTGAGATATGATGGGAACGTGTCTTGCTAAAACCTTGCCAAGGAAAACCCAGTGGGAAAAAACCTTGGTCTAAGGACAAAAAGAGTACACGAGCATACGACTGGATGCTCCCCTTCACTTGTAAACGACAGGGTTTGAGGATTTCGACTAAGTAGTAATTAGTACAATAAGCATTCACCTGGATGCTCCCCCCTCAATTGCACACGACTGGGTGCAAGGATTTCATGTTCAAGAAAGAGTACGAGCATTCGACTAGATGCTTCATTTACTTGCACAAGGTTGGATGCAAGAAAATCTAACGTGGAATAGAACGAGCATTCAACTAGATGCTCTTAAACTTCATATCTGAAGATTCATTTCGGCAAGAAATGCTAAATAGCATAATCTAGTCATGTCTCTCTTGATCGATAACAACAAGTTGTCCTCAAATAATACAAGTGTTTTATCTGGATCGTGAGACAGAGCATATGTAATTCAAATATGGCTAATACCAGCTTGAAGCCATATACACTCTCTAGTCGTCTCATAGAGCACAAATAGATCAGAGTGATTCGGTTGGAGTCATTTCAAGGCCTCTAAGATATTGTCTTATTCCTAATGGTAAAGACGGACCATGTTAGGAATCCCTTATGCGGGTCTGATAAGTAACCGACATCGGTATAAGCGAAAAAGGGTTGCGTTAATTCGAGTACCGAAGGGGGTAGGTACACTCAATGACGCAAATGGGATAAACTAGCCCACTTCCAAAATTACCATAAGGTAAGGGAATGTGTCTTTAGTGCCATTTCGATGGCAGCGTGTTAGCGCGATGCTGTGTCGAGCTATACCATTCACAGCATACAAGATGTTCGTCCTAGCACATTAGACCAAGTACAATGATGTGCTTATTGTACTTAGATATGAACATGATGGTTCAGTATCTCTTCATCGTCTCATCAGGGACGAACTGGGTCTATATCAATGTCTAGTGATCGAACGATCATGGGAGAATCTGACGACTTAGTGTCATGATGACTAAAACGTCATAACACCTTCTGGGTGTAGTGTGAATCATGGACTTCGATTCAATCTTTACGGGACTCGATCATCATGCCGAGTCACTACCGTTTCTTCCCAAGATCCTTCATCTCGAAGGCAAATCCAAAAGTGGATCTCATAATAAAACACGCAAGGGCATAATACTTGTTCAAGTATCCCAAGCTAATCAAGTACTCACTTGGTGAGTATACCACATACGCCCGGATTATATTAATCCATATAGTGAATGTCTCTTTTAATTGAGATCGAGTTCCGTGGTCAGGAACTACTTGATTCAAGCATTATGAAGTCACACAGGGACCTTCATCTATATCTCTTTGTCTAAATTCTTATAGAGATAAAACAGTGACCACAATCACATGCTGCATAATCAGTTTTTGGGAAACTACTAAACTGATAAAGTAGGGGACCGTTATAACGTCCATTACGAGGAAATCAACCATCTCGTAATCAATTCCAAGATGTGAGAGAAGCCTTGCGCTACTAGGCGAGTATTCTACAATCTCATTATTCTCATCAACTTTCCTTACAAATAACCAAATAAACGAACTCGTTTAACATTGGTGGTGTTGGAGCTATAGGTCCAAACACACTTTCGCTAAAGAGTCTACTTGGATTACAAGTTTCCATTAGTCCAGTCTATTCTACGTTGACTTCAGGCAACGGTACATGGTTCCCTATCATAATTTGCTCATATTATCAGTCGTCACCGAATATATGAACAAGTAATCAATGACAGTCTCGTTTCGCTTCAATATCGTCTAAGATATCATCATCGATAGATATTTCGAGATTCTTAGGATGAGGATGAATCACACATCTCCTAGATCTTTTATAATCTCGTGCGACAAACGATTTTTAGTTCACCACCTCTGGAGCTGAACGAATTAAGAACCGGTCAATTCCTCGTATCTTGGGAAGGACGATAGACTGACGGCCGACGGCAGCGTCTTTTGCTTGGCGGGTTCGGCCAAAGCAACGTGTTTTGACTGGAACACGGTGTCCGACAAGGACGTCTATCCTTGCAAGCATTTTGCAGCAGGTATAAATGATCTTGTGACATCTCATAAAGTCATTAAATGTGTTTGGTATTTATTTAAACTTAAGGGAGTCTATGCACTTACTTATCACTAAGTGCAATTTTAGGGATCAAGCTAAGACTGAGTGGGTTATGCCACGTTACTTCACGTCGTTCCTTATAAACGGTAACATGCAAATCTCCCCCTAACGACGGGAAGAACAGTCTTAGTGATGCCACTTTCGCATATCATGCGGTAAAGAGTTCGCTTGCCAAGGTTACTCTATCAAATGATAGGAATGGGATTCATAATCGACTTATGTCCCCTTCAAAGGTCCATATTTTGAACGCTATAGCGGCTCAATCAATATATTAATTAAGCACTCCAAACACGCGTTAATATGAGACTTGTGGCTCATAACCAGTAACCAGCTGGTACGCATATGGTGTCTGAGTGTCTATAGGCCTCAAAACGGACCAATGCAGCAAAATAGCATAACCCCACACGGAAATATAAATCTTGTTGCGCAAGACTAAGAAGTGCGTGCAATCATTTGTAGTCGCATCATCAAACTTTACGTGAGTCCATTTGGGTCTGAACATAATCGACAGGATGTTCAGTTTCAATTTCCAAACTCAAGTAATTCAAATCGAAATTTCGATTCTTTACTCTTCAGTATTATTAAGTCAACTAGACTTTTTAGGATAATCCGGATCATGAGCCATCAACTTAATGATAGGGCTAAAAGTTTGGGAAGTGCTGCATTTATGTGGACAACAGTAAAATGTGACCATATTGTCGATGCATCAACCATAACCATTTATATTTATGGTCCGTCTTATGGTTGGATAAGTCCACAATAACTCCTTCAATTCTTTACAAGAATTCTACGAGTCCATTTCGTGATATTTACACATACTAGTCTTTCAAAGTGAGCATTAGTGGCATGAATTTCGGATTAATCACAAAATATATCCTCAAAGAGAATCCAAATGCGATGCGATTATAAATCAAGTATCGTCTTTTGACCCGGGAATATCTCATCCGGTCAATGCCACAATATCAAAATGCTTTGATCAATCGACGACAGGCAAATGATAGTATAGACAATCATGTCTTAGCATCTAAATCATTTATCAATCGACGACAGGTGAAATGATAAGGTAACTTTAAATGCTTTTAAAAAATGTTGTAGCAACCACTTGAAAGACATTTCAACTCCTCTAAAATACGTTTTAGAGTGGAGGCTATGTAAAGAAATTTCATTTCTTTCATGAGCTATTACCAGATAACACTGATTTTCTCGAATATTTTATAACTCAACAAGGTATGACAGGACCTACAAGAGTATAATGCCTCGTATTTGACAAATCAATTTGGCTTTACCAAAGATTTCGATTTGGAATGACAGGTCCAGAATCGTTGTCACCGAGTACTCTTTTAGGCAAGTAGTTGGTGAAATTATGTGGTAAACTGTTACCCACTATTTCCAAAAAACCAACTACACCACAAGTATTCCCTAAAATTTCATAATTTAAAGTTTGGTCACATTTGTCGAAGGAATTTGCTGAAAACACTTTAAATTATTTCGAGCAATTTCATAAACAGGCAAACCATATTCCAAAAGTATGTTCAAATGGAAAAATCATAATCCAAATGGAAAAACATAATCCAGATGAGCAAAAAAATGGCTCAATGATTTATCAAAATCAATAAAGAAAGGTACCAAACTTATTTGAGCCACAAACCCGGGGGTCTCAAGAGTTTCCTTTTAGTTATCTTTAACCACATTAGCATCGGTTTTTTCACCTTTATAATAGTTTTGAACTATTTAAGGAGTAACCGTGCATGACCTTTGTCTTTATAGCATAGAGTTGCCTCCTTGAGCATTATCTCTTGCTTTGTGACAACGGGCCATATTGTTCCTTTCAATTACTTTCTTGGAGTCACAGGTTTTTGATTTTGACGATTGTCTAAAATCTCGCTTGGCTAGGCGATCCATCGGGATTGCGACAGTTCGAGACAAATAACTTTTGCCTCGGTTCTCGATTCGTGGAAAAAAAATGTACACGAAGAGCATTAATATCAGGCAAACAATTCACTATTGACCCAATAGGATTAAAACTACTCACCGGAGCAATTTTCTTATCCAATAATAGATGGGCGATAAAGGAACATGGTGAATATAAATTTACGATACTGCTTATGGAATACAATTTCCAAGCTAGTATTTTGGTGAAGGATTGCTCCAATATGTCAATTTTAGACATTTGTTCACCATAGACGTCATCACGTCTCAAATGTGGCAGCATAATAAAATCAACGCCTTAGCATTCATCCTGAGGGTAACAACAAACTCGTGTTTTACTCATCAAAGATGACATCCAAAAAAAATTGGGCATCACATTTTTCACACATCAGGGTAAGTAACATGTGGTGACGGATTAAATTCAACGCTTAAACAGTCATTTCAGAAGTACGTTTTACGATTTTTCTCATCATAGATGACATCCAACATGTGTTGGGAGATCTGTATTATTTGTCATATAAAATGACTGGTTTATATGTTTATGGTTTGCACAAGCACAAATGTTTTTTTTGAAACGACAGGTTCGAAAACATTAGTTTTGCTTCTCATGTGAATCGGTTCTCATTGATCGAATGACGGGTCGATATTGAAACACCAATTCGGCAAAACATACATCACTATATAAGCACACTCAAGGAAATTATTATTTAGTCAACCCCTTTCGGTAGTTCTATTTGAAAAACGACCAGGAAAGACGGTGAGGGTGGAGGGCATGAATGCCACTTAAAACCCGACCTCATTAGGATATCGACTTCCGCCTATATCTTTCCTCGACATTGTATCCAAATAGGTAAGCCTATTTAGGGAAGATTCATAATTTTTCCAACTTAAATGTGAATATATATGATTTCACAATTCTAACATTCATGGTAATAAATAACAGATATATCTATTCTAGATAACCACATATATATACAAGGCAATATAAAATATATTCATGATATATATCTAATCATGCACTAGATTTGGTGATAAACTAAATCAATTCACGATTATCAATCACACTAATTATATCATATCAAATCAAATCAAATCAATTAGATCAAATCAAACAATTAACTGCCATATGTGATATTTATATCTATGGTAATATCAAAAAATATGTTGATTATGCTAACAAGATATCAATCAATTATCGACGGTTTATTGACATATAAGTAATTCTATACATAGTAGTTTTAACATGCAAGAAAGCAATATAGTTTTAATTACCAATTTATTCTATATATGGTAATTTTTAACATGCAAAGTGGTTAAATTTACATGAAAACATATCAATTTATTCAATTAACATGCAATTTTTATTCACTTGCCTTTTTAATAAATATATATATGCATGTGGGTGAATATTTATAGACCGAATATTGACTTTTATAACACATATATACTGTTTTTATACATTTAATATACTACAGGGACTATCCCTGTAATTTCAGCAAACTATATATCTATTTACAGCATTATTACAGCTTCAGTCCATAATTTCAGACAAGTTACAAAACAGTCCTATTGTTTTAAGTTTTTTTTACAGATTTAATCCCACATATTAATACATGTTTTACAATTACATGATTTCCGATTTACAACCCGATTATATATCTTTTACAGATTTTTTTTTATATAAAAATACAATTTTACAGTATACGATACATATTACATATCAATAGGTTTTTATAGACAGGTTGATCATGTTAGATAGTAAAAATAAAAAAAAAATCTATCATGCATAGGTCTTTTTTTTCAACAAATACATGCAGTTTGGGTTACTGTGTATGGTCTTATCAACAAATATTATTTTATAATCAACAATATATGTGTTACGATCATGCTTTAGTTATCCATACAAGTAACAAACTCTAATACACATGGATTATATACTACGGTATATTTATCATGCTTTATTTATCCATAAAATAATACGTGAAATCACATATATGGAATAAATTAAGTTTTGAATTCGGTACCTTACGCACGGTATGTTGGTGAAGGTCGATATAGAAAAACCCTAAAAAAACCAGGATAAACCTCAAGGTTTATAGATACCCAATATCTGTGCGTTTACCAAAAATCTCCAATATCCGTGAGCGTATATTTTAGTCTCCATGAGCAAAGTGTCGATAACGTGTTGTGTGACATATTAGCTCACATATATATGTATATAGATATAGGGAGAAAATATAGAGAGAGACAATAAGACGAAGTGTTTATTCATTAATATGAGTGTACAAAGAGATACATGAAGAGACCCCTCACACTCTTTATATAATAGAGGGAAGAGTTACATATGCTAGGAAAGCCCAAGATAGGCCCAATAGAGTAGGGCTCAAGATGGCCAATAATATCCTACAACAAAAATGATAATTTTATTTGTGTTGTAGGATATTTTTGGCCATCTTGGGCCTTATTATATTGGGCCTATCTTGGACTTTCCTAGCATATGTAAGCCTACCCTCTATTATATAAAGAGGGTCAGGGGTCTCTTGATGTATCTCTCTATACACTCATATTAATGAATAAACACTTCGTCTTATTGTCTCTCTCATATATATATATATATATATATATATATATATATACCGAGCTAATATGTCACACAACACGTTATCAGCACTTTGCTCGCGGAGACTAAGATATACGCTCGCGGATATTGGAGATTTTTGGTAAACGCACATATATTGGGTATCTATAACGCTTGAGGTTTATCCTGGTGTTTTAGGGTTTTGCGATATCGACCTTCACCAACATACCGTGCATAAGGTACCGAATTCAAAACTTAATTTATTCCATATATGTGATTGCACGTATTATTTTATGAATAAATAAAGCATGATAAATATACCGTAGTATATAATCCACGTGTATTAGAGTTTGTTATGTGTTTGGATAACTAAAGCATGATCGTAACACATATATTGTTTATTATAAAATCATATTTGTTGATAAGACCATACACAGTAACCCAAACTGCATGTATTTGTTGAAAAAAAAAAAAACCTATGCATGATAGATTTTTTTTATTTTTACTGTCTAACATGATCAACCTGTCTATAAAAACCTATCGATATGTAATATGCATCGTGTACTGTAAAATTGTATTTTTATACAAACAAAATCAGTAAAAGACATATAATCGGGTTGTAAATCGGAAATCATGTAATTGTAAAACATGTATTAATTTGTGGGATTAAATCTGTAAAAAAAATATGAAAACAGTAGGACTGTTTTGTAATTCGCTGAAACTATTGACTGTGCATGTTAATTACTAAAGGACTAAACTGAAACTTGTCTGAAATTATGGACTAAATCTATAATAATATTGTAAATAGATATATAGTTTGCTGAAATTACACGGATAGTCCCTGTAGTATATTACATGTATAAAAATAGTATATATGTGTTATAAAAGTCAATATTCGGTCTAAATATTCACCCATGCGCATATATATATTTATTAAAAAGGCAAGTGAATAAAAATTGCATGTTAATTGAATAAATTGATATGTTTCCATGTAAATTTAACCACTTTGCATGTTAAAAATTACCATATATAGAATTAATTGGTAATTAAAAATATATTGCTTCCTTGCATGTTAAAACTACCATTTATAGAATTACTTATATGGCAATAAACCGTAGATAATTGATTGATATCTTGTTAGCATAATCAACATATATTTTGATATTACTATAGATATAAATATCACATATGGCAGTTAATTGTTTAATTTGATCTAATTGATTTGATTTGATTTGGTATGATATAATTTGTGTGATTGATAATACTGAATTGATTTAGTTTATCACCAAATCTACTGCATGATTAGATATATATCATGAATATATTTTATACTGCCTTGTATATATATGTGGTTATCTAGAATAGATATATCTGTTATTTATTGCCATGAATGGTAGAATTGCGAAATCATATATATTCACATTTAAGTTGGAAAAATTAGGAATCTTCCCTAAATAGTCTCACCTATTTGGATACGATGTCTAGGAAAGATATAGGCGGAAGTCGATATCTTAATGAGGTCGGGTTTTAAGTGGCATTTGTGCCCTCCACCCTCACCTTCTTTCCTGGTCGTTTTTCAATTAGAGCTACAGAAAGGGTTCACTAAATAATAATTTCCCTGAGTGTGTTTATATAGTGATGTATGTTTTGCCGAATTGGTGTTTTAGTATCGACCCGTCGTTCAGTCAATGAGAACCGATTCACATGAGAAGCAAAACTAACGTGTTTTCGGACCTGTCGTTTCGAAAAAACGTTTGTGCTTATGCAAACCATAAACATATAAACCAGTTGTTTGACATGATAAATAATCCAGAACTCCCAACACATGTTGGATGCCATCTATGATGAGAAAAATCGTAAAACATACTTGCGAAATGGCTGTTTAAACGTTGATTTTAATCCGTCACCACATGTTACTCACCCTGATGTGTAAAAAATGTGATGCCCAATTTTTTTTGGATGCCATCTTTGATGAGTAAAACACGAGTTTGTTGTTACCCTCAGGATGAATGCTAAGACGTTGATTTTATTCTGCCGCCACATTTGAGACGTGATGACGTCTATGGTGAACAAATGTCTGAAATTGACATATTGGAGCAATCCTTCACCAAAGAAGTATCGTGAATTTATATTCACCATGTTCCTTTATCTCCCATCTGTTATTGGATAAGAAAATTAACCCGGAAAGTAGTTTTAATCCTATTGGATCAATGGCGAATTGTTTGCCTGATATCAATACTCTTCGTGTACATTTTTTTTCCATGAATCGAGAATCGAGACAAGTGTTATTTGTCTCGAACTGTCATGATCCCAATGAATCGCCTAGCCAAGAGAGATTTTAGACAATCGTCAAAATCGAAAACCTGTGGCTCCAAGACAGTAATTGAAAAGAACAATATGGCCCGTTGTCACAAAGTAAGAGATAATGCTCAAGGAGGCAAGTCTATGCTATAAGGACAAAGGTCATGCACGGTTACTCCTTAAATAGTTCAAAACTATTATAAAGGTGAAAAAACCGATGCTAATGAGGTTAAAGATAACTAAAAGAAAACTCTTGAGACCTCCGGTTTTGTGGCTCAAATAAGTTTGGTACCTTTCTTTATTGATTTTGATAAATCATTGAGCCATTTTTTTTGCTCATCTGGATTATGTTTTTCCTTTTGAATTATGATTTTTCCATTTGGATATACTTTTGGATTGTGGTTTGCCTGTTTACAAAATTTCTCCAAATAATTTAAAGTGGTTTGAGCAAATTCCTTTGACAAATATGACCAAACTTTAAATTATGAAATTTTAGGCAATACTTGTGTGGTAGTTGATTTTTTTGGAAATAGTGGGTAATAGTGAACCACATAATTTCACCAACTATTTGCCTAAAAGAGTACTCAGTGACAACGATTCTGGACCTGTCATTCCAAATCAAAATATTTGGTAAAACCAAATTGATTTGTCAAATATGAGGTCTTATACTCATTTAGGTCCTGCCGTACCTTATTGAGTTATAAAATATTCGAGAAAACCAGTGTTATCTGGTAATAGATCATGAAAGAATTAAAATTTCTTCACATAGCCTACATTCAATACGACCAAAAGCATATTTTAGAGGAGTTGAAATGTCTTTCAAGTGGTTGCTACCATTTTTTTTAAAAGCATTTAAAGTTACCTTATCATTTTGCCTGTCGTCGATTGATAAAGGATTTAGATGCTAAGACATGATTGTCTATACTATCATTCGCATGTCGTCGATTGATAAAAGCATTTTGATATTGTGGGATTGACCCGATAAGATATTCCCGGGTCAAAAGACGATGCTTGATTTATAATCGTATCGCATTTGGATTCTCTTTAAGGATATATTTCGTGATTAATCCGAAATTCATGCCACTAATGCTCACATTAAAAGACTAGTATGTGTAAAGATCACGAAATGAACTCGTAGAATTCTTGTAAAGAATTGAAGGAGTTATTGTGGACTTATCCAACCTTAAGACGGACCATAAATATAAATGGTTATGGTTGATGCACTGACAATATGGTCACATTTTACTGTTGTCCACATAAATGCAGTACTTTCCAAACTCTTAGCCTTATCATTAAGTTGATGGCTCGTGATCCGGATTATCCTGAAAAGTCTAGTCGACTTGATAATGCCGAAGAGTACGAATCAAAATTTCGATTTGTATTACTTGACTTTGGGAATTGAAATTGAACATAATGTTGATTATGTTCTGACCCAAAATGGACTCACAGAATTTTTAAGCGGTTGCAAATGATTGCACGTATTATTTGATGATGCGTACCTATATATATTTCTGTTTGGGGTCACAATACATTGCATATTGCTGCACTGGTTCGTCTGAGGCCCATAGGCACTCAAAACACTAAATGCGTACCAGTTGGTTATTGGTTATGAGCCAAATGCCTCATATGAATGCGTGTTTCAGTGCTTAATTTTTTTATTGATCCGCTAAAGCGTTCAAAATATGGACCTTTAAAAATCGGGGACATAAGTCGATTATGAATCCTCTGCCTATCATTTGATAGAGTAACCTTGGCAAGCGATCTCTTTACCGTATGACATGCGAAAGTGACATCACAAAGACTGTTCTCCCCGTCGTTAGGGGGAGATTTGCACGTTACCATTGATAAGGAACGACGTGAAGTAACGTGGCATAACCCACTCAGTCTTCGCTTGATCCCCACAACTGCACTTAGTGATAAGTAAGTGCATAGACTCCCTCAAATCTAACTAAATCCCAGACGCATTTAATGACTTTATGAGATGTCACGAGATCATTTATACCTGATGAAAAATACTTGCAAGGATAGACGTCCTTGTCGGACGCTGTGTTCCTGTCGTAACACGTTGCTTTGGCCGAACCTGCCAAGCAAAAGACGCTGCCGTCGGCCGCCAGCCTGTCGTCCTTCCCAATATAAGAGGAAGTTGACCGGTTCTTAATTCGTTCAGCCCTATAGATGGTGAACTGAAACTCGTTTGTCACACGAAATTATAAAGGATCTAGGAGATGTGTGATTCCTTCTCATCCTGAGAATCTTGAAATATCTGTCGATCATGATATCTTAGATGATATTGAAACAAAACGAGACTGTCATTGATTACTTGTTCATATATTCGGTGACGACTGATAATATGAGCAAATTATGACAGGGAACCATGTACCGTTGCCTGAAGTCAACGTAGAATAGACTGGCCTAATGGAAACTTGCAATCCAAGTAGACTCCTTAGCGAAAGTTTGTTCGGACCTGTAGCTCCAACACCACCAATGTTAAACGAGTTCGTTTATTTGGTTATTCGTAAGGACAAGTGATGAGAATAATGAGATTGTTGCATGCTCGCCTAGTAGCGCATGGCTTCTCTCACACCTTCGAATTGATTACGAGATGGTTGATTTCCTCGTAATGGACATTATAACAGTCCCTTACTTTACCAGTTTAGAAGTTTCCGAAAAATTTAGTATGCAGCCATGAATGTGGTCACGGTTTTATCTTTATGGGGATTTAGACAAAGAGATACAGATGAAGGTACAAGTAGTTTCTGACCACGGAACACGATCTCAATTGACTGAGACGTTCACTATATGGATTACTATAATCTGAGCGGATGTGGTATACCGCCTAAGTGAGTACTTGATCAGCTTGGGATACTTGAACAAGTATTATGCCCTTGCGTGTTATGAAGCAATCCACGTTTTTGATTTACCCTTCGAGATAAAGGATATTGGGAAGACACGGTAGTGACTCGGTCCGATGATCGAGTCCCGTAAAGATTGAATCTAAGTCCATGATTTAGACTACACCTAGAAGGTGTTATGACGTTTTAGTCATCATGACGCTAAGTCGTCAGATTTTCCCATGATTGTTCGATCACTAGACATTGATATAGACCCAGTCCGTCCCTGATGAGACGGTGAAGAGATATTGAACCATCATGTTCATATCTAAGTACAATAAGCGCATCATTGTACTTGGTCTAATGTACTAGGACGAACATCTCGTATGCTGTGAATGGTATAGCTTGACACAGCAACGTGCTAACACGCTCCCATCGAAATGGCACTAAAGACACATTCCCTTACCTTATGGTAATTTTGTAAGTAGGCTAGTTTATCCCATTTGCGTCATCGAGTGTACCTACCCCATTCGATACTCGAATTAACGCAACCCTTTTTCAATTATACCAATGCCGGTTACTTATCAGACCCGCATAAGGGATATTCCTAACATGGTCTGTCTTTACCATTAGGAATAAGGCAATATCTTGGAGGTCTTGGAATGACTCCAAACGAATCACTCTGATCTACTCGTGCTCTATGAGACGACTAGAGAGTGTATATGACTTCGAGCTCGTATTAGCCATATTTGAATTACATATGCTCTGTCTCACGATCCAGATAAAACACTTGTCTTATTTGAGGACAACTTGTTGTTATCAATCAAGAGAGACATGACTAGATTAGGTTATTTAGCATTTCTTGCCGAAATAAATCTTCACATATGAAGTTTAAAAGCATCCTGTCGAGTGCTCGTTTTATTCCACATTATATTTTCTTGCATACAGTCGTGTGTAAGTAAATGAGGCATCCATTCGAATGCTCGTACTCTTTATTCGAATATGAAATCATTGCATCCAGTCGTGTGCAAGTGAGGGGAAGCATCCAGGTGAATGCTTATTTCACTTATTACTACTTAGTCGAAATCCTCGCACCCTGTCGTCTGCAAGTGAGGGGAGCATCCAGCCGCATGCTCGTGTACTCTTTTTGTCCTTAAACCAAGGTTTTTTCCCACTGGGTTTTCTTTGGCAAGGTTTTTAGCGAGACACGTTCCCATCATATCTCACTTAAGATTGCCGAAATTAGGGGGAGTATCATGTTGTATACTTCTTACCACTGTGTACTCTAGCAAGGTTTTTATGAGGCACCTGTTTTGTGGTTGATCCATAGTACTACCATTGCTTGACTCTTTTTCCTTCGATTAGAGATTTTCCCATTGGGTTTGCTCTGGCAAGGTTTTGATGAGACACACAGTTTTGTGGTTAGTTACTTACATGATATTTCGGCCTATATCATTCGGCTACACAGTTTCTCCTAGGTACCGGTTTTATCCCACACTGGGTTTTCCGGCCCTAAGGTTTTTATATGTTTAGCACGGCGAATGAACTTGACTCACATCGACAGCATGAAGACAAATAAATCAAGACGTCCAAAGGGGGAGTGTTATAGGATATTATTGGCCATCTTGGGCCTTATTCTATTGGGCCTATCTTGGCTTTTCCTAGCATATGTGACCCTACCCTCTATTATATAAAGAGGGTCAGGGGTCTCTCTGTACACTCATATTAATGAATAAACACTTCGTTTTATTGTCTCTGTCTATATTCTCTCCCTATATCTATATACAAATATATGTGAGTTAATATGTCATACAACAATTTGTATTTTTTTATATAAATGAGGGAAACCCTCTAATTTTATGAATAATATTTTTTGAAATAAAAAAGGACAAATAAGAAATTTTAAAACAAAGATTTTTTTTTGAAAACGAAACTTATAAAGAACCAAGTATTTTATTCCGGTATGAACTTCTCACACCATTAATTGTAATATCTCCGAGTTGTTGTTGATGACTATCTTAGAACCATTTTGTTCGTAAATTTTTGAATAGTTTCCCCTCTCTATTCTATTTGTGTGTTTGTATATTTATTAAGTTACATAGACAAATCCCTCCTTAGAACCCAAGAAATCACCATCAAAAAATCATTTAGGAGGGAGACTGTCGTTTCTCTCTCTGAAATCTTCTTCAGGTGAAAATGAACGGACAAGGAAGGGGGACGTGGCATTATTTCCTATATTTTTACATGCAGTCCCTCTATTATCAAGAATCTTTCAATTGAAGACAACTTTCTTTTATTGTAGCAATTTTTAATTATCTTTTAATCCTGTAATTCTGCTTATTATGTTAGAGGCTCTCTATTTTGAGATTTCCTCTAATTTGACGTTTAATTCTGTTTTGGGGTTTTTTCCCTCATTTTTTATAGCCAATTAATAAAAAAAAATGTAGGTTTTCCCCACCATTTATATAAAAAAAATACATAGAGAAATCGCATACTTGTCTCTAAATTTCTATTAACACTCTCTTTCTAGTAATAAAATGGCTCTAGACGTAAGCTCTCTAGTCCGAATAATTGAACGGGTTCAAGGAAGATAATCCAACCGTTGATTCTTCTTCTGGTAAACCAACGGCGTTGATCACTCGAGACATGCTTGGCAGAGGTGATTAACCCAGTCGACGGAGTTGGACTTTGATTTGCAAGTTCCTTCAGGGTGGCAAAAGCGTCTTGATTTAAAGTCAGGTAAAGTTTACCTCCAGAAAAGTTATTCCCATAGTAAACTTCAGTCCAAAGAATCATTCACAAAGCTTCAAGACTTGAATATGGCACCCTCATCCAAACATAAATTGAACTTATTTGATGAACCAAGCTTAGAACTCAAGCTCAATCAACACGGTCAAAACCATCTTCATCTTCGCCAAACTATTCGTCCTCAAAATTGAAATGGAAACAAAATACGAGGTGAAATCTTCGTCATCGTATGCCGTTGGTTTTTCCAATTTCTTACTTAACGTGCTAATATCGAGAAACAACCCTACTTGCCCTCGTTGCCACACAATGGTCCTATCTCCAGTGGCGGTGAAAAAGCCTCGGGTTGATCTGAACATATCGATTAAATAATTCTAGAGGAATTTTTTTTTCTTTTATATTATCTTTTAGTTGTTTTGGATGGTTTTTCTAAATGATAGAATCAAAGATAGGATGGTTAATGAATAATCCAACTTTTACTATATAAAAAAAAGGATCATCTTTGATAGCTTGATTAGGTTCGGTTTTAAAATTTCGATTCCTCTACGTAACTTTTTTTTACGTAATAAAGGTTGGATTATTCATTAACCACCCTATCATTGATTTTATCATTTACAAAAACCATCTGAAACAACTAAAAGATAATAGAAAATAAATCATCTCTCTAGAATTATTAAATTGAGATGTTCAGATCAATCTGAGGCCTTTTCACTGCCACTGGGGATAGAAAAATTGTGTGGCAATGAGGGCAAGTAGGGTTGTTTCTCGATATTAGCACGTAAAGCAAGCAATTGGGACAACTAGTGGCATACGATGACGAAGATTTTACCTCGTATCCTATTTCCATTACAATTTCTCTGATTGAGGACGAAGAGTTTGAGAGAATAGGAGAGGATGATTTCGAAAAGGAGACGGATCTCTTTTTGTTTGTTTCCTTCTCCGCCCTTTCAAGAGCGGATCTCACTTTGTAAATAGTGCATACGCTTTGATACTTTGGCAAAGATGAAGATGGTTTCGACGGTGATGAGATGAGCTTGAGTTCTAAGCTTGGTTCATCAAATAAGTTTAGTGTATGTTGGGATGAGGGTGCGATATTCAAGTCTTTAAGCTTTGTGAATGATTCTTTGGACTGATGTATACTATGGGATAACATTTCTGGAGGTAAACTTTACCTGACTTTAAATCAAGACTTTTTTCCCACCCTGAAGGAACTTGCACATCAAGGTCCAACTTTGTCGACTCGGTGAATCACCTCCGCCAAGCATGTCTCGAGTGATCAATGTCGTTGGTTTACCATAAGAAGAATCAACGGTTGGATTATCTTCCTTGAACCCGTTCATTATTCGTATTAGAGAGCTTACGTCTATAGACATTTTATTACTAGAGTGAGAGTTGTAAGAGAAATTTAGAGAGGAGTATGCGATTTCTCTATCTAACTTAATAAACAAATACACAAATAGTATGGAGAGGGGAAACTATTCCAAAAGTTAGGAAGAAAATGGTTCGAAGATAATCATCACGAGCAACTTGAAGATATTACAATTAAAGGATGAGAGAAGTTCACATCCGAATAAAATACTTAAAAGTTGGTTCTTTATAAGTTTCATTTTCAAAAAAAAAAACTTTGTTTTTAATTTTCTTGTATGTCCTTTTTTATTCCAAAAAAAAATATTAATAAAATTAGAGTGTTTCCCTCACTTATATAAAAAACACTAATAGAATTATCATTCTAAATTATTTCACTCTATTTACCTATTTTAATTATTTTTTTAGCATCATAACTATCTATTTCCCCCGATATTATTGTAAATGTCGGGGGTTTTCTATTTATTAAAAACTTTCACTATAAACGAATAAATAAATATATATATATATATATATAACCTAGAGAGATAAAAAGAGAGACGTTTAGGGTGGATAACCCTAACCACCGTCAGCTTGGCCGACCATGCAAATACGTCACCGGAGAGAGACAAACTAAGGAATAACCAACTCATTTCACCAGATCCCCTAGCCACAAAATTTTTCACATTTGATTGTAAGCCCTAAACCCAAAACAGAGATACCTTTCAAAGAACTCGGCACATATATATACTATGGAAGATGTTCAACAACTATCAGAGCCATTTAAGTATACCATAGTTGGGTAAGTTCTCGCACGAAAAACCCAACCTAGAAGCAATCAAAAAAGTTTTCAAAACTCTAGATCTACAAGCTGCTTACAACATCCGAGTTTTTGATAACAAACATATATTGGTGAGATGTTTTCATGAAGAAGATTTTCAGCAATAGTGGCTTAAAAAAATATGGTACATAGAAGGTAAGCCTATGCATACTTTTAAATGGACTTTTATTTTGATACTGAAGCACCGAGTCAACTGTAATGCCCATTTGGATCTCGTTACCCAAATTACCTATCCATTTATACAATAAAACTAGTATTTTCTCTATAGCGAGGGCTTTTGGTCATCCGCTAAGGGTGTTAGAACCCACAGCCAAGCTTACTAGGCCTGGATTTTCCGGTATTTGTGTTGAAATTGATTTAGCACATGAACTAAATGAAATGCTTAGAATTAACTATGGCGAGGATGAAAACCTTGGTTTTTGGCAATAGTGTGAGTACGAAGATCTGCAAAATATTGTTTCTACTACCATAAATTGGGACATAAAGAGGAAAATTGCATTTTCAAGAAAGAGGATAAGAAAAAGAAGAAGAAAATAAGAACAATGCCCCAGAACAAGAGCCCAAGAATAATCAACAGCCAAGCAAAAATGAAAAAAAAGGCCACAAATTACAACAATAATAGAGATAGGGAGCAAAATAAGGAAAAAGAGCAGCCCAAAAAATTCCAAAGGGGCAATTATTACAAAAATAACAGTAAAATGAGCACACGGGACTGGGTGTCCAAAACCTTTGGATACAAGGATCAAGAAAAAGAAGGCGATAACAAGGAGCGGCCAATTCAGATTGAGCCTGAACAAAATGCAATAGAAAAAAATTGTGATTTAGTGGAAAATATTGAGATAGAAAAGGAAGATAGCACTGCAAATACTGAGGTTGCTAATAATAACAAAAACGGAGAAATTACAGACCTTGCTGTGGACATAGAAGAAGATGTAGACAGGTGCAGAGGTAGGATTTTGATTGAGCGGGAGCACAATATGATGAATATTTATATTATGTTTTAGATATATATATAATAAGCTTTCGCAAATAATGTTCTAAACTCTAATAATTGATTAAGTACACTTGGGAATTTTTTTTCACTTGCATTTTAATTATTTCTGACCATATACTTTATTTTTAATAAAACTACAGGAGAAGTACTGTTAATAGTTTTAGATTTCAATATTACTGAAGATTCTTAAGAAACTATAAAAGATTTTTAGAAAAAAATATTTCATTATAAAAATGTAATAAAATCACACAATATACACAATTTATATTTAATACAACTATAAGAGAGACGTGTACTAATGGTGATTTATATTTTAATATTTCTGGTGATTTTTAAGAAATTATAAAAGATATTTCGAAAAAAATATTTCATAGTGAAAATGTAAAACAGAAAAAGTGGTGAATTTTTCCAACTGCAAGGCTTGACCCCACAACCTTTGACCACAACTGAACGTTTAGTTCTAGCATTTAACCACTAAGGTAGACCATTTTTTTGATAAATATTACATATAAAAATGGTATTTGTTCACATTTAAGCGGAGGCAACCGCCCCCACTAGGCGTACACTATCTTAGCCCCTAGATGTGGATGAAGAAATAATTGCAGATAATCCAAGGGTGTCTAAGCAACCTGAAAAAGAAGAAGAATGTGAAATAATAAGCTATGAATAAGATATTGAAAGGGAAGAAGAAATAAATACCGAGTTAGATGAAGGTAGGGAGATTCGTCTAAGTTGCCAGATCTTTCTCACAATATATCTATTCAGCCAAACTTGTCACAAAAGTCCATTCCAAAAAAAACAGGGGATGCTCATTAATTGCGAGCTCACAAAAAAGCAAAAAAAAATTGAATAAGAAAAAATAGAAAAATGAAGCTAAAAAAGGCTCACTACCAGTTTCACCGATGAACCTTAGATCCTCTAATGTAAGTGTCACGCCCCAAAATCCGTAAACACGGATATCGAGGCATGACCTTTTTAAATAAAAGAAAAGTGAAACCTGTTGGTACGAAATTAAAAATTTTAAAAGAAAACACAAGCGAGCTAATGGAACAATAAGTGAATAAAATAAACTGTTTGGCAAACGCGACTACAAGACAGGATTTATAAAAGCTAAAAATAATGAACGAATGAATTTGCCCGTAGGCTACAACCTCAAAAACAAACTAAGTAAAAAGAATGCAAAAGCCCGAACCCATGTGATGCCTTGCTAAAGCTCTTAATCATACGCCTCAACCTAAATTGTACCTGAAATACAAAATTGTAACGGTGAGTCCCACGCACATAACTAGACGGGACGGCACCACAACACCGTCAGTCCATCTCATAAATGCAAGAGCTCACAAATTCTACAACTACGATAATCGAAGTATAAGAAGAAACATAATGACATTCTACAACTACGATAAATTAAATAAATTAAATACACATCAACAGCATACATGGACCTCTCACGCCACCTACCCCAGTCCGTAAGGTAGGTCATTCCCTATCTCTTCGGCCGTCTTCTGTCCCCGGATTTAGGGAGAGACAGAGACCATTGCAACATAAAAGTAGATTTATAGTGCGCACTTGGACCTCTCACGCCACTCGTCCCAGTCCGTAAGACGAGTCATTCCCTATCCCTTCGGCCCTCTTATGCCCCCGGAATTAGGGAGAGACATAGACCATTGCTAACATAAAAGTAAATATAGTGCACACTGGGACCTCTAACGCCACTCGCCCCAGTCCGTAAGACGAGTCATTCCCTATCCCCTCGGCCGTCTTCTGTCCCCGGAATTAGGGAGAGACAGAGACCATTGCCACTACAGCTAAATCACAAGGCCTCGGTCAATAATATAAAATCATCCAATTAACACAATCTCATACGTATAAATATTAAGGCCTCGGCCAATAATATTATACTATTCAAATAACACCATCTCATACGTCACCTAACGTAATACAACATAACACATAACCACATGCACTAAATTCACAACTAGCGAAACGCTATAACAACATAAAATCATTTTCAGGCATTTTAACAAACACCTTGTATGCATAAACTAAAACTCACTATTATTCAACATAAATTCATCCAATTCCATCAATAATTACATGATTACATAGTCAACGCATAAAACAAGCAAACCCATCCATAATCTCATTAATCCGAACTTAACATAATTAACTCATCAATTTCTCCCATTCAATTAAGTGATTAAAACATACAACAAATAACCCAATTAACAAATAAAGAACATAAATAGTATAAAGGACAAAAACCCCCAATTTTGTAATAAACGTAAAACCTAATCCTAACATACACACTCGTCTAGTCACAATGGATAACCCCCGTTACCTTAGCGTGTAGAGGAGATGATTCCGGTAATAATCCGCTAACGTGGTTTCTCTTCTTCTTCTCTTTTCTCTCTTTTTCTCTCTTTTTTCTTGGCTGATTTTTAGGTTTAAAGAATTGAAAAGTGGGCTGATTTTAGGTATAGAAAAACTGTTTTTACAAAGTTTGTGGAAGCGAACTATTTGGTCCCCAAAGTTCTAAAAGCTAACTTTTAATCAAAATTATTAATAAACTACTCAATAATAACAAATCTTTAGAAACAAATCTATTGGGTCCTTTTTATTAGTAAAATTAGTAGCAGGTTTTTAAAATATAGTTTTTCGGAAGAGTTTCGGTTTTTGGCTAAAAATTAGTCGAGTGACCGGTTTTTGGTAAAATTTTGAATAAAAAGTTTTTGGATAAACTAAATCATAAATAAAATTACTTATAAAAATACGGGATGTTACAACTAACCCTCCTTAAAAGAATTTCGTCCCGAAATTTCCTCTCTAAACAACTATACCCAGAAATTATAAACTTCTATAAACAAGGCCATAAAAATTTTAAACGTACAAAATACGCAGGGTTCACAACCCGTAACAACTCCACAACGTCTAATAGCATAAACTCCAGATAATGCACAATATGTAAGAGTAACCGCCTGTAAACAATATCTAACAGAATAAAATACAACAACGTAAAAGAAGCGGCTGCAACATAATCGAAAATAAAGTAAACTAAGCTGGCATACTTCTACCTCAACAACTCGCATGCTTCTACAAAACTCAACTAAGGTAAACACCTATATGCAATATCATACATAATAAAAGACAACTCAACAACTCCGTAAACTCTAGGCATTACAACTAAAATAAACTCCAAACTCTAGGCGTTACAACCCTTCCCCGATAAAGAAATTTCGTCCCGAAATTAGAAAACATCTAAACGAACGTACCTAAAGAAAAGTCGAGATTAGGATATTTCCTCTTCATCTCATCCTCGCGTTCCCAAGTTGCCTCCTCGGCCCCGTGGTGTTTCCAAACCACTTTTACCAATATAATAGTATTTCCTCGAAGTTCCTTCTCTTGCACATCGATAATCCTCATAGGTCCCACTTCGTAGGTCACATCCGCACTAACCTCAATGTCCTCAAAGTCCACCACGTGTGAAGGGTCGTGGTGATACTTTTTCAACATTGACACATGGAAAACCGGGTGAACCCCCGCCAACTTTGGTGGCAAGTCCAACCGGTATGCAACTTCTCCAACTCGATCCACGATCTCAAATGGTCCGATAAATATCGGGCTCAACTTCCCTTTAGAGCCAAACCTCATAATCCCCTTCCTGGGCGAAACTCGCAAAAATACTTGATCCCCCTTTTCGAACTCCAAAGGTCTCCTCCTCTTATCCGCATAGCTCTTTTGCCTACTTCGAGCCGTCTCAATTGCGGTCCTAACATTTCTGCTTCTCCCACCTCGGTCCAACACACCGGAGACCTACACGACGCCCGTATAAAGCCTCAAAAGGTGCCATGCCAATACTAGCTTGAAAGCTATTATTATATGCAAACTCCACTAAGGGTAGATGGCTCTTCCAGCCTCCCTTGAAGTCATTCACACATGCGCGCAACATATCCTCTAGCACTTGGATAGTCCTCTCTGATTGTCCATCCGTTTGGGGATGGAACGCCGTACTCATTGTCAACTTGGTCCCTAAGGCATTTTGCAATGCGCCCCAGAACCTCGACACAAACCTCGCATCTCGATCCGATACTATCGAAATTGGTACACCATGAAGTCTAACAATTTCCTTGATATACTTTCGTCCCAAGATTTCCACCGAATTCGTCATTTTAATTGCAATGAAGTGTGCGGATTTGGTCAAACGGTCAACCACAACCCACACAGCGTCATTCCCACTTACCGATTTAGGTAAGTTGTTCACAAAATCCATTGCTATTCTTTCCCATTTCCATTCCGCTACCGGTAAGGGTTGGAGCATACCCGCCGGCCTTTGGTGTTCCGCCTTCACTTGTTGGCAGGTTAGGCACCTGCTAACAAATGAAGCTACATCTCGTTTCATTCCGGGCCACCAAAATTGTCTCTTCGCATGGTGATACATTTTCGTCCTGCCGGGATGAACGGCTAATCGGGAGTGGTGAAACTCCTTTAATACTTCGTTCCTCATATTTTCCATCACATAAGTCCTTCCCTTAAAGCGTAGCCCTCCATCGGTTCCTTTCGTCCAACCCTCTAATCCTTCGCTCGAACTTATCTGTTTCTCAAAGTTCTCCACTTTCTCATCCCCTTCTTGTGCTTCCAAAACCCTACTCACAAGTTCTGGTTGTACCACTATTGTGTACAAATTCCCCATATTAACAAGTCCCAACTCCAAGTTGAACTCGTTCACTTTTTCCATCATCCTCCATTCCTCGATCGCCACATGCGCTATGGTCGCATGAGACTTTCGACTCAAAGCATCCGCCACTACATTGGCCTTTCCCGGATGGTAGTGCAAGTCATAGTCGTATTGTTCCAGATATTCCATCCATCGTCGTTGTCGCATGTTTAGATCACGTTGGGTAAAAATATGCCCTAAGCTCTTGTGATCCGAGAACACTTCGAACTTTTCCCCGAACAGATAATGCCTCCATATCTTCAACGCATGAACTATTGCCGCTAGCTCTAGGTCATTAGTCGGATAGTTCTTTTCGTGATTCTTTAGTTGTCGCGAAGCATACGCGATAACCTTTCCGTCTTGCATCAAGACGCAACCCAAACCTTGCTTCGAGGCATCGCAATACACTTGGTAACCCTTCCCTTGCTCAGGAATAACTAGTATGGGAGAACTAGTCAACCGTTTCTTGAGCTATAAGAAAGCTTTCTCGCAAGCCTCACTCCACACGAACTTCACCCCCTTCTTAGTAAGGTCAGTCATTGGAGTCGCTAACTTTGAGAAATCCTTGACGAACCGTCGATAGTATCCAGCTAAACCCAAGAAACTTTGAATCTCGAACACATTTTTCGGTTTTGTCCAATTCGAAACCGCCTCAATTTTCGTCGTGTCCACCTTTACCCCTTCTTCCGAGATCACATGTCCCAGAAATTTCACCTCATTTAGCCAAAATTCACATTTGCTAAATTTTCCGTAAAGTTGGTGCTCTCTCAACGTGAGCAACGCTAAACGGAGATGCTCCTCGTGTTCCTCTCTTGAACTCGAGTAAATCAAGATATCGTCGACGAAGACCACCATGAACTTGTCGAGATACTCCTTAAAAATCCGGTTCATTAATTCCATAAATGCCGCCGGCGCATTAGTCAACCCGAATGGCATGACCACAAACTCATAGTGACCATACCGAGTCCTAAAGGCCGTTTCTGATATATCATCATCTTTCACCCTCAATTGGTGATAGCCTGATCGTAAGTCGATTTTTGAAAAGAACATTGCTCCCTTTAGTTGGTCAAACAAATCGTCAATTCGTGGTAGTGGGTACTTATTCTTAATAGTCACCGTATTTAGTTTTCGATAGTCGATGCACATCCTCATCGATCCATCCTTCTTTTGCACAAATAAGGTCGGTGCCGCCCACGGTGACGTACTCCGCCTAATAAACCCCTTTTCTAGCAGTTCTTCTAACTGCTTACTTAACTCCTTTAATTCTGCTGGTGCCAAACGGTACGGGGAAATGTCTATGGGTGCCTTTTCCGGTACCAAGTCGATAGAAAAATCTAACCCTCTCTTAGGTGGCAACCCCGGTAGATCCTTCGGAAACACATCGCTAAAATCATCCACTACGCGTGGCCACACTTCCACTTCCTCGTCGTTATCCACTATCGAGAGACTAGCCAAAAGACAAGACAGGTTGCCCACAACCCGCTTGGAATGATAAGGAACAGAAGAAAGGGTAGTGTCCCTTTCCCCGCGAAAGAACACCTCATCTCCGGATGAAGTTGTAAGGAAAACCTTTCGTCGAACACAATCGATAAAAGAGTTGAAATGAACCAACCAGTCCATTCCAAGAATCATGTCGAACCCCGACATCTCTATAACAATTAAATCAAATATAAACACGTGGTCCGCGACCACCATCTCACAAGACCGACACACTCGATCCAACACAACTCGACCCCCAACAGGAGTCTCTACAACAATCGGGTTCTCAAGAACCCCAATTTCTAACGACAAAGACTCAACTAGATGCCTAGCTATAAAAGAATGTGAAGCCCCCGTATCAAAAAGAACATGTGCCCAAGATGAGCACACAAGAACCATACCTTGTACATTTGCCGGATCTCCTTGGTTTGGCAACTGTGGCAAGGCAAATAGACGTGCTTGAATTGGTTGGTTTCCTTGCGGTCCTCGAATTCCCCCTTGGTTTCCTCGATTTCCCTGGCCTTGATAGCCTCCTCGGTAGTTCCCACGGTTCCCCCCTCCTTGGTGGTTACCTCGAAACCCTCCCCCTTGGTTCCCAGGTAATTGGTGTGGTGGTACGAATCCTGGTCCTCTTGGTGGTGGTGGTGGCAACCTAGGTTGGTTAAAGGGTCGGTTGGTGTCGATTCTTCCTTGTCCCCCGGGACAAACCCTTGCCGTATGTCCCATTCGGTTGCATGTCCTACATTGGACCCTAGGGCACTCGAATTGTCGATGGCTCACGTCTCCACAGTGGAAACATGCTCCTCTTATCATGACGTTTGTCGGCGGTGGATTAAAATTCCTCTCTCCTCTTCCCGGTTGTTGAAATCGTGAATTATTCGCCATATCCCAAGTCCGCTTTTTATCTTCCCTCGGAGCATTTCCGGTTTTGGACTTCTCCAAGATTCGTTTGCTATGGAATAGAGCTCCTTCCACAGCTTGGGCTGATTTTACCAATTCATTATAGTTGACATGTCGAGCCGATGCCAATTGTAACGAGATGGTCGGATTCAACCCCTTCATGAATCTCCTACATCTTTCAGCGCCCCCTATAACAGATTCTGGGGCATACCTCGAGAGTGAGGTAAACTTTAGCTGGTATGCTTGAACTGTCATACCCCCTTGATACAGTTCCTCAAAACGCCTCTTCATTTCATCCTTATAGGAATCTGGAAGAAACTGTCGATTAAACAATTCGATGAACTCATTCCATTCGAAGTTGCTTATGTCGTATGTATCCACAATTCCCAACCACCACTTCCGTGCTTCACCCTTTAGGTAAAACTGAGCCATATTCATTCGTTGCTCCCCGTTTACTATTCCTGCAGCCGATAAATATTTCTCCATTTCGTCCACCCATCCCTCAGCTATGGATGGTTCACGTACCCCATCGAAGGTCGGAGCCCCCAATCGGGTGAAGTTAAGCAATCCATTGTTGCTTGAATTCCCAGCTTGTGCATTCTGCCCCATCATTTGCACCACCTTCTGAAGGTCAATCATCACCTGATTAGCATTAACCGTTTCCCGTTCAGGTGCAAAAGTCTCTTCTTCCACATTCACTTCCTCATATTCATTCTCAACCTCGGGTTGCTCAGGTGGTGGGGTATTAGTGTTACCTCTCTCCCCACGACCTCTGGTAGTCCTTCCTCCTCTAGTTGCTCCCCTCTCCCTTGGAGCTCTTCTTCCTCTTCCATTTGTCCTACCTCGGGTGGCCGCACCGCTTGACGGTGATGCGCCCCCGCGTGTAGCTGGTCCCCTTCCACTAGTCCTCGTGGTAATTGCCATTACTACAACAGGTTAAACAGACAATTTAGTTGTCTTACTCGACACTACTATCCATACATGTATAATCATACATGATAAGAGCTCAATCTACATGTTAATCACTTTACCAAGCTTCCTAAGGTTCAATAACCGATTTTTACGAATTCTCAATTTCGATGATATAACGCTTTGATTTTTCCAAAAATAGAAACTGAAAATTCTGAAATGCCAGAAAGATAGAGTACTGAAAAACGAAGCCAACGGTCCAAGCAGAACTAGAATTGGAGTTAAAAAGAATGAGTTACGAGCATTTGAAGTATAGCAGAAAAACCGTAAAATTACCAGAATTCGACCGGTCGTTTTGTCAAACGACCGATCGTTTTTTGGTCCAGTAGGGTCTGAAAATTTTTTTGAAGAATTTCGACCGATCGTTTTGGGCACGACCGATCATTTTTGGTCAAAAACTGACGAGTAGGGTCCGAAGAAATTTGACCGATCGTTTTGACAGACGACCGATCGTTAAACTGCAGAAAACTATCGACACAAAAACATAAAATTCCTCAATGCTTATGTATTCTATTCATGGAACATATCACACAACATCATTCTAATCCATAGCATTTATACGAACAACATCGATTCGCATATAACATTCATTAACACACAAGTTAATAATATGAAAGCGCACTACATAAAATCATCAACTTCACAATTCTCGCACTCTAATAGTTCGCTACTACCAGACATGCAAACTTATACCTCATACACATCATATAAATCTACCCACGCATACAAACAACACAAAAAAAAAATGCGAGGGATAACCCATCACGATACGTTATCCTAAAGCACCCGAGCGTCCTCGCATACTCTAGAGTTCCACATCGCTAAGGTATTCCTTCACACAAACAGACAAGAGGTTCATCCACTAGTTTGGCGAGCCGGGATCAACAAGCGTCCTCATTGTCCCCAACTTGCCTCACATGTGGACTTTCCTTTCATCAATAACTACTAAATTAAAACTACATGTCTTAAGCTAAATGCAACCCCCCCGTTTTAGAAAAAGTTTGAGTTTTTGGAAAAAGTTTAATGAAAATGATACGATGGATCTTGGCCCAATGGTTACCCATCTTCCCGTCGTCCCAAAGTATACAAGAACCTAGTTAGCTCTGATACCAACTTGTCACACCCCAAAATCCATAAACACGGATATCGAGGCATGACCTTTTTAAATAAAAGAAAAGTGAAAACGGTTGGTACGAAATTAAAAATTTTAAAAGAAAACACAAGCGAGCTAATGGAACAATTAAGTGAATAAAATAAACTGTTTGCCAAACGCGGCTACAAGACAGCATTTATAAAAGCTAAAAATAATGAACGAATGAATTTGCCCGTAGGCTACAACCTCAAAAACAAACTAAGTAAAAAGAATGCAAAAGCCCGAACCCATGTGATGCCTTGCTAAAGCTCTTAATCATACGCCTCAACCTAAGTTGTACCTGAAATACAAAATTGTAACAGTGAGTCCCACGCACATAACTAGACGGGACGGCACCACAACACCGTCACTCCATCTCATAAATGTAAGAGCTCACAAATTCTACAACTACGATAATCGAAGTATAAGAAGAAAGATAATGACATTCTACAACTACGATAAATTAAATAAATTAAATACACATCACCAACATACATGGACCTCTCACGCCACCTACCCCAGTCCGTAAGGTAGGTCATCCCCTATCCCTTCGGCCGTCTTCTGTCCCCGAAATTAGGGAGAGACAGAGACCATTGCAACATAAAAGTAGATTTATAGTGCGCACTTGGACCTCTCACGCCACTCGTCCCAGTACGTAAGACGAGTCATTCCCTATCCCTTCGGTCGTCTTATGCCCCCGGAATTAGGGAGACACATAGACCATTGCTAACATAAAAGTAAATATAGTGCACACTGGGACCTCTAACGCCACTCGCCCCAGTCCGTAAGACGAGTCATTCCCTATCCCCTCGGCCGTCTTCTGTCCTCGGAATTAGGGAGAGACAGAGACCATTGCCACTATAGCTAAATCACAAGGCCTCGGCCAATAATATAAAATCATTCAATTAACACAATCTCATACGTATAAATATTAAGGCCTCGGCCAATAATATTATACTATTCAAATAACACCATCTCATACATCACCTAACGTAATACAACATAACACATAACCACATGCACTAAATTCACAACTAGCGAAACGCTATAACAACATAAAATCACTTTCAGGAATTTTAACAAACACCTTGTATGCATAAACTACAACTCACCATTATTCAACATAAATTCATCCAATTCCATCAATAATTACATGATTACATAGTCAACGCATAAAACAAGCAAACCCATCCATAATCTCATTAATCCGAACTTAACATAATTAACTCATCAATTTCTCCCATTCAATTAAGTGATTAAAACATACAACAAATAACCCAATTAACAAATAAAGAACATAAATAGTATAAAGGACAAAAACCCCCAATTTTGTAATAAACGTAAAACCTAATCCTAACATACACCCTCGTCTAGTCGCAATGGATAACCCCCGTTACCTTAGCGTGTAGAGGAGATGATTCCGGTAATAATCCGCTAACGTGGTTTCTCTTCTTCTTCTCTTTTCTCTCTTTTTCTCTCTTTTTCTCTCTTTTTTCTTGGCTGATTTTTAGGTTTAAAGAATTGAAAAGTGGGCTGATTTTAGGTATAGAAAAACTGTTTTTACAAAGTTTGTGGAAGCGAACTATTTGGTCACCAAAGTTCTAAAAGCTAACTTTTAATCAAAATTATTAATAAACTACTCAATAATAACAAATCTTTAGAAACAAATCTATTGGATCCTTTTTATTAGTAAAATTAGTAGCAGGTTTTTAAAATATAGTTTTTCTGAAGAGTTTCGGTTTTTGGCTAAAAATTAGTCGAGTGACCGGTTTTTGGTAAAATTTTGAATAAAACGTTTTTGGATAAACTAAATCATAAATAAAATTACTTATAAAAATACGGGATGTTACAGTAAGGGTTAATAGAATTGTAAATGATTAATGTCCTCATATGAAATAATAGAGGAATTGGTAATTCTGCCACTTCCAATAGACTGAAAAGTCTGTGTAAATGCTACAATTTAATTTTACTAGTTTGTCTAGAGCCTATGGTTTGTGCAAGCAATTGGAAAGTTACAAGAGAAAGTTGGGTTTTGATGCACTTCTGTCCCATGATGGTAACAAAATTTGGGTATTTTATAAGAGAGAGTTTACAGCTTCTCAACCAGAATAACCGGTGTGTAAATTTCAAAATCTCTACAAGTTTACTTAGCAAGCCAATATTTTCTCCATTATATATGCTAAATGTTCAACTTTAGAAAGAGAGGACCTTTGGTTCTTTTTGAGACAAAATTATACAAATGACCATTGGTTTATTGGGGAAGATTTTAAAACTATTATCAAAGAAGAAGATAAAATTGGTGGAGCAGAGATTAACTTGAGATCAGCTCAGCATTACCTTGATTGTATAGAAGACATAAACGCTACTGAGTTACCCTTTACTGGCTCCAACTTCACCTGGTGGAACAAAAGAGATGGGATTAATGCTGTTTTTTAGAGAATCAACAAAGTTTTAACAATCACTTTGAAGACCCAGCTCTGATCGCTACCCTTTATTAATCACTTTCAAGACTGAGTATGATAACAATCCCTAGAAGATTTATATTTTAGAAATTTTGGGTTGCTAATAAAGGGTTTTATCATTTGGTGGAAAAAGTGTGGAAACCTCATGTTTAAGGTAATGCTCTCTATTCTCTTGTTAATAACTTAAAGGCTTTGAGAAAAGAGCTTATTATTTGGAATAAGGAAACTTTTGGTAATATATTTCAAAAAGTTTTGTAGCTCAAGATCAAGTTAAAACCAGGGAATTTAATATGAAAATTTCTCATACAATAGATAATAAAATCTATCTTGCTGAGGCAGAAGCTAACTTGAAATACATAATTAAAATAGACGAAAAGTTTTGGAGCCAAAAAGCTAATTTAAAATGGGCAACGGAAGGTGATTTGAATACTAAATTCTTTCATGGTGTGGTTAATAAAAGAAGAAAAAAAAGCTACATTCATTCAGTCACAAATAGCAATGGTGATGTCATTACAGATAAAAGTGGTATTGAAAATGAAACTATTTCTAATAGGAATTGGTTATCCTCCATATTAACCACTTGAGGAAAATTATCCAAACTTTCAGTCAAGAATATAAAAGTTTGGATAATTTATCTCAAGTGATTAATATGGAGGATAACCGATCCCTAATTGCTTAAATCACAGTTGAATAGGTCAAAACAACTATTTGGGAGCTCAATAAGACTAGTACACCTGGTTTAGATGGGTTTAATGGCTTATTTTGTATTGCTGTGTGGGAGATTATTGGTGATGATATGGTTAAAGCGGTACATCAATTCTTTATGTGCTCTTTAATTCTTAAAGCTATGTCTTCTACTTTGTTAGGGAAAAATACGTTTGCCTAATGTTTCGAAAGATGTTACGCGTTTCAGTTATAATTGAAGAGTTCTGACAGAATAGTAAATAACATCATGCGTTTAATAACGAAGTTCGATGTGCTCACCACATCTACGTGTAACGTCTCGGAAATTTTGTATTTTATTATTAATTTTAGTAATACGATAGTGATATTTAGTTTTGTGGGTGATTACGTATTTGTGTGAAATATACACGTGTTATATGAAATTTGGTGTATATAATAGTGGTGGGTGTGATTTGTGTTATTTTATAACTAAGTGGACTAGTTAGTAAATTAGATATATATAGTTTACTAAAACCTATATATATATATATATATATATATATTACATATACACATATTACATATACATATTACATACATACATAGATACATATATACATATATAGAAGAGAGAGAGAGACCAGCGGAGAGAGATAAGAGGAGAGAGAGAGAGACGCCGGAGAAAGGGTTTAGGTCGCCGGAAAGGACTGGTCAGGTCTGATCGGCGAGTTTGGCGGTGCGTGGGTTTTTCTCGGGTTTCGGGCATCCGGGGTTTGGTTCCGTTTCGGGTGCGTTCGGACTCCGTTTTTCACGATTAAATACATTTTTTTAATCTACTCTTCGAGCCCTATCTATCTGTGTAAGTCTTTTCCTCCAATTTTCACTTTTATAAAAGGTCGTTTTTTAGGGCTTTACCCTAATCCGAATTTACATCAATTTTATTGATCCGTAGCTCGTTCTAATTACGTTTAGGGACTACTTGAGGGCGATTAGTGGGCTGTCCATATCTAGCTTTGATTGTTCGGTGGGTTTTCGGTTCGAGGTTGGATATTTTTACAAACGAGCTCTCGTTTGTATAGGTAAGGGGGAAGAATATGGTTTCGCTTTAAAGGCGGTTTTGTGTGTTGTTTGTTGTATACTAGGTTATGTGAAATGGTTAGTGTGTATTGCATCGTTATTTTTATGGTGATTATATTGTGTATGGCGATTTTACTATTTTTATTATAAAATGAATTGTGGAGAATAAAATGATTTAAATGTGTTATTTAATTAATATTTTTAAAAGTGTGAAAGTGGTGAAAGTGTGACAGTGGTGATATTGTGTGAACATTGTGGTACCGTGACATAGATGTGTTCAAGTGATTTTTAATATTCGATTAAATAAACTATTACAAAGTGTGGCGTTCTTTATTTTATTTTTAGTTTGTGGTTTAATGTTTACGTTTTTCGGAGTCTTTTATATTTATTTTAGGGATTGTAGTACCAAGTGTTAAGGCGGAGCTGTGTCAGCTTACGGTGAGATCCCGGAAACTTGCGCAAGGATTAGGTATATCGGTACCATAGGGTTAGTCCCCTTAAAGCCGGCCCCATATCTTTTGGTCACATGTTAGTGTCAGAATATGGGTGAGGGAACCATTGCACTTTGGGTCCTAGAGCAGAGTGGCTCTAAAAGTGGGTACATGTGAGGCAATCCCGACTTTGTGTTTTGTTGAGTCTTGTTTTATTTTGTTTTGTTTTATTTTATTTTATTCTTATTTCAGTTAATCTTGATTATATGTTCATTTACTTGTGTTGCGAGTTATATTTGTTGATGTGTTTTTCGTGTAATTGCCTTTGTCATTATTTGTCAAGATATCATATTTGCCATGCTAGGATTGTGTGTGCGTGCTTAGTAGCACGCGCCGTTTTTAATGCGAGATTGTTTTCTTACCTCCTTTCTTTGTTTTCTGTACATTTTGTTCACGATCGATGTACAGGTGTTGATCTAGACTGTGGCGAAGTTTAGAATGCTTGCATGGGGCTTATTATCATATTACACGTGATCGTGCGCACGTCAGACTTGTTTTTATTCATTTTGGTATTACCTCATTTTGAGCCTTGTGGACCTAATAGGCGTTTAACGCAAGTATATTTTAGATTACGCTATTTTATAGAATGTCAGCTGGGTTGGATTTGATTTATCCTTGTTGGATTATTTGGTAATCGTGTTGCGATTTTGTTATGTGTTGTTTCAGGCAGGTCTAATTTATTGGAAACAAATAGATATGCGAAGCTCATGCTGAAATTTTCTAAAAACGTTTTGTTTTTGTTTTTGTTGTCACATTTGAACACCGTTGGCTACCCTTAGGTCAATTTAGTGAATCAAATGTGATTATCGGCATGCCCTGAAGTATTTATTTGGTTCTATGGATTGACATATTATCGAATGACATTCCGTATGTTTCGTTATTTAAACATTTTCCTTTTTATTTTTAATTTTCATTCACGACCCGGGTTTATCCAAAATCCGGGGCGTGACACTACGTCTCCGAGCCACTCAGTCGGTTTTTATTGATATTGTCAAGCTTACAATAGTAGACTCAAATCTTACAATACTCAATAACTTTCTCACTACTATTTGTCTATCAAACTATTTCTCCTACCTAACATCACTCAATATCTAATGATATCCAGTCATAAATTTCTCTCAAATAATTTTTTTTTCTCCAATATTTTGCGAGTCTCTCTCTTTATTTTTTGTATAATTTATGATGTAGAGTCACAAAATATTAGAGTCTAATTGAATTTATTTATAATCTTACAAAGAATTCTAATATTAATCAAATAGGAAGTATTTCTTTTTTCTTTCTTTCCTTGAACTTCAAGTCTTCTATTCCCACAAGGAAACATCTTCAATATCTTCGTTCTAATCTTCTGAGATTTATTTCAGATCTTCTAGATTCACTTTTCACATTTTTGCATCTTCTAGAATATATTTGACAAAATCTTGAGCTCCAAATTTCTGTCCGCCGGTTTCAGTTATAACTGAAGTTGTAACCTCAACTTGAACTTTAATCACAACTTAAAAAACATTTTACGCATTAACTGTCAACATAATAAGAGTTCAATCTAAATTAACTCAATCTATTTTTGACAATATAGTGACAAACAAATACAGTACAATAACCTTTTACTTTGGACCTAATAGTTAGCTTTAATTTCTAAGAAAAACACTCCCTATAATTTTTTAGAATTTAGACCTATTAGCTTGTGTACTTTTTGCAACAAAGTAATATCTAAAATTGTGGCCACAACATTATCAATAAGACATTATTGATAATGTTTTACTGACTCAAGAATTTGTGGAAACTATGAGCAAAAAAGCTAGTGGTAAAAATCTTGCTTTAAAGTTAGATATGAAGACGGCTTATGACAAAGTATCTTGGCATTTTCTAATAACATTAATGAGAAAAATGGGGTTTTCTGAGACTTGGATAAAAGACTTTTGAGATTAATATATGCCAACAACATTTCTATTACAGTCAATGGGACACCTACTCGCTATTTTGCTCCTACTAATGGTTTGAGACAAGAGGATTCTCTATCAGTAACCTTATTCATATTATCAACTGAAATTCTTATCAGAAATTTGAATGCCTTGGGGTATAATAAACAGCGGAAGGTCTTCAAAAGCCCTCTTGGAAGCAAGCCCAATCATCAGTCACCTTTTTTTTGCTGATGACTTAATCATCTTTAGTGCTGCAAATAAGAATTCAGCCAAGAAAATAAATAAAGTTTTAAAGTTGTATAACAGAGATTCTAGCATAGAAATAATCTTGGACAAAAGCTTTGCCAACATATCTAAAGGTGTCACTATAGATCAAAAAGAAGACAAAAAGAAAATTTTGGGCATTAGCCGTAAAAAGCCTCCGCTCACATATTTGGGTTGCAAATTGTATTCAGGTCATAAGAAGTGCATTCTTTTTCACGAACACGTCTTAAAAGTTAGGAGTAAACCGGGTGCTTGGAATTCTCAAATTCTCACTATGGGAGGTAATTAGACATGTTTTACAATCTATGCATGTCTATACTCTATCTGCTATGAGTCCTCCTATCCTGATTATTAAGAAAGTAGATCAAATCTTAGCTAATTTTCTTTGGAGGCAAAATGATGGTAAAAACAAGTTTCATTGGGTAAGCTGGAAAATAAATTCTAAACCTATTAAAGAAGCAGGTGTAGGTTTGAGAAGATTTGAAGACATTATTGAAGCATTTTCTATTAAGCTTTGATGGAAGTTTAGAACTAACAAGTTTGTGTGGGCTGAATTTATGTTAAATAAATATTGTGGAAAAAAACATCCTAATGATGTTAATGATAAAAAAGGGCTCCCATACTTGGAAAAGAATGATCAAAGTAAAGAAGATTGCAGAGGAGAATATAAAATGGCAAATTCGTACAAGGGATATTCTGGTTAACCTAGACAACTGGACAGATTTAGGTCCCATATTGAATACTAACATTGGTAATGGGTGCAAAATAAAGGATTTGTATACTAATGGCAAGTGGGATAGGGGGGAAATTTCTAATTTTATTTCTCTAGAAAAAAAGACATTTATTTGCCAAAGCTATTGAACTGAGAAATAAAAATGATGAAGCAATCTGGAAAGCTACAGAAAAAGGTGACTTTAAATTAAAATCAGCTTAGGAAATCATTAGAACCAAAGATAATAGTTGTTGGTCAAATGAGTTAAGCTGGGACAAGATATTACCTCTCAAGTTATCTTATTTTGTGTGGAAAATGTTGCAAGGAGCTATCCCTCTAGACACTCAAATCCAAAAAAAAAGCATTCAATTAGCTTCTATTTGCTGGTGCTGCAGAAAACAAACTGAAACTATAAATCATTTGTTTGCTAATGGTCCTCTAGCCACTGAAATATGGAGTTACTTTGAAAATTGCATGGGAATTAGATGCAGTAATAATTCTATTAGAGGAAGAATAATCTCTTGGTGGTCTCAATCCAAGTTTTATAGTTTGGACCATTTAGAGAGCCAGGTGCTCATGTATTTTTGATGGGGTTGACATGCTTGTTGATGATATAATTTTTAATATTAGGGCTCTAATTGATCTTAATGTTAAAATAGACAACTCCTTTCCCAATAATTTCAAGTTATTAGAGCATAATATTATATTATTCCCAAAGGATCAAGGAAAGTTAGAGTGGTAAAGTGGCTATTCCCACCTACTGGATTTATAAAATTAAATACCGATGGTTGCTACAGTTACTCTGGTAATTATGGTGGAATTCGGGGACAAATTAGAGATGATGAGGGGAATTTTGTAGTAGGGTTTTGTGGCCAGGTAAAGGGTAAGTTGGCTCAGGAACTGGAAGCAAAAGATGTTTAGAAGGGCCTTTCAGTTGCCCCAAATCAAAGCATTTGCATTGAAAGCGACACTGCAACTAATCAATATTCTACAAAATAAATCTAAGCATCCCTGGTGCCTAGACTACATATTCTATAAAATCAAAGAGAGACTGGAAACAAGAACTTACCATTTGATGCATGTTCTGAGAGAATCCAACTCAGGAGCAGATCTACTAGCAAATCATGGTAGAGACTATGGAAAACGAATCTCTAGAAATTTGGAAGACTTTCCTAGTATTTTAACCGGAATAGTGGGGATAGAAGCTCGACACATACCTAATTTGAGGTTTTAAGGGAGATGATTTCAAAGGTTTTAGCTATGGAGAAAAGGAAGAAAGAGAAAGTATGGATCGGTGTAAGAAGAAGAAAGAAAAACGAAGAGGCAAATGAAATACGTGGCGAGAAGATAAGTAGTTTTAATACTATTTCTTTTATTTCAGATAGCAAGTTTTCTTTTGTTCAAAAAGGTGTAATCTGTTTTAAAGTTTTCATGTCTTCCTAATTATTTGGCACTCTGTGGGTTTTTTCATCCCCATTTTATTTGGGGTTTCCCCACCAAAATTATATATAAAAAGAAAAACTTTCACTGAAAACAAAAATATGTCGATAAAGTTATATACTTTCATTTGCAATTATTTACACAGTCATGCTTCCTATTAAACTAGTTCATGTTTGATTAAGTTTGAAGATGATGATTATTTTAAAGGTTATATGTTTTTCAAGTTTCTTTTTCTTCAATATAATCATATTAGCCCTATGTATGGTTACCGCCGTTTCTGTATCTTGTATTGCAGGATCTCTAGTTGGTTATTTTATTAGTTAGGAGGAAATGAGCTCAGTGTAAAGAACTTGGCAAATATGGGCAAAGGGGTTTATTATGGTTATATTTTGAGGATTTGTTTAAATAGCATCAATGTTTGGATGTTGAGCAAGAGTGGGTCTTTTTCCACAACAAAATTTCTAAATCCACATACAAACAGTAACTTTGACTTACAAACCGTAAGTCAAAGTTGCGACTGTTTTTTTTAAAACAAATAGCAGTAGACATGAGCTCAGAAGGTAAGACAAGATAAACGTTTAATAATATAACTTTATTGTAGTGATATCACATAAATTAAGGTATACATGATAGTTTAAACTGCTTAAAAAGATGTAACTCTCTAGAAGAATCTATTTAAAAAAAGGAAGTTGGATTTACCTCTAAGAAGTGTGACGTGTTGTATCCAGAGCCGGTCTATCCTAGGGGTGGGAGGTGTTCCCGCCCAAGGCATCAAATTAATGGGGGCACAAATTAATGGTCTACCCTAGTAATATATATCTATGGTTTTGCCAAATACTTCAAGTAAATATAAAATTGAAAAAATAATGTGTATATGTTATTGTCACAATCACATATAAACGACACACCATGTTTTAGTCTCACATACACAACTTAACAACACACCAGCATACGCCATTTTCTTTAAAAGACAGGGTTTGTGATATTTGGTGATTTCACTTGTATGCCTACATTTATGTTTAAAGTTATTTCGTAACAATGTTTTTTTCCATTCTTCTAATTTGTGTACCATGTTTATCAAAATGATGGATTTATAGTTAAATTTTTGGATGAAAAGTATATGTAAAGTAGTACAATCTAGACTACATAGTTTAAATAGTCATCATATAACCTAGAAAGTGTAGAACTTGCACATTTAAATGAGAAACACTTCAAAATTATAATGTTATTTCATATATTTATTTTAACAAGAAGAAAAGTGATAGTTTTTTCATTAGTTTAAAAGTTTGTAAAGTATTATTTGACCCGAAAAAAATTAAGCAACTTAATTTTAAGAAGGAAAACTATTAGAAACTAATTTTTAATAGAGAAAAAAAATATTCTGGTCTAATAAGTTTGTTTCAAAATTTAGTCGACTTTTCGTATGATTTCCGCTTTCTCTATCCTCAAGAACAACATTATTCTGAAAGTTTTTTTTCTAGAAAAGCTTCTTTTTCGAAAAAAATCTTTTCTGAAAAAATTTTGCACTCAAAAATATATGAAAAACAATGTTTATTTCAAATTTGCTATTTAGAAACTGAAAAAATAACTTTTAAAAAACAATTTTTTTAAATAGCTGAAAATACTTTTCTAACTCTTAAAGCTTCACATTTCGTTATCTAAAACAAAGACGGAAATATTTATCAAATAATTTTGTAAAAAAAATCAATTTTAAAATTTTTGGGGAAAGCAATATATAATTTTCTAAATATTTGAGGGTGGGCACATTTTCCGTTCTAGCCCTAGATAACAAAAATGTTCCGACCAGCCCTGGTTGTAGCTGGAAAGTGGGTTGTAGCTAGAAAGTTGTTTGAACAAAAATTTTATAATTAAAATAGTTTAGTAATCGTGTTTATTTCTGATTTTCTCAAGATAAAGCACGCATGCCATCAAATTAGAAGAGTGATATAATAAAATATGCATGAAGAGATTGGTGAGGTGTCACTAATTGTAATATCCCGTATTTTTATAAATGGTTTTATTTATGATTTAATTTATCCAAAAACGTTTTATACGAATTTTACCAAAAACCGGTCACTCGACTAATTTTTAGCCAAAAACCGAAACTCTTCCGAAAAACTTTATTTTTAAAACCTGTTACTAATTTTATAAATAAAAAGGACCCAATAGTTTTGTTTCTAAAGAATGGTTATTTTTGAGCAGTAAATTAATAATTTTGATTAAGAGTTAACTTTTAGAACTTTGGGGACCAAATAGTTTGCTTCCCCAAACTTTCTCAAAACAGTTTTCTAAACCACTTTTCAGCCACTTTTTAAAACCTAAAACCTAAAACAAGAGAGAAAAGAGAGAAAAGAGAGATTACAAGCCTAGGAAGAAGAAGAAGAAACCACGTTAGCGGATTCTTACCGGAAGCATCTCCTCTACGCACTAAGGTAACAGGGGTTATCCATTGGGACTAGACGAGGGTGTATGTTAGGGTTAGGTCTTGCGTTTATTTTAAATTGGGGGTTTTGCCTTTTATCTCAATTATATTCTTAAATTGTTAATTGAGTTTTATTTGTTGCACTTTTAATTCACTTATTTGAATTGTAGAAGTTGAGAATTTAGACATATAAATTTCGAATTTATGAAATTATGGATGGGTTTGCGTGTTTTATGAGTTGATTATGTGATATTATAGTTGTTGATGAAATTGGGTAAATTTATGTTGAATAAAGATGAATTGTAGTTTATGCATACAAGGTGTTTGTTAAAATGTCTGAATGAGATTTATGTTGTTGGACTTGTTTGGCTAGTTGTGAATCTAGCACCTATGCTTATGGATTTTGTTGAATTACGTTAAAGTGACATATGAGAATGTGATAATTGAATGGTTTAATATTATTGGCCGAGGCCTTGTGATTTATTTATTTGTTAGCAATGGTCTATGTCTCTTCCTATACCGGGGACATAAGACGGCCGAGGGGATAGAGAATGATTCGTCTTACGGACTGGGACGAGTGGCGTGAGAGGTCCAAGTGCACACTTTAAATCTTATTTTTGTTAGCAATGGTTAATGTATCTTCCTATACCGGGGACATAAGACGGCTGAGTGGTATAGGGAATGACCTACCTTATGGACTGGGATAGGTGGCGTGAGAGGTCCATGTTTGCTATAGATGTGTGTTGGAGCTATTTAATTTATTTCGTTGTACGATGTTATTTTATTTCTGTTTACACGTTGTTATTGTAGTTGTTGTTGTGAGTTCTTACATTTATGGGATGGAGTGACGGTATCTTGTGTGGTGCCGTCTCGTCTATGTATGTGCGTGAGACTCACCGTTACAGTTTTGTCTTTCAGGTACAACTTAGGTTGAGACGTTTGGATAGGAGCTATTGCAATGCATCACATGGGTTCGGGGCTTTCGCTTTCTTTTTACTTAGATCACTTTTGAGGTCATAGCCTACGGGTAAATTACATTCGTTGTTTTCTTTTATATAACTTTGTTAAAACCATCTCGTCTTGTAGCCGCATTTGGCAAACATATTTATTTAATTGTTTAATTGTTTCTTTAGCTCGCAAGTCTTTTTCTTCTAAAACTATAATTTTGTACCAGCAGGTTCTTTTTCCTTTTGTTTAAAAAGGTCACGCCTTGATGTCCGTGTTTTCCGGATTTTGGGGCGTGACACTAATTCACCCACCACGATTATTATGAAATGCCACTTCATCATACGTGGTGATGTTTATGTTAGAACCATATCATTTTTTGGGATCGAATGAGGGGCAGCAAATGTTTTTGGGTAGAGCAAATTCAAAATTTTGAATAGATAGCAACTTTTGCTAGTTATAATTTTTTATATATATAAACTGGTGGAAAAACAACCATTTAATTTAATTAATAAATTAGGGATGAAAAACCCCATAAAAGTGTCAAATATTACAAAAACAAAAGCGTCAAAATGGCAATCCAATCTCTCTCTTCTATCCTACCAAACAAACTCAGAAAACCTTAAAAACCTGTTGCTATTTTTATTAATAAAAAGGATCCAATAGATTTGTTTCTAAAGATTTGTTCTTTTTGAGTAGTAAAACAATATTTTTGGATTAAGAGTTAACTTTTAGAACTTTGGGGACCAAATAGTTCGCTTTCACAAACTATCTCAAAACAGTTTTTCTAAATAATTTCCAGCCACTTTCAAAAGCTAAAAACAGTAAAAACAAGTAAGAAGAGAGAAAAGAGAGAAAAGAGAGAAAAAGAAAGAAGAAGAAGAAGAAGAGGAAACCACCGTTATCGGGTTCATACCGGAAGCATCTCCTCTACGCGCTAAGGTAACGGGGGTTATCCATTGCGACTAGACGAGGGTGTATGTTAGGATTAGGTTTTGCGTTTATTATAAATTGAGGGTTTTTGCCTTTATTATTAATTATGTTCTTAAATTGTTAATTGGGGTTTATTGGTTGTAATTTTAATTCCATTATTTGAATTGTAGAGGTTGAGACCTTAGACATATTAATTTCGGATTAATGAGAATATTGATGGGTTGTGTGTTGTTATGCGTTGAATATGTGTTATCATAGTTGTTGATGAAATTGGGTAATTTATTGTTGATTAAAGATGAATTGTAGTTTATGCATACAAGATGTTTGTTAAAATGCCTGAATGAGGTTTATGTTGTTAGACTTGTTTGGCTAGTTGTGAATCTAGCACATATGCTTATGGGTTATGTTGAATTACATTAGAGTGACGTATGAGAATGTGTTATTTGCGTGGATTTATATTATTGACCGAGGCCGTATGAGAATGTGATTTTTGCTTGGATTTATATTATTGGCCGAGACCTTGTGATTTAGCTGTAGTGGCAATGGTCTCTGTCTCTTTCTAATTCCGGGGACAGAAGAAGGGCGAGGGCATAGGGAATGACCCGTCTTACGGACTGGGGCGAGTGGCGTGAGAGGTCCCAGTGTGGACTATATTTAATTTATTGTTAGCAATGGTCTATGTCTCTCCCTAATTCCGGGGACATAAGACGGCCGAAGTGATAGTGAATGACTCGTCTTACGGACTGGGACGAGTGGCGTGAGAGGTTCAAGTGCGCACTATAAATCTACTTTTATGTTAGCAATTGTATATGTCTCTTCCTAATTCCGGGGACATAAGACGGCAGAAGGGTAGGGAATGACCTACCTTACGGACCGGGGTAGGTGGCGTGAGAGGTCCATGTATGCTATTGATGTGTGTTGAAGTTATTTAATTTATCTCGTTGTAGGATGTTATTATATTTCTTTTTATATGTTGATTATTATAGTTGTTGTTTGTGGGTTCTTGCATTTATGGGATGGAGTGACGGTATTTTGTGGTGCCGTCCTGTCTATTTATGTGCATGGGACTCACCGTTACAATTTTGTCTTTCAGGTACAATTTAGGTTGAGACGTTCGGTTAGGAGCTATGGCAATACATCACATGGGCTCGGGGCTTTCATTTTCTTTTCAAATTAGATTATATTTTGAGGTTGTAGCCTACGGACAATTTACATTCGTTTATTTCTTTTTATAAATTTGTCAAAACTGTCTCGTCTTGTAGCCGCGTTTGGCAAACACTTTCATTTATTGATTAATTGTTCCTTTAAGCTCGCAAGTGTTTTCTTTCAAAATTTTAAATTATTTTACTTTTGTTTAAAAAGGTCACGCCTCGATGTACGTGCTCTATGGATTTTGGGGCGTGACATCATCTTAATAAAGGGATATAACTGATAACAATCCTTATATGGTGTTAAATTTTTATGCCGCTTATAATAGCATGTTACAAATTATATCCATTTATATTATACTGTATATAAATATATTGCTATCCAACATGGTACAAGTAGTACTTCTGTTTCGGTGTCGTACTGTTTCTCTGATGTTTAAGTGTTTTCTTAACATGTTTTTCCAAGAGTTTAATGTCTTATTCCTTAAAAACATTGATATATACTACTCAGCAAAGCAAGGACTCCTGAGAAGAAATATATGTACAGAAATGTTTTCTTTTTTAATTAATGTAGAATACTAGAGCTAGCTCCTTCACTTTGTTCATGTTTCATTAACTTAGCTTCGGATACACTATACAGCTTAAGCGTACTCATTTATTGCATGTTTCTGAAATAGCTTCTTTTCGAATTATGCTAAATATTTCTTTGGTTACTGTGGATGCAGATGTGGGAAATCATTTCACTACAAATCTGGAGAAAGTCTGTCAGTTTAATCTGGACATAGGTTAGCGGCTGCCATGAGATATTACCAATAATATCCGTTAATCGTAATTGCAATTGTACTTTGGTTAATCTCTATATATATATTTTTAATTCTCGTGGGTGAATCATGAGAAATCCTGGTTAATTGGATATATTTTTAAGTGTTTGTCTAAGATTAATGTGTAGTTCGAAATTCATGTTTAATTGGATACACAACTTTCGCCTAAATTGCCTTAAATAAGGTGACATATGTTGAGATGTTTAGAGTGGATGGAAAGGACTTGCAAACTCCTTTGTCAGTTGCAAGTTAAAGCTTTTAATAAACCAGTATTGTTGGCTAATTCAAATCTCGCCTTTGCGCTTTTCTTGTGAATACAAAATAAAAAAATTCTACCAATTAATGTCAATTGATTTTATTTTTGTTTCTCTTCAACAAACAGAAATTTCTGCTTTATCTCTTTGCAACTTAATAGACCTAAGGGTATAATTTTCGTTTGTTTGTTACCTTTTCCTTTACTTATAACAAATTAAATTACAGAAATATCCATGTATGTGAAGCTATATTTCTTGTAAAGTAGTTGCGTTAAGAAATGACTGTTAAAGTTTTTAAATTGCGGATCTCCTGTGGGAATGATTTGGAAGATCCAAAAGCAAAGAGAGTAGTATTTGCTAGCAACAACATAAAGGAGGCAGTCAACTCGCTTTGGGGAAAAATATAGTAGTGACTTATATGCTGTGGGAAGGTTACAGTTTGAAGATGCAGTACTCATTAGGGAGCGCTTAGTATATATGAAGATGTTTATACTTCTTTTAACATACAGAATTTTGAAATTCAGACTCATGTGACAAGCCAAGGCCCCGAAATGGTCACTAATGAAATACCAAATTTAGAAGCCCATTTGTTATGCAATTTAGACAAAAGCGAAATTGTGAGGCCGTGATCTTGGGTGGGAACGGGTAATATTTTAGTAGGTTTTCTCTTTCATACTTATTTATCTAGCAATAAAAAGGGCTCCAATACTTGGAATAGAATGCAGAAATTAGAAATATTGATGAAAATCACATTCAATGGTTAATAGGCAAAGGAAATATTCTGGTGAATCTTGATAATTGGAATGGGCTTGGTCCTTTAAAAGATCCCAATATCAATATTTTTTGCAAAATAAAAAATCTCCGTACCGGTAATAAGTGAATCTTGATAATTGGAATGGGGTTGGTCCTTTAAAAGAAATATTCTATGTACTGATAAAGGGGATTTTAAGTTAAAGACAGCTTGAGACCTAATTAGAGATAAATGCAATCGTAGCTAGTCAAGTACATTATGTTAGGATAAAATATACCTTTGAATATTTCTTGTTTTGTTTGGAGAATGAATTCTGGTGCACTTCCTATTGATTCTCAAATTCAAAAGGTAGGAATTCAGCTTGCTTCTAGTTGCTGATGTTGCGAAAAACAAGATGATACTTTGAATCATCTTTTAGCTACTGGCATTATAGCAAAAGAAGTGTGGAAGGTTTTTGAAGACTACATCGGAATTCATAACAACAACTCAATTAGAGGTAAAATTATTTCTTGGTGGTCTCAATCTAGCAAGATAGACTCTAAATTAAATCATAAATAAAACCACTTATAAAAACTCGGGATGTTACAGAATTGTAGTACAATTACTATTATATAATATATATAGTACCAATTCTAAAAGATGGGTCTCACAGTATTATTAATATTATATCCTACTCTAAACAAACATGACCTAAAAGAACACCATTTCTATATTTCAAGTTTTCAACATACATATATGTCTACAAAAACACTTTTCTACTTAGAAGTGTAATCGAGGGAGATACCATATCTTCCACGGAATGACTACACGAGGGAATTTCAAGTTCGCAACGTTGCCTGTTACTTCTACTTCAATATATTTAATTATACAATATCATTGCTAAATTTTTGGATTGATGGGTTGAAACAGAAACATATATATTTCACAATTGAAATACCACCCCTCTTGTAATGGTTCAACATCTTTCGGTGATTTATGTTGAGAGTTGTCCATTATTGTCCCTTATATATAACCTGCACGATGATAATCCAAAGGAAATATTTACACTTTTTTACATGACAGGTAACATAAAAGATGTTGAGGGGTTTGAAATTTTCCCTATTCTGGTTGAAATTGTAGCTTAAAAATAGAATAAACCCAGTCTTCTATAGAGCGATAAGTTGAGGCACAACCAGATTCAAGCAAGACAGCGAGTATTAAATAAATCGCTACTAGATATTGCTACATTTATTTGATGTTTTTACAAGAAAAATTCGACTTAGATATCTTTTTTCATCAAAAGTTTCCTCCATATACGCTTGGGAACTAAAGAACAGACCTTTTCTTGAAATAAGAAATTCAGATGTACGGTTTATTTTATTTTACACACCCGTCTCCGACTATGTCAAGAATTATTATGATGAAATTGGATATAATATTCAATCTTGTGTTTTCAATTAACTATAAGAACCTATACACCACTGACAGTGTAGATTGATTAAATCAAGGGGACAATAGTCTTAAAGATAAAACTCTATAATGTGTATGTGTGCATTAACATAATTATGCAAAGCTTCCACTAAGTAAAGTTTTTTGACAAAACTTTGGAGTATATAAACCTGTATTTAAACTCTGAAATATATTATAATTTAGTGCACCCATCTAATAATGTAAATCACTCAACTTTTGCATAAAAAATTATAATAGGCAATATTGTAAATTACTTACATGAACATAAACATAAGGTTAATTTTAGTACATACAAGTAATATGGACATTAATGGGTAGATTATGTACAAGTAATATGGACATAATTTAATACAAAAATCAATAATATATGTATATGCATAGGTATCACAGAATCCCTAAGAGGTAAGAAATTTGAACTCGCATTAACTTTTTAATACTAGAACCATCCAATTTATTGATAATCGCTATGTTTCCTTAATAGGATTTAAGAAACAACTATAAAGTCACTGCCTGAGAAACCCGAACATAACACTCTCGCGAGAGAGCTGTTTGTAAAATAGCAAGAAAACTCTAAAATTTACATTGTTGTCAATCTCGAGGTAGAACATCTATAAAAATGAATGTCATTCGTGCCAATGCTTGTACGTTATATGTTCCACATATCTATTATCTATTACTCTTTCCGCTCTCTCTTTTTCTTGGTGCTTCTATGCGTAATCAATTTTTTAATTTTTGTTGTCATTTTCATTTTCATAAATTATTCTTATTTACAATCACAATATTAAATCCACAATATTCATGTGGTTAAAGATTCGTCTGTTGTTTATAAATCACCACAAATATATTATGAGATGGGATCTTAATTGTTAAAATAGTATTCCATATTTAATAGTAAAGATATACCATAAGAAATATAACCGGGAAAGCAAATACTGTGTTGTATAAATTTTTCTGAATAAACCTTTCTTATCATCCAATTTATTAGAAACTTTGATATGGAACTGCTTATTAATTGCTAGTGTGTTGAAATTGATACATAGGTAAAATGATAGATTAACAAGTGTAGAACATTTAAGAAAAAAAGAAAACCTTGTGACAGTTCTTAATTCTTATTCAAATAAAAGTTATAGTTGCTTCCTTTTTTATGTTTGTGTGTTAAAATGAGGTAAATAAATATTGTCCAAATTCAACATGCTATATAAAGCTATTCCAAAGTAAGCAGAGAATGGCAGAGGACAATCACATTAGAAGATAAGATTTTTGTTCACTTCAGATCATTGTTCATTCCATTTCAAAAGACTCGGACCATCCGATTTGTCACACCCCAAAATCCAAAAGACACGGATATCGAGGCATGACCTTTTTAAAAACAAAAGCAAAGAAAAGAGAACCTGTTGGTACAATTAAACAATAAACAAAAGTATTTGCCAAACGCGGCTACACGACCAAAAGGTTTTGACAAAATTATAAAAGAAAAGAAACGGATGTAAATCGCCCGTAGGCTACAACCTCAAAATGAACTAACTAAAAAGAAAGTGACTAAAGAAGCCCCGAACCCATGCAATACTGCGCTAATGCACCTAGCCAACGCCTCAAGCTAATTTGTACCTGAAAGACAAAATTGTAACGGTGAGTCCCACGCACATAACTAGACGGGACGACACCACAGACACCGTCACTACATCCCATAAATGCAAGAACTCACAAATTCTACAAATACGATAAACGACGTATAAAACGAAATATAATGACATTCTACAACTACGATAATCTACGAATAAAAAGAATATAACGACATTCTACAATTACGATAAATTAAATAAATTAACTAACATCAACACACATCTAAAGCATACATGGACCTCTCACGCCACCTACCCCGGTCCGGAAGGTAGGTCATTCCCTATCCCTTCGGCCGTCTTCTGTCCCCGGAATTAGGGAGAGACAGAGACCATTGCAACATAAAAGTAGATTTATAGTGTGCACTTGGACCTCTCACGCCACTCGTCCCAGTCCGTAAGACGAGTCATTCCCTATCCCTTCGGTCGTCTTCTGTCCCCGGAATTAGGGAGAGACAGAGACCATTGCAACATAAAAGTAAATAGTGCACACTGGGACCTTTAACGCCACTCGCCCCGGTCCGTAAGACGAGTCATTCCCTATCCCCTCGGCCGTCTTCTGTCCCCGGAATTAGGGAGAGACAGAGACCATTGCCACTACAGCTAAATCACAAGGCCTCGGGCAATAATATAAATCCACGCAAATAACACATTCTCATAATACCAACATTCTCAAACGTCACTATAACGTCAATCAACATAACACATAACCATATGTACTAAATTCGCAACTAGCCAAACAACTCCAATAACGTAAAATCCCATTCGGGCATTTTAACAAACACCTTGTATGCACAATCTAAAACTCATCTCTTTTCAATAATATTTTACTCAATTCTATCAACAACCATCATAACATATATTTAACGCATAAAACACGCAAACCCATCAATATTCTCATCAATCCAAAATTTATATATCTAAGGTCTCAACCTCTACCATTCAAATAAATGGAATTAAAAGTGTAGCAACTAACCCCAATTAACAATAAACGTTTACTGAATCTTCTTCTTCTTCTCTTTCTTTTCTTTTCTCTCTTTTCTCTCTTCTTACTCTTTCTCTCTCTTGCTTACTAGTTTACTGAATCTTATCTGTAGAAAGTGGCTGAAAAGAGTTTATAAAAGCTGTTTTGATAAAGTTTGAGGTAACGAACTATTTGGTCCCCAAAGTTCTAATGGTTAACTCTTAATCCAAAAATATAGTTTTACTACTCAAAAATAACAAATCTTTAGAAACAAAACTATTGGGTCCTTTTTATTTATAAAATTAGTAACAGGTTTTAAAAATAAGGTTTTTCGGAAGAGTTTCGGTTTTTGGCTAAAAATTAGTCGAGTGACCGGTTTTTGGTAAAATTTTGAATAAAACGCTTTTGGATAAATTAAATCATAATGAAAACCATTTATAAAAAAATACGGGATGTTACACGATTGAAGCTTCATAGGTTAGAATCAATCCCTCCTTTCTTATTTTTGTAGTATGGTTACCATTAATGTCTACTATTTATCAAGATGTCTTTGGTAGTATAAGATATAAGGATAAATATGTTTTCCAATAGATCGACCTTCATGCTCGTTCTTGCTCCGGCATGAAAGTTCCATGTTAGATATAAGAAAAACGATATAATGATAGGTACTATAAGTAAGATTCAAATTGATTGTTTCATCTTCCTATTAAACTAATCCGGTAGCAGAAGCTTAACTGATTTAACGAGTCCACAACACAAATCATTACTAGCATTCAATATAGGCTACCTATAAATAATAATAAATATAGACGATGGGGGACTAAAATGGAAATTAACTTGATCAAAGATCAAAAATTATTTGTAGTGAACCCTTCTGTATTCATGAGAGCTTGTAACCTGAGCTTTGCCAGATCCAGCAAACCCTTTTGTGATGCTTGGAACTCCAAAAAAAACTGCCAAAATATATCTTATTGGATCTACCTTTGTTTTAGATCTTTAACCTCTTGAAAATTTCCCACTGCCATTGCTAAACATCCAAATAGGACTCCATTTGATGTTATTTCACTAAACATCAAAATATAACCATAATCAACCTCTTTTTGATAGCCTCTATTTGCCAAGTTAATTTTTTACACTCGTATCATTTTCCCCTAACTGCTAAAATAAAATACAAGATAAAAGAACAGCAATAACCAACATCTTTAAGAAGGTGTAAAACTCTCTCCCTTCCCTAACCCTAGCCGCCGCGCGCCTTGGGGTAGGGGTGGTGCTTCGGTGCCCTTCTACACCCGGACTTCATAACATATTAATTTCATCATCTCTAACGTCAAATACATACTCTTTTTGGATATTTTTTCTTCTTCCACTTTTCTACACCTTTTAACGGTATGCTCATGATGTCTGAAATGAGTAGATCTAATACTCCACGCCTCTCCAATTATCTGACTTATAGGTTGTGATTCCAAATTTAGATCTCATAGATCATATTTTGATGCGTTGTGTCTCTCCACGGTTTCTATCGAACCAAACATAGCAATTCGTTGCACCATTGAGTGGAGGATCAAAATTTCTGTACATACCAAAAGAAAAGTGAAACCAAAGTTTTGAATCCAAACAAATTGACGTTGATGTGGTAGGCTGTCAAAAAATTGACAAAATAATTATCCTCGGCTAGTACGAAATTTTGTTAAAAATCATGACCAACAAGAAGATCCTTAATTGCTGACACAAGATGTGATAATGTTACAACAAGTTTCGGAAGTTCGTAGGGGAACATATGTGTTTCATCTGAGCTTTATTATTTGCACATACGTGTGGGAGATGAAATGTGTCTATTAGGACCCGCTCGGTGCCTTTTTACATCTACGTCGTATAATTTTTTGGGTGATTTTTAACTTCGTTTTTACCATACGAAAAAGAGTTTAGAAAAAATTTACAAAATCCGAAGTGTCGTAATAAAAAAAACTATTGTCTTTAACATTACAGAAAAAAGACCATCAAATAAATTAGTTTTTTGTTGTATTATATAGGGGGGGGGGGGTGTTGTTTCTTTTTTTCGTCTTTCAGGTTAGATTCATGTTGAGTATCCTATTTTAAAGAATCACACTACGGGAAACATTTGAATAAATAATAGAGTAATCATTACGACAGAGAGAAGATTTTTTTTGGATAAATGATAGAATAAAGATAACATAGGAAAACAAGCAACAACTAACTGGGAGCAGATCAAACCGGCACACACAATGCCATAAGAAAAAAACAGATCATGCGGGGGGAGGGGAAAAGGAAAAACATTCAACTAAGGCAGTTAAATTTTTTTACTCCAGTGACACGTTCTTGTTGCTAACGATGTCCCCACCACTCTCACCAAGTTTGAATCGAGTATGTGAGATTAGAGCCTGGAAGTCAAGTCAAGTGATTCACCTTTGTCTTCAGAATATCCTTCATCGTTGTTTACACCATTTGGTTCCTGAATAGAGTCATTCATATGCTAGAATTAGAACTTTCCATGCAAACTTTGTATGCTAGAATTAGAGATGGAGCTCTTTAAAGTACCAAATTTAGATCTGGAATATCAACCTTGTGTCCAACACTCCCAAGAAAATCGAGTACATATGGCACAAAAGTAGGTTGACTGTAAAAAGATATTGGAAAGCCTTGGAACATAAACATGACTAGAGAAGCGTTCTGTGATGGGATCATTGGGCTTTCGTTCATGCTTATCCCGGTCCTATCAAGGGCACGTTCTTTCTTATGAGCATTTTGATGTCCTCCAAGTGGTTGACTGCTTGAGAACGATCTCTTGCAATAAATAGAAGGAAAAAAAAAAACTCGACTCGGTGTTATTTTTGTTCAATGTGCGAGATAAAATAAAACCCAATTTCAGATATTTAAGAATGAAAAAAGGGATAAAATTAAACAGTAGTGGAGTTTTTCCCATTTTCTAAATTTATGCCGAATTTTTTAAAAATAACACCAACTCGAGAAAAATAACTTTCCTTGTAGCTTATGCAAGAGATCATTATCAAGCAGTTAGGCAGTTGGAGGACGTCAAAATGTTCACAAGAAAAAATGCGCTCTTGATAGGACTGAGATAAACATGAACAAAAAAGTCCAACGATCCCAGTTCAGAACGATTCTCTAGTTATGTTCCAAGTCATTTCAATATCTTTCTTATAGTAAACCTACTTTTTTGCTATATGTCCTCACTTTTCTTGGGAGTGTTGGACACAAGCTTGATATTTCAACTCTAAATATGCTACTTCAATGAGATCCATCTCCAATTCTAGCATACAAAGTTGGCATGGAAAGTTCTAACTGAGTGGATATGAATGAGTGTAAAAAACGATGAAGGATATTCTTAAGACAAAGTTGAATCACCTGACTTGACTCCCGGTCTCTAATTTTTGTTTAGTACATTGCTATAATCTTAATATAAGAGAACCCAAAATCAAGATTCTTCTTTAATACTTGGTACATATAAATCTTGTAGGTACTAAAATACCCCCATTCCATCCTTCTCTTTCCTCCTTAAATATCTCACACAATTTCTCTTTCCTCCTTAATTTACTTATATGTACCTTATTTCACTCTCTCTCAAACCGTTTTTTTTTTTTTAAATTTCTTGATATTCTTTTTTGAAAGACAGAGAACCGAGTGGGAAAAAATAATGGAAAGTATAATAGCATTATGAAAAAACAAAGAAATATTTAAACATTATATAGTTAAAATAAAAGCATCAACTTAAATGCAGAAATAAGAAAAAAAGAGAAGTAAAGAGCCTCGGATTATAAAAATCCAAAGAACCAAAGAGCACCATTAAAAAATTAGAGAAAAAAAAAATAGAGAGCAATAAAAAATACCAAATAAAAGTAAAAAAAAAAATATAGAGTATTAAACAATCGAATGAAGTCTAATTTGCTCACAAAAATATTTGAATATAGCATCAAATAGCATCAACTTAAAAGCAGAAGTAAGAAAGAGGGAGAAATAAGCCAAGAGCACCAAATAAAGCATCAAAGAGCATCTGTTTAAATTTTTTTAAAGAACTAAAGAGCACCATTCAAAAACTAGAGAAAAAACTACCAAATAAAATTTAAAAAATATATAGAGTAATAAACAATCGAATGAAGTCTAATTTGCTCACATCTAATTTATAGATGTTGCTGCCGCATGCCATACTTTTTTTTTACATGGAAAAAAAAGAGCATCGAATGAAACATAACAAAAATCTGGAGCACCATAGAGCAATACATTAAAATTACCTATTTTTAAATATTTTGTTTTCTTACTAAAATGAAAAAATAAATAGAGAGAGTCATATAGCACCAAACAATTTTTTTTAACAAAATGCTAGAATATAAATTATCAAAAAATATATACTAAAACTTAAGATAAATAGATAGCATCATAGAGCATCAAACGTAGATCAACGATTAAAAAAGTTCAAATAGTACATAAATTACCTACCTCTAAATTTTTTTTTCCAATTAAAAAATATAAATATAAATAATAGAGAAAACCATATATAGTACATCAAACAAATTTATAAACAGAAAAGGTAAAATATACATTGAGAAAAAAAAAAGAGTCAAAAAAAGACAGCATAGTAGTGCATCAAACGTAGAACACCAATAAAAAACCGTTCAAATATTAGAAGTTGAATACAAGTACTTGGGAGCATCAAAGAGAATCAAATAAAATAAATGCATCCTCCATCGTTATAAACTTCCAACAAAAATTTGCAATTTAGCATCACATAGAATCACATAGCACGAGAACAAAACAATATGATTTTAACAAAACCAAAATATAATGCTATGTTTATCAAAATAAATTAGAATTCTCACTCATTCGTATTAATACTCTTGTCGTATGATCAGATACTTGTTCATATGACGAATTAATAAGGATGTCATTATGTCAAGTATAAAAAAAGATTTTAATTTTATTTTAGATAACACGTAAAGAGATAGTATGAGCTTACAAATAGAGAATAAAATGGATAGACATAAATCATATAAAAAGAGGAATTTGTTATACGTGTGCACAAATTATGGAGATAGAATCAAATTAAGGGCATTACAGTTATTAAAGTACCGTTATGTTCTGACTTCTAAGCATTTGAACATTTTCCCTTCCATTTACCTATGATATATTGTTTGCAACAATTCATTTCGGATAGACTATGTAACAACTATCTTAGCGTTTGTTTTGTAACTTTATTATAAGACCCGTGAGGGGTTGCAATGAAATATGTTTAAACTGCAACAAAATGAATAGTGGAGCTTTATATATTTTAGAGAGACTTATAAATAGTTAAATACCAATAAAGTTAATTATAAAAAAGTCATTTATGTTTACTTTTTTATAATTAGGTACACATACTTATTTACAATTAGGTACATATGTCATAAAAAATAACAAAATATACAAAAACAAATCAACATAAAATCAAAAAAAAATCAAAAAAAATTTATAAAAAATCACAAAAATTGTACAGAGTATCAAACAGTATTATACATTATTGAACATGATTAGATAGGATTAAACATGATTATACGTACAAGATTTGACAAGATTGGACATGTTTGGACAGTATTAGACAGAATAAAAAAGGATTAGACATGCATGATTGAACAGGATCAGACAGGATCAGACAGAATCACACATATTTTTTGTATAAAAAATGTATTTTTTAAAATGTTGGTTTTTTTAATTTTTTTTTGGATTTTTTAATGACATGTGTACCTATTTGTAAATAAGCTCACAAAATATGTATTTTTTTATAAAAGTGTCATTAAGTTCAAAGCGACCGAGTTTTTTATAAATAAGTTTACAAATATATACTAAATTGTCATTTTCTTCATATTTTTATTGTAGTGATGTCACATAGATGAAGGTACATATGATAATTTAAAGTGCATAGAAAGATTTAACTTCTGTAGAAGAAACTCTACCAATGTATAATAAATATGAAAGATAAACAAGCTAAACAAAAAATTACCAGTCATATCTTATCGCAACTACTTTATGGAAATATAATTTTACGGGATGGATGATTTTGTAATTTAATATTTTAAAATAAAGGAAAAGATGACACGTACATGAACGAAAATTTGACCCCTAAGGTCTACCAACGTGCAATAATATGAAGTCAAAAGAAACTTTATGTTTGTTGAAGGGAAAGAAAATTATATTAATTGACATTTATGAGACATTAATTGGTAGATATCTACAACTAACATGGACATAATTTTAACACAAAAATAACTCATTTATGTATATTTACAATATCACAAAATCCTTAAAAGGTAAGAAATTTGGACTCGCATTTAACTTTCTTTAGTAGAAGGACCATCTAATTTGATAATTGCTATATTTCCTTTAAAGGATTTTCGAAACAACTATAAAACCAATGGCTAAGAAACCCAAACGTAACACTCTCGAGAGAGAGCACCATTCGTACAATATGTACATTAAATTTTAAATTTTGGTTAAAATACCAACAAAACTTTAAATTTTACATTACTATCAATCTCGATGCATGTACAATAACTATAAAAAAGGAACTCCATTCGTACTAATACCTGTAAGTTCTATCCCCCACATATATGCCACTCTTCTGCTCTCTCTTTAATTTTTATATGTAATCAACTATTTTGTTTTTGTTTTCTTTTTCATTCATTTATAAAATCTTGTAATTACATTCACAATATAAAACCCCCAATATTCATGCAGTATACATCCGTTTGTAGTTATGTAAAAGAAGCAGAAGTCCACAAATATGTGATGATCGATAGGAGATCAATTGTAAAAATGTTATATCATATTTCATTGTATATACGAGGGAGACAAATTTGCTGCTGCATAACCTTCTCTTGGTTGAATTTTCTTACTGTCCAATTTATCAGAAACTTTAGTATGGAACAACCTCTTAATTGCTATTGTGTTGAACAGTTGGTTAAATGACCGTTACCTTCCCGAGATGAATTAGTACAGGAAAAGTGATAGATTTTTTTATTTTTATTTTTTGAAATGAAGGTAAAGTATGCGGAGAATGGAAGAGGACAATAACTTCAGATCGTTGTTCATTTCATTTCAAAAGATCCGGACCATCCCATTGAAACTTCACAGGTTTGAATCAATAGTTGTATTCTTCTTTTTGTAATACGGTTATCATGAATGTCTACAATTTACCCAGATGACTTTTGTAGTATAAGATATAATTAAGGATAAAGATGCTTTACAATACAATAAAATAAGAGGATATGATATCAAAATGTGTACTATAAGTTAAATTCAAATTGATTGTTACATCTTCCTACTAGGCCTATCCGTAGCAGGAGCTTATAAACTGATTAATTTAATCAGTCCACAACATTGATCATTATGATACCATGCTAAAACAATAATTAAATTAGGTAAATAGATAGTGAAATAATTGCAAAAGATAGTTCTAGAGAATGTAGAGAGAGAAGCTCTCAAATAGAGACATCAGAGGAAATTTCAAACATCTCTCTGACTCATGTTTATCCAATATCTTACATAAGCTTAAAATCTCTAAACATACAATCTCATAAGATTCACACTTAAAACCCATTCTATATAATATGTACAAAGAACATAAATAGAAAGGACAAACTATTAAACTTCTTATCACAATGGTTACAAAGATCCAGTCTTTTGACTACCTAATCAATGGAAAATGCTCTACAATAATTAAACACGTATTTTACCAAATTTCTAGGCAAAGAAAAAGAACCTTTAATCCTCCTGAAAGAAGCCACAAAGCATAAAGGAGAAGAATCTATTAGGTTCTCTTTCAAAGAAGTATGTTTGTTATCTGACCCATATAAATTCACTTTAATCGGGGAGTTTACTCATGAGAAGGTAGAAGTAAAGCAAGTCATTACATCACTGAACAGTTTGGATATCATCCCCGACTTAAGGGTGGGAGTAATTTCCATAAACACATGTTATTAAGTTTTTATCATGGAGGCGACTTTTTGAGGGTTTGATTAAGGAAAGAGTGGATGGTTTCAAAGTGTCCAATGAGAATATTTAGGTGGACCTTTGATTTTAAACCTGGGTTTGAACCACCGATTACACCTATTTGGATAAATTTTCCTATGTTACCAATGCACCTGGATAATAAATCCAGTCTTTACTCTGTTGCTCGTGTCTTTGGGACACCACTTAAGTTAGATTTAGAAACAGCAAATCGCATAAGACCACAAGTTAGAAGAGTCTGGATTCAAGTGTATTTGAGTAAGGAACTTACTCATAGGGTAAGGATTAGTTATGGTGATGGTGACGAGGACCAAAGAGATGATTTTTGGCAAGTGTGCAACTTCGAACAACTACCTGATTTCTCCAAACACTATAAAAAAGTGGGTCATAGAAAGAGTGAGTGCAAACTGCTCGATGAAAATCCTGAGAAAGTTTTTGGCTCTTTCAGTTCACTTCCTCATAGAACTGTTTCACAAGAAAATGTTACTCTCAATAAGAGAAATAAAAGAATTGTTTTGTAGGAAAAAAGTTAGGGTAAACAGAAGATATAAAAGAAAGGCAGGTCATATCATCCGGACGTGGGTAAGAAAAGTAGTGAAAGATATTTCCGGTATGGCTATAAATAAAATTGTTAGTGATCAAACTAACGTTATTAAAGAGTTCTTTGTATCAACTAGTGAGAAATTTAGCCTAAATGGGGACCACTGTAGCGGTCTTTTAGAGTGTGAAAAACTTTTGATTCCAATTGAAGTTCAAGATAATACAGTTTTAGAAGAAAAGAAAAAAAACGAGAACTTAGCTATATACAATGGTGATCCGTGGCGCTCCTCTGTTGGTACTGAATATTCGTCAGTTGAGGATTTAGAGTTACTCAAAGATCAAGAAGAATTTTTTAATCACAACAAGCCCCAACTGGTCAAGGAATGGACATAGCAATATTAGAGCAAAACATATTCAAATTTCTAACTAAAATAAACAATGAAAGATATCATAAGCCAATCATCATAAAAGACCCTAGGACTCACAAGATCATCCATTTAGAAAAACAAGTTACAAACTCTACAACCCCTCTCCTATGTGACCAGGAAGGGGTAAACAGAAATAATGATGGGAAAAACAACTGTCCAAATACAAGAAAACAGTTACAAAGGGACCACAGTGAGCAATATAAGCACATTAATCTAAAGGAAGGTGAATTAATAGTGGACCTATATTCATTTACTAAAGATCATCTTCTTTTTTTCTCTTGAAAAGCTAGCATATATTGATTCTATTTAACCTAACCCTCAAACTATATCCGTAATCACTCTCTTTTTGATTGCCTCCATGTGCCAAGTTCTTTACAATGAGCTCATTTTCCCATAAGTGAGAAAATAACCATCATAGAGGTAATATGATTATATGAAGAAAAAAATACTTGAAAAACATATAACCTTTAAAATAACCATCATCTTCAAACTTAATCAAACATGAACTAGTTTAATAGGAAGCATGACTTTGTAAATTAAAGTATAACTTTATCAACATTTTGTTTTCAGTGGATGTTTTTAATAAATAGAAAAACCCCGACATTTACAATAATATTGAGGGAAATAGATAGTTATGATGCTAAAACAATAATTAAAATAGGTAAATAGATAGTGAAATAATTTAAAATTGTTGTGTGACATATTACCTCACATATATATCTATACAGATATAGGGAGAGAATATAGAGAGAGATAATAAGACGAAGTGTTTATTCATTAATATGAGTGTACAGAGAGATACATCAAGAGACCCCTGACCCTCTTTATATAATAGAGGATAGGCTTACATATGCTAGGAAAGCCCAAGATGGACAATAATATCCTACAACACTCCCCATTTGGACGTCTTGATTTCTTCGCCTACAAGCTGTCGATGTGAGTCGAGTTCATTCGCAGTGCTAAACACATAAAACCTTAGGGCTGGAAAACCCAGTGTGGGACAAAACCGGTACCTAGGAGAAACTGTGTAGCCGAATGATATAGGCCAAAATATCATGTAAGTAACTAACCACAAAACAGTGTGCCTCATCAAAACCTTGCCAGAGCAAACCCAATGGGAAAATCTCTGATCGAAGGAAAAAGAGTGCAACAATGGTAGTAGTAGCGATCAACCACAAAACAGGTGTCACGGCCCGAAATCCGAAAAACGGACATCAATGCGTGACCTTTGAATAAAAGGAAAAAGAACCTGTTGGTACAAAATTTAACTTTTAAAGAAAATCAATTTGCGAGCTAAAGGAACAATTAAACGAATAAACTAAACATGTTTGCCAAACGCGGCTACAAGACAATATGGTTTTAACAGATTTATAAAAGAAAAAAGGTACCAAACGAATGTAATTTGCCCGTAGGCTACAACCTCAAAATGGACTAAGTAAAAAGAAAGCGACTAAAAGAAGCCCCAAACCTATGCGATACATCGCTAATGCTCCTATCCAAATGCCTCAGCCTAGGTTGTACCTGAAAGACAAAACTGTAACGATGAGTCCCACGCACATACATAGACAGGGTGGCACCACACAGGATACCGTCACTCAATCCAATAAATGCAAGAACTCACAAATGACAACTATAATAACAACGTATCAAAAGAAATGTAATAGCATCATACGACGAATTAAATTAAGTAACTTCAACACACATCTATAGCTTACATGGACCTCTCACGCCACCTATCGTAGTCCGTAAGGTAGGTCATTCCCTATACCCCTCGACTCGTCTTATGTCCTCGGTATAGGGAGAGACATAGACCCTTGCCAATATATAAATATATCTATTACACACATGGACCTCTCACGTCACCTACCCCAGTCCGTAAGGTAGGTCATTCCCTATACCCCTCGGCTCGTCTTATGCCCCCGGTATAGGGAGATACATAGACCATTGCCAACATATAAATATTTAAAGTGTGTACTTGGACCTCTCATGCCAACCGCCTCAGTCCGTAAGACGAGTCATTCCCTATACCCCTCGGCTCGTCTTATGTCCCCGGTATAGGGAGAGACATAGATCATTGCCAACATATAAATATTTAAAGTGCACACTTAGACCTCTCACGCCACTCACCCTAGTCCGTAAGACGAGTCATTCCCTATACCCCTCGGCCCATCTTATGTCCCCGATATAGGGAGAGACATAGACCATTGCCAATAAATAAAACTCAAGGCCTTGGCCAATAATATTATACTATTCAATTATCATAATTCTCAATAAAATCACATTCTCAAAATACTAGCATTCCCAAATGTCACATTATCTCAATTCAACAAAACACATAAGCATAGGTACTAGAATCACAACTAGCCAAACAAGTCCAACAACATAAAATCTCATTCAGGCATTTTAACAAACATCTTGTATGCATAAACTACAACTCATCTTTATTCAACATAAATTTACCCAATTTCATCAACAACGATAATAACACATAACAAATCATAAAACACTCAAACCCATCTATATTCTCATTAATTCAAAATTCATATGTCTAAATTCCCAATTCTCAAATTCAAATAAGTGAACCAAAAGGGCAACACATAAAACCCAATTAAAAATTTAATAGAATATAATTGAGATAAAATAAAAACCCCCAAATTTTAAAAACGTAAGATCTTACCCTAACATACAACCCCGTCCAGTCACAATGGATAACCCACGTTACCTTAGTTCGTAGAGGAGATGCTTCCGGTAAAAACTCGCTAATGGTGGTTCTTCTTCTTCTTCCTAAGCTTTGGAACCTCTCTTTTCTCTCTTTTCTCTCTTGTAGGTTTTCTGTTTTGAAAAGTGGGATGAAAAGTGTTTTACGTGAAACTGTTTTGAGAGAGTTTCGGAAAGCGAACTATTTGATCCCCAAAGTTCTAAAAGTTAACTCATAAACAAAACTATTATTTTACTGCTCCAAAATAACAAATCTTTATAAACAAAGTTATTGGGTCCTTTTTATTTATAAAATTAGTAACAAGTTTTAAAAATAAAGTTTTTCGGAAGAGTTTCGGTTTTTGGCTAAAAATTCTATAAAACGTTTTTGGATAAATTTAATCGCAAATAAAACCCTTTATAAAAATCCGGGATGTTACAATAGGTGCCTCATCAAAACCTTGCTAGAGTAAACCCAGTGGGAAAAAATCTCTAGTCGAAGGACAAAAGAGTACACAGTGGTAAGAATTATACAACAGGATACTCCCCCTAATTTCGGCAATCTTATGTGAGATATGATGGGAACGTGTCTCACTAAAAACCTTGCCAAGGAAAACCCAGTGGGAAAAAACCTTAGTCTAAGGACAAAAAGAGTACACGAGCATATGACTGGATGCTCCCCTTCACTTGTACACGACAGGGTGCGAGGATTTCTACTAAGTAGTAATTAGTACAATAAGCATTAACCTGGATGCTCTCCTTCACTTGCACACGACGGGGTGCAAGGATTTCATATTTCAAGAAAGAGTACGATCATTCGACTAGATGCTTCATTTACTTGCACACGGCTGGATGTAAGAAAATCTAACATGGAATAGAATGAGCATTCATCTAGATGCCATTAAACTTCATATTTGAAGATTCATTTTGGCAAGAAATGCTAAATAGACTAATCTAGTCATGTCTCTCTTGATCGATAACAACAAGTTGTCCTCAAATAATACAAGTGTTTTATCTGGATCATGAGACGGAGCATATGTAATTCAAATATGGCTAATACGAGCTCGAAGCCATATACACTCTCTAGTCGTCTCATAGAGCACAAATAGATCAGAGTGATTCGTTTGGAGTCATTTAAAGACCTCCAAGATATTGCCTTATTCCAAATGGTAAAGACGAACCATGTTAGGAATATCCCTTATGCGGGCCTGATAAGTAACCGGGATCGGTATAAGCGAAAAAGGGTTGTGTTAATTCGAGTACCGAAGGGGGTAGGTATACTTAGATATGAACATGATGGTTCAATATCTCTTCATCGTCTCATCAGGGAAGAACTAGGTCTATATCAATGTCTAGTGATCGAACGATCATGGGAGAATATGACGACTTAGCCTCATGATGACTAAAACGTCATAACACCTTCTCGATGTAGTCTGAATCATGGACTTGGATTCAATATTTACGGGACTTGATCATCAGGCCGAGTCACTACCGTTGCTTCCCAAGATCCTTCATCTCGAAGGCAAATCCAAAAGTGGATCGCATAATAAAACACGCAAGGGCATAATACTTGTTCAAGTATCCCAAGCTGATCAAGTACTCACTTGGCGGGTATACCACATATGCTCGGATAATATTAATCCATATAGTGAATATCTCATTTAATTGAGATCGTGTTCCGTGGTTAGGAACTACTTGATTCAAGCATTATGAAGTCACACAGGGACCTTCATCTATATCTTTTTGTCTAAATTCTCATAGAGATTAAACAGTGACCATAATCACATGTTGCATAATCAGTTTTTGGGAAACTACTAAACTGATAAAGTAGGGGACCGTTATAACGTCCATTACGAGGAAATCAACCATCTCGTAATCAATTCCAAGATGTGAGAGAAGCCTTGCGCTACTAGGCGAGCATTCTACAATCTCATTATTCTCATCACTTTTCCTTACGAATAACCAAATAAACGAACTCGTTTAACATTGGTGGTGTTGGAGCTATAGGTCTGAACACACTTTCGCTAAGGAGTCTACTTGGATTGCAAGTTTCCATTAGGCCAGTCTATTCTACGTTGACTTCAGGCAACGGTACATGGTTCCCTGTCATAATTTGCTCATATTATCAGTCGTCACCGAATATATGTACAAGTAATCAATGACAGTCTCGTTTCGCTTCAATATCGTCTTAGATATCATGATCGATAGATATTTCGATATTTTTAGGATGAGGAGGAATCACACATCTCCTAGATCCTTTATAATCTCGTGCGATAAACGAGTTTCAGTTCACCACCTCTGGGGCTGAACGAATTAAGAACCGGTCAACTTCCGCATATCTTGGGAAGGACGACAGACTGACGGCCGACGGCAGCGTCTTTTGCTTGGTGGGTTCGGCCAAAGCAACGTGTTACGACTGGAACACGGCATCCGACAAGGACGTCTATTCTTGGAAGCATTTTCCAGCAGGTATAAATGATCTCGTGACATCTCATAAAGTCATTAAATGCGTTTGGTATTTATTTAGACTTGATGGAGTCTATGCACTTATTTATCACTAAGTGCAATTTTAGGGATCAAGCTAAGACTGAGTGGGTTATGCCACGTTACTTCACGTCGTTCCTTATATACGGTAACATGCAAATCTCCCCCTAACGACGGGAAGAACAGTCTTAGCGATGTCACTTTCGCATATCATGCGGTAAAGAGATCGCTTGCCAAGGTTACTCTATCAAATGATAGGCATGGGATTCATAATCGACTTATGTCCCCTTCAAAGGTCCATACTTTGAACGCTATAGCGGCTCAATCAAAATATTAATTAAGCACTCCAAACACGCGTTAATATAAGACTTCTTGCTCATAACCAGTAACCAGCTGGTACGCATATGGTGTCTGAGTGTCTATGGGCCTCATAACGGACCAATGCAGCAAAATATCATAACCCCACACGGAAATATAAATCTTGGTGATGTGTGATTCCTCCTCATCCTAAGAATCTTGAAATATCTGTCGATCAGGATATCTTAGACGATATTAAAGCGAAATGAGACTGTCATTGATTACTTGTTCATATATTCGGTGACGACTGATAATATGAGCAAATTATGACAAGGAACCATGTACCGTTGCCTGAAGTCAATGTAGAATAGACTGGCATAATGGAAACTTGCAATCCAAGAAGACTCCTTAGCGAAAGTGTGTTTGGACCTGTAGCTCCAACACCACCAATGTTAAACGAGTTCGTTTATTTGGTTATTCGTAAGGAAAAGTGATGAGAATAATGAGATTGTAGAATGCTCGCCTAGTAGCGCATGGCTTCTCTCATACCTTGGACTTGATTACGAGATGGTTGATTTCCTCGTAATGGACATTATAGCAGTCCCTTACATTATAGTAGTTTCCGAAAAACTTAGTATGCAGCCATGAATGTGGTCACAGTTTTATCTCTATGGGGATTTAGACAAAGAGATACAGATGAAGGTCCCTGTGTGACTTCATGTGCTTAAATCAAGTAGTTCCTGACCATGGAACACGATCTCAATTGACTGAGACGTTCACTATATGGATTAATATAACCTGAGCGGATGTGGTATACCGCCTAAGTGAGTACTTGATCAGCTTGGGATACTTGAACAAGTAATATGCCCTTGCGTGTTATGAAGAAATCCACGTTTTGGATTTACCCTTCGAGATGAAGGATCTTGGGAAGACACGGTAGTTACTCGGCCTGATGATCGAGTCTCGTAAAGATTGAATCTAAGTCCATGATTCAGACTACACCTAGAAGGTGTTATGACATTTTAGTCATCATGACGCTAAGTAGTCAGATTCTCCCATGATCATTCGATCACTAGACATTGATATAGACCTAGTCCATCCCTGATGAGACGATGAAGAGATATTGAACCATCATGTTCGTATCTAAGTACAATAAGCGCATCATTGTACTTGGTCTAATGTGCTAGGACGAACATCCCGTATGCTGTGAATTGTATAGCTCGACACAGCATCGCGCTAACACGCTGCCATCGAAATGGCACTAAAGACACATTCCCTTACCTTATGGTAATTTTGGAAGTGGGTTAGTTTATCCCATTTGCGTCATCGAGTGTACCTTCCCCTTCGGTACTCGAATTAACGCAACCTTTTTTTGGTTATACCGATGCCGGTTACTTATCAGACCCGCATAAGAGATATTCCTAACATGTGTGTCTTTACCATTAGGAATAAGGCAATATCTTGGAGGTCTTGGAATGACTCCAAACGAATCACTCTGATCTACTCGTGCTCTATGAGTCGACTAGAGAGTGTATATGACTTTGCGCTCGTATTAGCCATATTTGAATTACATATGCTCTGTCTCACGATCCAGATAAAATACTTGTCTTATTTGAGGACAACTTGTCGTTATCGATCAAGAGAGACATGACTAGATTATGCTATTTAGCATTTCTTGCCAAAATAAATCTTCACATATGAAGTTTAAAAGCATCCTGTTGAGGGCTCGTTTTATTCCAGATTATATTTTCTTGCATACAGTTGTGTGCAAGTAGATGAGGCATCCAGTCGAATGCTCGTACTCTTTATTCGAATATGAAATCATTGCACCCAGTCGTGTGCAAGTGAGGGGAAGAATCCATGTGAATGCTTATTTCACTAGTTACTACTTAGTCGAAATCCTCGCACCCTGTCGTCTGCAAGTGAGGGGGAGCATCCAGTCGCATGCTCGTGTACTCTTTTTGTCCTTAGACCAGGTTTTTTCCCACTGTGTTTTCCTTGGCAAGGTTTTTAGCGAGACGCGTTCCCATCATATCTCACTTAAGATTGCCGAAATTAGGGGGAGTATCCTGTTGTATACTTCTTACCACTGTGTACTCTTTTGTCCTTCGACTGGAGATTTTTTCCCACTGGGTTTACTCTAGCAAGGTTTTGATGAGGCACCTGTTTTGTGGTTGATCCATAGTACTACCATTGCTGCACTCTTTTTCCTTCGATCAGAGATTTTCCCATTGAGTTTGCTCTGGCAAGGTTTTGATGAGGCACACAGTTTTGTGGTTAGTTACTTACATGATATTTCGGCCTATATCATTCGGCTACACAGTTCCTCCTAGGTACCGGTTTTATCCCGCACTGGGTTTTCCGACCCTAGGGTTTTTATGTGTTTAGTACTGCGAATGAACTCGACTCACATCGACAGCATGAAGACAAAGAAATCAAGATGTCCAAAGGGGGAGTGTTGTAGAATATTATTGGCCATCTTGGGCCTTATTCTATTGGGCCTATCTTGGGCTTTCCTAGCATATGTAACCCTACCCTCTATTATATAAAGAGGGTCCGGGCTCTCTTTGTACACTCATATTAATGAATAAACACTTCGTCTTATTGTCTCTCTCTATATTCTCTTCCTATATCTATATACATATATATGTGAGGTAATATGTCACACAACAATTTGTATTTTTTATAAAAATGAGGGAAAGCCTCTAATTTTATGAATAATTTTTTTGAAATAAAAAAGGACATATAAGAAATTTTAAAACAAAGAATTTTTTTTGAAAACGAAACTTATAAAGAACCAAGTATTTTATTCCGGTATGAACTTCTCTCACCATTTAATTGTAATATCTCCGAGTTGTTGTTGATGACTATCTTAGAACCATTTTGTTCGTAATTTTTTGAATAGTTGCCCCTCTATTCTATTTGTGTGTTTGTATATTTATTAAGTTACATAGAGAAATCGCTCCTTAGAACCCTAGAAATCACCATCAAAAAATTGTTTAGGAGAGAGAATGTCGTTTCTCTCTCTGAAATCTTCTTCAGGTGATAATGAATGGACAAGGAAGGGGGACGTGGCATTATTTCCTATATTTTTACATGCGGTCCCTCTATTATCGAGAATCTTTCAATTGAAGACAACTTTCTTTTATTGTAGCAATTTTTAATTATCTTTTAATCCTGTAATTCTGCTTATTATGTTAAAGGCTCTCTATTTTGAGATTTCCTCTAATTTGACCTTTAATTCTGTTTTGGGGTTTTTTTCCGCATTTTTTATAGCCAATTAATATAAAAAAATGTAGGTTTTCCCCACCATTTATATAAAAAAATACATAGAGAAATCGCATACTTGTCTCTAAATTTCTATTAACACTCTCTTTCTAGTAATAAAATGGCTCTAGACGTAAGCTCTCTAGTCCGAATAATTGAACGGGTTCAAGGAAGATAATCCAACCGTTGATTCTTCTTCTGGTAAGCCAATGGCGTTGATGACTGGAGACATGTTTGGCAGAGGTGATTAACCCAGTCGACGGAGTTGGACTTTGATTTGCAAGTTCCTTCAGGGTGGGAAAAGCGTCTTGATTTAAAGTCAGGTAAAGTTTACCTCCAGAAAAGTTATTCCCATAGTAAACTTCAGTCCAAAGAATCATTCACAAAGCTTCAAGACTTGAATATGGCACCCTCGTCCAAACATAAATTGAACTTATTTGATGAACCAAGCTTAGAACTCAAGCTCAATCAACACGGTCAAAACCATCTTCATCTTCGCCAAACTATTCGTCCTCAAAATTGAAATGGAAACAAAATACGAGGTGAAATAATCGTCATCGTATGCCGTTGGTTTTCCCAATTTCTTGCTTAACGTGCTAATATCGAGAAACAACCCTACTTGCCCTCGTTGCCACACAATGGCCCTATCTCCAGTGGCGGTGAAAAAGCCTCGGGTTGATCTGAACATATCGATTAAATAATTCTAGAGGAATTTTTTTTTCTTTTATATTATCTTTTAGTTGTTTTGGATGGTTTTTCTAAATGATAGAATCAAAGATAGGATGGTTAATGAATATCCAACTTTTACTATATAAAAAAAAGGATCATCTTTGATGGCTTGATTAGGTTCGGTTTTAAAATTTCGATTCATCTACGTAACTTTTTTTTTATGTAGTAAAGGTTGGATTATTCATTAACCACCCTATCATTGATTCTATCATTTACAAAAACCATCTGAAACAACTAAAAGATAATAGAAAATAAATCATCTCTCTAGAATTATTAAATTGAGATGTTCCGATCAATCTGAGGCCTTTTCACTACCACTGGAGATAGAACAATTGTATGGCAACGAGGGCAAGTAGGGTTGTTTCTCGATATTAGCACGTAAAGCAAGCAATTGGGACAACCAATGGCATACGATGACGAAGATTTTACCTCGTATTCTGTTTCCATTACAATTTCTCTGATTGAGGACGAAGAGTTTGAGAGAATAGGGGTGGATGATTTCGAAAAGGAGACGGATCTCTTTTTGTTTGTTTCCTTCTCTGCTATTTCAAGAGCGGATCTCACTTTGTAAATAGTGCATACGCTTTGATACTTTGGCAAAGATGAAGATGGTTTCGACGATGATGAGATGAGCTTGAGTTCTAAGCTTAGTTCATCAAATAAGTTTAGTGTATGTTGGGATGAGGGTACGATATTCAAGTCTTTAAGCTTTGTGAATGATTCTTTGGACTGATACATATTATGGGATAACATTTATGGAGGTAAACTTTACCTGACTTTAAATCAAGACTCTTTTCCCACCCTGAAGGAACTTGCACATCAAGGTCCAACTCTGTCGACTCGGTTAATCACCTCCGCCAAGCATGTCTCGAGTGATCAACGCCGTTGGTTTACCAGAAGAAGAATCAACGGTCGGATTATCTTCCTTGAACCCGTTCATTATTCAGATTAGAGAGCTTACGTCTATAGACATTTTATTACTAGAGAGAGAGTTGTAAGAGAAATTTAGACAGAAGTATGCGATTTCTCTATCTAACTTAATAAACAAATACACAAATAGTATGGAGAGGGGAAACTATTCCAAAAGTTAGGAAGAAAATGGTTCGAAGATAATCATCACGAGCAACTTGAAGATATTACAATTAAAGGATGAGAGAAGTTCACACCCGAATAAAATACTTAGAAGTTGGTTCTTTATAAGTTTCATTTTCAAAAAAAAAAACTTTGTTTTTAATTTTCTTGTATGTCCTTTTTTATTCCAAAAAAAATATTAATAAAATTAGAGTGTTTCCCTCACTTATATAAAAAACACTAATAGAATTATCATTCTAAATTATTTCACTCTATTTACCGATTTTAATTATTTTTTTAGCATCATATCTATCTATTTCCCTCGATATTATTGTAAATGTCAGGGGTTTTCTATTTATTAAAAACTTTCACTATAAACGAATAAATAAATAAATAAATAAATATATATATATAACCTAGAGAGATAAAAAGAGAGACGTCTAGGGTGGATAACCCTAACCGCCGTCAGCATGGCCGACCATGCAAATACGTCACTGGAGAGAGACAAACTAAGGAATAACCAACTCATTTCACCAGATCCCCTAGCCACAAAATTTTTCACATTTGATTGTAAGCCCTAAACCCAAAACAGAGATACCTTTCAAAGAACTCGGCACATATATATACTATGGAAGATGTTCAACAACTATCAGAGCCATTTAAGTATACCATAGTTGGGTAAGTTCTCGGACAAAAAACCCAACCTAGAAGCAATCAAAAAAGTTTTCAAAACTCTAGATCTACAATCTGCTTACAACATCGGAGTTTTTGATAACAAACATATATTGGTGAGATGTTTTCATGAAGAAGATTTTCAGCAATAGTGGCTTAAAAAAATATGGTACATAGAAGGTAAGCCTATGAATACTTTTAAATGGACTTTTATTTTGATACTGAAGCACCGAGTCAACTGTAATCCCCATTTGGATCTCGTTACCCAAATTACCTATCCATTTATACAATAAAACCAGTATTTTCTCTATAGCAAGGGCTTTTGGTCATCCGCTAAAGGTGTTAGAACCCACACCCAAGCTTACTAGGCCTGGATTTTCCGGTATTTGTGTTGAAATTGATTTAGCACATGAACTAAATGAAATGCTTAGAATTAACTATGGAGAGGATGAAAACCTTGGTTTTTGGCAATAGTGTGAGTACGAAGATCTGCAAAATATTGTTTCTACTACTATAAATTGGGACATAAAGAGGAAAATTGCATTTTCAAGAAAGAGGATAAGAAAGAAAAAGAAGAAGAAAATAAGAACAATGCCCCAGAACAAGAGCCCAAGAATAATCAGCAGCCAAGCAAAAATGAAAAAAAGGCCACAAATTACAACAATAATAGAGATAGGGAGCAAAATAAGGAAAAAGAGCAGCCCAAAAAATTCCAAAGGGGCAATTATTACAAAAATAACAGTAAAATGAGCACACGGGACTGGGTGTCCAAAACCTTTGGATATAAGGATCAAGAAAAGGAAGGTGATAACAAGGAGCGGCCAATTCAGATTGAGCCTGAACAAAATGCAATAGAAAAAAATTGTGATTTAGTGGAAAATATTGAGATAGAAAAGGAAGATAGCACTGCAAATACTGAGGTTGCTAATAATAAAAAAAACGGAGAAATTACAGGCCCAGAGGTAGGATTTCGATTGAGCGGGGGCACAATATGATGAATATTTATATTATGTTTTAGATACATATAATAAGCTTTCGCAAATAATGTTCTAAACTCTAATAATTGATTAAGAACACTTGGGAATTTTTTTTCACTTGCATTTTAATTATTTCTGACCATATACTTTATTTTTAATGAAACTACAGGAGAAGTACTGCTAATAGTTTTAGATTTGAATATTACTGAAGATTCTTAAGAAACTATAAAAGATTTTTAGAAAAAAATATTTCATTATAAAAATGTAATAAAATCACACAATATACACAATTTATATTTAATACAACTATAAGAGAGACGTGTACTAATGGTTTTTGATTTCAATATTTCTGGTGATTTTTAAGAAATTATAAAAGATTTTTCGAAAAAAATATTTGATAGTGAAATTGTAAAACAGAAAAAGCATTGGCCACAACTGAACTTTTAGTTATAGCATTTAACCACTAAGGTAGACCATTTTTTTGATAAATATTACATATAAAATGGTATTTGTTCATATTTTAGCAGAGGCAACCGCACCCACTAGGCGTACACTATCTTAGCCTCTAGATGTGGATGAAGAAATAATTGTAGATAATCCAAGTGTGTCTAAGCAACCTGAAAAAGAAGAAGAATGTGAAATAATAAGCTATGAATAAGATATTGAAAGGGAAGAAGAAATAAATACCGAGTTAGATGAAGGTAGGGAGATTCGTCTAAGTTGCCAGATCTTTCTCACAATATATCTATTCAGCCAAACTTGTCACCAAAGTCCATTCCAAAAAAAACAGGGGATGCTCATTAATTGGGAGCTCACAAAAAATAAAAAAAAAATTGAATAAGAAAAAATAGAAAAATGAAGCTAAAAAAGGCTCACTACCAGTTTCACCGATGAACTTTAGATCCTCTAATGTAAGGGTTAATAAAATTGTTAAATGATTAATGTCCTCATATGAAATAATAGAGGAATTGGTAATTCTGCCACTTCCAATAGACTGAAAAGTCTGTGTAAATGCTACAATTTAATTTTACTAGTTTGTCTAGAGCCTATGGTTTGTGCAAGCAATTGGAAAGTTACAAGAGAAAGTTGGGTTTTGATGCACCTCTGTCCCATGATGGTAACAAAATTTGGGTATTTTATAAGAGAGAGTTTACAACTTCTCAACCAGAATAACCAGTGTGTAAATTTCAAAATCTCTACAAGTTTACTTAGCAAGCCAATATTTTCTCCATTATATATGCTAAATGTACAACTTTAGAAAGAGAGGACCTTTGGTTCTTTTTGAGACAAAATTATACAAATGACCATTGGTTTATTGGGGAAGATTTTAAAACTATTATCAAAGAAGAAGATAAAATTGGTGGAGCAGAGATTAACTTGAGATCAACTCAGGATTACCTTGATTGTATAGAAGACATAAACGCTACTGAGTTACCCTTTACTGGCTCCAACTTCACCTGGTGGAACGAAAGATATGGGATTAATGCTGTTTTTTAGAGAATCAACAAAGTTTTAACAATCACTTTCAAGACCCAGCTCTGATCACTACTCTTTATTAATCACTTTCAAGACTGAGTATGATAACAATCCCTAGAAGATTTATATTTTAGAAATTTTGGGTTGCTAATAAAGGGTTTTATTATTTGGTGGAAAAAGTGTGGAAACCTCATGTTTGAGGTAATGCTCTCTATTCCCTTGTTAATAACTTAAAGGCTTTGAGAAAAGAGCTTATTATTTGAAATAAGGAAACTTTTGGTAATATATTTCAAAAAGTTTTGAAGCTCAAGATCAAGTTAAAACCAGGGAATTTAATATGAAAATTTCTCATACAATAGATAATAAAATCTATCTTGCTGAGGCTGAAGCTAACTTGAAATACATAATTAAAATAGACGAAAAGTTTTGGAGCCAAAAAGCTAATTTAAAATGGGCAACGGAAGGTAATTTGAATACTAAATTCTTTCATGGTGTGGTTAATAAAAGAAGAAAAAAAAGCTACATTCATTCAGTCACAAATAGCAATGGTGATGTCATTACAGATAAAAGTGGTATTGAAAATGAAACTATTTCTAATAGGAATTGGTTATCCTCCATATTAACCACTTTGAGGAAAATTATCCAAACTTTCAGTCAAGAATATAAAAGTTTGAATAATTTATCTCAAGTGATTAATATGGAGGATAACCGATCCCTAATTGTTGAAATCACAGTTGAATAGGTCAAAACAACTATTTGGGAGCTCAATAAGACTAGTACACCTGGTTTAGATGGGTTTAATGGCTTATTTGTACTGCTGTGTGGGAGATTATTGGTGATGATATGGTTAAAGCGGTACATCAATTCTTTATGTGCTCTTTAATTCTTAAAGCTATGTCTTCTACTTTGTTAGTGAAAAATAAGTTTGCCTAATATTTCGAAAGCTGTTACGCGTTTCAGTTATAATTGAAGAGTTCTGACAGAATAGTAAATAACATCTTGCGTTTAATAACGAAGTTCGATGTGCTCACCACATCTACGTCTCCGAGCCACTCAGTCAGTTTTTATTGATATTATCAAGCTTACAATAGTAGACTCAAATCTTACAATACTCAATGACTTTCTCACTACTATTTGTCAATCAAACTATTTCTCCTACCTAACATCACTCAATATCTAATGATATCCCGTCATAAATTTCTCTCAAATAATATTTTTTTTTCTCCAATATTTTGCGGGTCTCTCTCTTTATTTTTTGTATAATTTATGATGTAGAGTCACAAAATATTAGAGTCTAATTGAATTTATTTATAATCTTACAAAGAATTCTAATATTAATCAAATAGGAAGTATTTCTTTTTTCTTTCTTTCCTTGATCTTCAAGTCTTCTATTCCCACAAGGAAACATCTTCAATATCTTCATTCTAATCTTCTGAGATTTATTTCAGATCTTCTAGATTCGCTTTTCACATTTTTGCATCTTCTAGAATATATTTGACAAAATCTTGAGCTCCAAGTTTCTGTCCGCCGGTTTCAGTTATAACTGAAGTTGTAACCTCAACTTGAACTTTAATCACAACTTAAAAAACATTTTACGCATTAACTGTCAACATAATAAGAGTTCAATCTAAATTAACTCAATCTATTTTTGACAATACAGTGACAAACAAATACGGTACAATAACCTTTTACTTTGGACCTAATAGTTAGCTTTAATTTCTAAGAAAAACAATCCCTATAATTTTTTAGAATTTAGACCTATTAGCTTGTGTACCTTTTGCAACAAAGTAATATCTAAAATTGTGGCCACAACATTATCAATAAGATATTATTGATAATGTTTTACTGACTCAAGAATTTGTGGAAACTATGAGCAAAAAAGCTAGTGGTAAAAATCTTGCTTTAAAGTTAGATATGAAGACGGCTTATGACCAAGTATCTTTGCATTTTCTAATAACATTAATGAGAAAAATGGGGTTTCTGAGACTTGGATAAAAGGCTTTTGAGATTAATATATGCCAACGACATTTCTATTACAGTCAATGGGACACCTACTCGCTATTTTGCTCCTATTAATGGTTTGAGACGAGTGGATTCTCTATCAGCAACCTTATTTATATTATGTTCTGAAATTCTTACCAGAAATTTGCTTGCCTTGAGGTATAATAAACAGCGGAAGGTCTTCAAAAGCCCTCTTGGAAGCAAGCCCAATCATCAGTCACCTTTCTTTTGCTGATGACTTAATCATCTTTAGTGCTGCAAATAAGAATTCAGCCGAGAAAATAAATAAAGTTTTAAAGTTGTATAACAGAGATTCTAGCCTAGAAATAAGCTTGGACAAAAGCTTTGCCTACATATCTAAAGGTGTCACTATAGATCAAAAAGAAGACAAAAAGAAAATTTTGGGCATTAGCCGTAAAAAGCCTCCGCTCACATATTTGGGTTGCAAATTGTATTCAAGTCATAAGAAGTGCATTCTTTTTCACGAACACGTCTTAAAAGTTAGGAGTAAACTGGCTGCTTGGAATTCTCAAATTCTCACTATGGGAAGTAATTAGACATGTTTTACAATCTATGCATGTCTATACTCTATCTGCTATGAGTCCTCCTATCCTGGTTATTAAGAAAGTAGATCAAATCTTAGCTAATTTTCTTTGGGGGCAAAATAATGGTAAAACCAAGTTTCATTGGGTAAGCTGGAAAACAAATTGTAAACCTATTAAAGAAGCAGGTCTAGGTTTGAGAAGATTTGAAGACATTATTGAAGCATTTTGTATTAAACTTTGATGGAAGTTTAGAACTAAAAAGTCTGTGTGGGCTGAATTTATGTTAAATAAATATTGTGGAAAAAAACATCCTAATGATGTTAATGATAAAAAAGGGCTCCCATACTTGGAAAGGAATGATCAAAGTAAAGAAGATTGCAGAGGAGAATATAAAATGGCAAATTCGTACAAGGGATATTCTGGTTAACCTAGACAACTGGACAGATTTAGGTCCCATATTTAATACTAACATTGGTAATGGGTGCAAAATAAAGGATTTGTATACTAATGGCAAGTGGGATAGGGGGGAAATTTCTAATTTTATTTCTCTAAAAAAAAGACATTTATTTGCCAAAGCTATTGAACTGAGAAATAAAAATGATGAAGCAATCTGGAAAGCTACAGAAAAAGGTGACTTTAAATTAAAATCAGCTTAGGAAATCATTAGAACCAAAGATAGTAGTTGTTGGTCAAATGAGTTAAGCTGGGACAAGATATTACCTCTCAAGTTATCTTATTTTGTGTGGAAAATGTTGCAAGGAGCAATCCCTCTAGACAGTCAAATCCAAAAAAAAAGCATTCAATTAGCTTCTATTTGCTGGTGCTGCAGAAAACAAACTGAAACTATAAATCATTTGTTTGCTAATGGTCCTCTAGCCACTGAAATATGGAGTTACTTTGAAAATTGCATGGGAATTAATTGCAGTAATAATTCTATTAGAGGAATAATAATCTCTTGGTGGTCTCAATCCAAGTTTTATAGTTTGGACCATTTGCAGAGCCAGGTGCTCATGTATTTTTGATGGGGTTGACATGCTTGTTGATGATATAATTTTTAATATTAGGGATCTAATTGATCTTAATGTTAAAAAAGACAACTCCTTTCCCAATAATTTCAAGTTATTAGCATAATATTATATTATTCCCAAAAGATCAAGGAAAGTTAAGAGTGGTAAAGTGGCTATTCCCACCTACTGGATTTATAAAATTAAATACCGATGGTTGCTACAGTTATTCTGGTAATTATGGTGGAATTCGGGGACAAATTAGAGATGATGAGGGGAATTTTGTAGTAGGGTTTGTGGCCAGGTAAAGGGTAAGTCAGCTCAGGAACTGGAAGCAAAAGATGTTTATAAGGGCCTTTCAGTTGCACCAAATCAAAGCATTTGTATTGAAAGTGACTCTCTGCAACTAATCAATATTCTACAAAATAAATCTAAGCATCCCTGGTACCTAGACTACATATTCTATAAAATCAAAGAGAGACTGGAAACAAGAACTTACCATTTGATGCATGTTCTGAGAGAATCCAACTCAGGAGCAGATCTACTAGCAAATCATGGTAGAGACTATGGAAAACGAATCTCTGGAAATTTGGAAGACTTTCCTAGTATTTTAACCGAAATAGTGGGGATAGAAGCTCGACACATACCTAATTTGAGGTTTTAATGGAGATGATTTCAAAGGTTTTAGCTATGGAGAAAAGGAAGAAAGAGAAAGTATGGATCGGTGTAAGAAGAAGAAAGAAAAACGAAGAGGCAAATGAAATACGGGGCGAGAAGACAAGTAGTTTTAATACTATTTCTTTTATTTCAGATAGCAAGTTTTCTTTTGTTCAAAAAGGTGTAATCTATTTTAAAGTTTTCATGTCTTCCTAATTATTTGGCACTATGTGGGGTTTTTCATCCCCATTTTATTTGGGGGTTTCCCCACCAAAATTATATATAAAAAGAAAAACTTTCACTGAAAACAAAAATATGTCGATAAAGTTATATACTTTGATTTGCAATTATTTACACAGTCATGCTTCCTATTAAACTAGTTCATGTTTGATTAAGTTTGAAGATGATGATTATTTTAAAGGTTATATGTTTTTCAAGTTTCTTTACCGCCGTTTCTGTATCTTGTATTGCAGGACCTCTAGTTGGTTATTTTATTAGTTAGGGGGAAATGAGCTCAGTGTGAAGAACTTGGCAAATATGGGCAAAGGGGTTTATTATGGTTATATTTTGAGGATTTGTTGAAATAGCATCAATGTTTGGATGTTGAGCAAGAGTGGGTCTTTTTCCACAACAAAATTTCTAAATCCACATACAAACGGTAACTTTGACTTACAAACTGTAAGTCAAAGTTGCGATTGTTTTTTTTTTAACAAATAGCAGTAGACATGAGCTCAGAAGGTAAGACAACATAAACGGTTAGTAATATAACTTTATTGTAGTGATATCACATAAATTAAGGTATACATGATAGTTTAAACTGCTTAAAAAGATGTAACTCTCTAGAAGAATCTATTTAAAAAAAGGAAGTTGGATTTACCTCTAAGAAGTGTGACGTGGGTTGTAGCCAGAGCCGGTCTATTCTAGGGGTAGGAGGTGTTCCCGCCCAAGGCATCAAATTAATGGGGACACAAATTAATGGTCTACCCTAGTAATATATATCTATAGTTTTGCCAAATACTTCAAGTAAATATAAAATTGAAAAAATAATGTGTATATGTTATTGTCACAATCACATATAAATGACACACCATGTTTTAGTCTCCCATACACAACTTAACAACACATCAGCATACGTCATTTTCTTTAAAAGACATGGTTTGTGATATTTGGTGATTTCACTTATATGCCTACATTTATGTTTAAAGTTATTTCGTAACAATGTTTTTTTCCGTTCTTCTAATTTGTGTACCATGTTTATCAAAATGATGGATTTATAGTTAAATTTTTGGATGAAAAGTATATGTAAAGTAGTACAATCTAGACTATATAGTTTAAATAGTCATCATATAACCTAGAAAGTGTAGAACTTGCACATTTAAATGAGAAACACTTCAAAATTATAATGTTATTTCACATATTTATTTTAACAAGAAGAAAAGTGATAGTTTTTTCATTAGTTTAAAAGTTTGTAAAGTATTATTTGACCCGAAAAAAATTAAGCAACTTAATTTTAAGAAGGAAAAATATTAGAAACTAATTTTTAATAGAGAAAAAAAATAAAATTTGGAAAAGGTGTTCTTATCCGAAAAATCTTTTTGGTCTAATAAGTTTGTTTCAAAATTTAGTAGACTTTTCGTATGATTTCTGCTTTCTCTATCCTCAAGAACAACATTATTTTGAAAGTTTTTTTCTAGAAAAGCTACTTTTTCTAAAAAAAATTTGTTTCTACCAGAAAAATATTTTCTGAAAAAATTTCGCACTCGAAAATATATGAAAAACAATGTTTATTTTAAATTTTCTATTTAGAAACTGAAAAAATAACTTTAAAAAAAAATTGTTTTAAAATTAGCTGAAAATACTTGTCTAACTCTTAAAGCTTCACATTTCGTTTTCTAAAACAAAGACGGAAATATTTATCAAATAATTTTGTAAACAAAATCAATTTTAAAAATTTCAGGGAAAGCAATATATAATTTTCTAAATAATTGAGGGTGGACACATTTTCCGTTCTAGCCCTAGATAACAAAAATGTCCGACCGGTCCTGGCTGTAGCTGGAAAGTGGGTTATAGCTAGAAAGTGGTTTGAACAAAAATTTTATAATTAAAATAGTTTAGTAATTGTGTTTATTTCTGATTTTCTAAAGATAAAGCACGCATGCCATCAAATTAGAAGAGTGATATAATCAAATATGCATGAAGAGATTGGTGATGTGTCACTAATTCACCCACCGCGATTATTATGAAATGCCACTTCATCATATGTGTTGATGTTTATGTTAGAACCATATCATTTTTTGGGATCGAATGAGGGGCAGGAAATGTTTTTGGGTAGAGCAAATTCAAAATTTTGAATAGTTAGCAACTTTTGCTAGTTATAATTTTTTATATATATAAACTGGTGGAAAAACAACCATTTAATTTAATTAATAAATTAGGGATGAAAAACCCGACAAAAGGGTCAAATATTACAAAAACAAAAGCGTCAAAATGGCGATCCAATTTCTCTCTTCTATCCTACCAAACAAACTCAGAAAACCTTCAAAAACCATCTTCAAAGGCGAATATTCGGAAGACATCTTAACTCTAGGTCCACAATCTCTTTTAGTAATCGAGGAAAAAATCTAATATCATCAGAAATCACAAAATCGTTTCTCCTCCCATACTCTGCTAGAAGACCTGCTCCTTTATTAACTTGTCTCATCACATGTATCACCAGAAAAGTTCTTCCTTTTAACAACTCTTTAATTTTTTAGGTAATATAAGAAATACTCCGTGGACCCAGAGTAATCCCCATATAAATTTCTTGACCTTCAATATCTATAGCACAATTACCTTTAAAATAATCACAAAAACCTTTCATAAAATTACATTTATCATCTCTGATCAAGCCTCCAATGCCTCCATTTAATTTTATAGTTGTGAAAACAACCATTTGTATTAATCTTAAAATATCCTGAGGAGGACATAACCATTTAACAATTTTTGATTTTTTCTGATTAGGGATAATAATTTCCAATCCAGAATTAAGTAATTCGAAAGAATTAAGAAAAATACCATCTTTTTTTGTCATAAAGATCAACTAGATGACATATATTGGAGACAATATTTTTACTTCTCATCTCCACGTCTTCAATAAATACACGAACTTCTTGCTTTCCAAATAGACCAGACTAAAAAACATAGAATTATGTTGCAAAGTTTCCAAAATATTTTAGAGTCTGTCTTGCTAGATTGACACCACCAAGGAATAATTTTACCTATAATTGAGTTGTTGTTATGAATTCCCATGTTGTCTTCAAAAAATTTCCACACTTCTTTTGCTATAATGCCAGTAGCTAAAAGTTGATTCAAAGTATCATCTTGTTTTTCGCAACATCAGCAACTAGAAGCAAGCTGAATTCCTACCTTTTGAATTTGAGAATCAATAGGAAGTGCACCTGTCACGCCCCAAAATCCGAAAAACGGATATCAAGGCGTGACCTTTTGAACAAAAGGAAAAAAGAAACTTGTTGGTACAAAATTTAACTTTTAAAAGAAAATAACTTGCGAGCTAAAGGAACAATTAAACGAATAAATAAAAATGTTTGCCAAACGCGGCTACAAGACGAGATGGTTTTAACAAAGTTATATAAAAAGAAAATAAACGAATGTAATTTGCCCGTAGGCTACAACCTCAAAAATAGTCTAAGTAAAAGAAAACGATTCAAAGAAGCCCCGAACCCATGCGATACCTTGCTAATGCTCCTATCCAAACGCCTCAACCTAAGTTCTAACTGAAAGACAAAATTGTAACGGTAAGTCCCACGCACATACATAGACGGGACGGCACCACACAAGATACTGTCACTCCATCCCATAAATGCAAGAACTCACGAACAACAACTACGATAACAACGTATAAAAAGAAATATAATAACATCATACAACGAAATAAATTAAGTAACTCCAACAAACATTTATAACAAAGATGGACCTCTCACGCCACTCGCCCCAGTCCGTAAGACGAGTCATTCCCTATACCCCTCGGCTCGTCTTATGTCTCCGGTATAGGAAGAGACATAGACCATTGCCAACATATAAAATAACACACATGGACCTCTCATGCCACCTACCCCAGTCTGTAAGCTAGGTCATTCCCTATACCCCTCTGCTCGTCTTATGCCCCCGGTATAGGAAGGGCATAGACCATTGCCAACAAATAAATATTTAAAGTGCGCACTTGGACCTCTTCACGCCACTCGCCTCAATCCGTAAGAATAGTCATTCCCTATACCCCTCTGCTCGTCTTATGTTCCCGGTATAGGAAGAGACATAGACCATTGCCAATAAATAAATCACAAGGCCTCGACCAATAATATTAAACCATTCAATTATCACATTCTCAACAAAATCACATTCTCAAATACTAGCATTCCCAAATGTCACTTTAACGCAATACAACAAAACACATAAGCATAGGTGCTAGATTCACAACTAGCCAAACAACTCCAACAACATAAAATCTCATTTAGGCATTTTAATAAACACCTTGTATGTGTAAACTACAACTCATCTTTATTCAACAATAATTTACCCAATTTCATCAACAACTATAATATCACATAATCAACTCATAAAAACACGCAATCCTATCCATATTCTCATTAATTCGAAATTAATATGTCTAAATTCTCAACTTCTCCAATTCAAATAAGTGAATTAAAAGTGCAACAAATAAAACTCAATTAACAATTTAAGAACATAATTGAGATAAAAGGAAAACCCCCAAATTTAAAATAAACGCAAGACCTAACCCTAACATACACTCGTCTATTCGCAATGGATAACCCCGTTACCTTAGTGCGTAGAGGAGATGCTTCTGGTAAAAACTCGCTAATGGTGGTTTCTTCTTCTTCTTCCTAAAATTTGGAACCTCTCTTTTCTCTCTTTTCTCTCTTTGTTTTTGGTGGTTTTAGGTTTACTGTTTTTAAAAAGTAGGCTGAAAAGTCTTTTGAGAAACTGTTTTGAGAGAGTTTGGGGAAGCGAACTATTTGATCCCCAAAATTTTAAAAGTTAACTCATAATCAAAACTATTATTTTACTGCTCAACAATAACCAATCTTGAGAAACAAAGCTATTGGGTCTTTTTTATTTATAAAATTAGTAACAAGTTTTTAAAATAAAGTTTTTCGTATGAGTTTCGATTTTTGGTTAAAAATTGTATAAAGCGTTTTTGGATTAATTTAATCGTAAATAAAACCATTTATATAATACGGGATGTTACAGCACCAGAATTCATTCTCCAACCAAAACAAGAAATATTCAAAGGTATATTTTATCCTAATATAATGTACTTGACTAGCTATGATTGCATTTATCTCTAATTAGGTCTCAAGCTGTCTTTAACTTAAAATCCCCTTTATCAGTACATAGAATATTTCCTTTAAAGGACCAAGCCCATTCCAATTATCAAGATTCACCAGAATATTTCCTTTGCCTATTAAGCATTGAATGTGATTTTCATCAATATTTCTAATTTTCTGCATTCTATTCCAAGTATTGGAGCCCTTTTTATTGCTAGTTAAATAAGTATGAAAGAGAAAACCTACTAAAATATTACCCGTTCCCACCCAAGATCACGGCCTCACAATTTCGCTTTTGTCTAAATTGCGTAACAAATGGGCTTCTAAATTCGGTATTTCATTAGTGACCATTTCGGGGCCTTGGCTTGTCACATGAGTCTGAATTTCATATTTCTGTATGTTAAAAGAAGTATAAATATCTTCATATATACTAAGCGCTCGCTAATGAGTACTGCATCTTCAAATTGTAACCTTCCCACATCATATAAGTCACTACTATATTTTTCCCCAAAGCGAGTTGACTGCCTCCTTTATGTTGTTGCTAGCAAATACTACTCTCTTTGCTTTTGGATCTTCCAAATCATTCCCGCAGGAGATCCGCAATTTAAAAACTTTAACAGTCATTTCTTAACGCAACTACTTTACAAGAAATATAGCTTCACATACATGGATATTTCTGTAATTTAATTTGTTATAAGTAAAGAAAAAGGTAACAAACAAACGAAAATTATACCCTAAGGTCTATTAAGTTGCAAAGAGATAAAGCAAAGAAATTTCTGTTTGTTGAAGAGAAAGAAAATAAAATCAATTGACATTAATTGGTAGAATTTTTTTATTTTGTATTCACAAGAAAAGCGCAAAGGCGAGATTTGAATTAGCCAACAATACTGGTTTATTAAAAGCTTTAACTTGCAACTGACAAAGGAGTTTGCAAGTCCTTTCCATCCACTCAAAACATCTCAACATATGTCACCTTATTTAAGGCAATTTAGGCGAAAGTTGTGTATCCAATTAAACATGAAGTTCGAACTACACATTAATCTTAGACTAACACTTAACACATCTGCGACCAGGATTTCTCATGATTCACCCACGAGAATTAAAAATATATATATAGAGATTAACCAAAGTACAATTGCAATTACGACTACCGGATATTATTGGTAATATCTCATGGCAGCCGCTAACCTATGTCCAGATTAAACTGACAGACTTTCTCCAGATTTGTAGTGAAATGATTTCCCACATCTGCATCCATAGTAACCAAAGAAATATTTAGCATAATTCGAAAAAAAGCTATTTCAGAAACATGCAATAAATGAGTACGCTTAAGCTGTATAGTGTATCCGAAGCTAAGTTAATGAAACATGAACAAAGTGAAGGAGCTAGCTCTAGTATTCTACATTAATTAAAAAAGAAAACATTTCTGTACATATATTTCTTCTCAGGAGTCCTTGCTTTGCGGAGTAGTATATATCAATGTTTTTAAGGAATAAGACATTAAACTCTTGGAAAAACATGTTAAGAAAACACTTAAACATCAGAGAAACAGTACGACACCGAAACAGAAGTACTACTTGTACCATGTTCGATAGCAATATATTTATATACAGTATAATATAAATTGAAATTCCTATCCGCTGTTCTAGTTGCAGTTTTACAGTTAGGTTCCAAGTGATGTTGCAACCATAGTTGGAACCAAGTGTATTAATGGACAGAACTGAGTAAAGTTAAATGTACTTGAAATAAATCACATTTAACAACGGAGTTCACCTAACTAGGCTACGTCTCCGGGGCACTCACCCAGTTTATGATATTATAAAAGCTTACAATATAGGATTCAAGTCTTATTCAAAAACACTCAGACTCCCTCTAGGTTTTTCTGCCTATCTCTATATTGCTCCTACCTTATAACTATCAATTATAAATCAATGGCATCCCACCATTGTTTTCTTTTAAAGCTCACTGTGTATTCTCTCAAGAATGGGTTCTTTATAATGTAGAACACACACTATTTACAAGCTAAGTTATCAACTATATAAATAAGTAAAATAATCTTCTTGCTTCAAGATCTTTTGTGATTGCTTTGACTCTTTTGATTGGCTTCAATCTTTCCATGTATCACAGGACTCTTCAGCGTAAGATTGACATCCATCTTGATAAGATAGTACCTGTTGATTAACTAGCTTTGGAAATAGTAGTTAGTCTTTTCCTATAACAAGGAAACATATAAAGATAATACCTTTTAGAGATAATATCTTTTCATATACATATAAATCACTTAACTCCATATTACATTCAATCTTTAAACGAATCTTTACTAAATATGATAAGGAACAAAGATTGAAACAAGTGATAAAGATTTGCATAAGAATAGAGATATAGATTTATTTATCTAAAGGAACATAACTTTATAAACTAATCTCTTTATATCTTTTAGAAAACATCTTTCCTTACCACTTTGATATTCTCAATAAACGCGTACTAAACCTTTAAGATCATATGAGAATATATCCTGCATACTTTAAAACAAATAATTAACATTAAAGAATAGTTATGTAGATTTACAGAACTAAACAGAATCCTGCAAAACAGCAGGTTGGAACTGTGGTTGCAACTCAGGTTGCAACATTACTTGAAACCACCCACGCTGTCTTTAGCAGGTTGTAACTACGGTTGCAACATTGCTTGAAATCTGTCAACACTTGTCTCAGTAGGTTGTAACTGAGGTTGCAACATTGCTTCAAACAACACTGTCTTAGTTCTTAATAAACAGTTAGGATTATTTAATGAAAACCAATAGATAACAAATAGTATATATAGACCGGAAATCTGGTCCTAACATAAATGGATATAATTTGTAACATGCTATTATGAGCGGCATAAAAATTTAACACCATATAAGGATTGTTATCAGTTATATCCCTTTATTAAGATAAATTGTAGTACAATTACTATTATATAATATATATAGTACCAATTCTAGAAGATGGGTCTCACAGTATTATTAATATTATATCCTACTCCAAACAAACATGACCTAAAAGAACACCATTTGTATATTTCAAGTTTTCAACATACATATATGTCTACAAAAACACTTTTCTACTTAGAAGTGTAATCGAGGGAGATACCATATCTTCCACGGAATGACTACACGAGGGAATTTCAAGTTCGCAACGTTGCCTGTTACTTCTACTTCAATATACTTAATTATACAATATCATTGCTAAAGTTTTGGATTGATGGCTTGAAACAGAAACATATATATATTTCACAATTGAAATACCACCCCTCTTGTAATGGTTCAACATCTTTCGGTGATTTATGTTGAGAGTTGTCCATTATTGTCCCTTATATATAACCTGCAAGATGATAATCAAAGGAAATATTTACACTTTTTTACATGACAGGTAACATAAAAGATGTTGAGGGGTTTGAAATTTCCCCTATTCTGGTTGAAATTGTAGCTTAAAAATAGAATGAACCCAGTGTTCTATAGAGCCATAAGTTGAGGCACAACCAGATTCAAGCAAGACAGCGAGTATTAAATAAATCGCTCCTAGATATTGCTACATTTATTTGATGTTTTTACAAGAAAAATTCGACTTAGATATGTTTTTTCATCAAAAGTTTCCTCCATATACGCTTGGGAACTAAAGAACAGACCTTTTCTTGAAATAAGAAATTCAGATGTACGGTTTATTTTATTTTACACGCCCGTCTCCGACTGTGTCAAGAATTATTATGATGAAATTGGATATAATATTCAATCTTGTGTTTTCAATTAACTATAAGAACCTATACACCACTGACAGTGTAGATTGATTAAATCAACGGGGACAATAGTCTTAAAGATAAAACTCTGTAATGTGTATGTGTACATTAACATAATTATGCAAAGTTTCCACTAAGTAAAGTTTTTTGACAAAACTTTGGAGTATATAAACCGGTATTTAAACTCTGAAATATATTATAATTTAGTGCACCCATGTAATAATGTAAATCACTCAACTTTTGCATAAAAAATTATAATAGGCAATATTGTAAATTACTTACATGAACATAAACATAAGGTTAATTTTAGTATATAAAAGTAATATGGACATTAATTGGTAGATTATGTACAAGTAATATGGACATAATTTAATACAAAAATCAATAATATATGTATATGCATAGGAATCACAGAATGCCTAAGAAGTAAGAAATTTGAACTCGCATTAACTTTTTAATACTAGGACCATCCAATTTATTGATAATCGCTATGTTTCCTTAATAGGATTTAAGAAACAACTATAAAGTCACTGCCTGAGAAACCCGAACATAACACTCTCGCGAGAGAGCTGTGGGTAAAATAGCAAGAAAACTCTAAAATTTACATTGTTGTCAATCTCGAGGTAGAACATCTATAAAAATGAATGTCATTCGTGCCAATGCTTGTACGTTATATGTTCCACATATCTATTATCTATCACTCTTTCCGCTCTCTCTTTTTCTTGGTGCTTCTATGCGTAATCAATTTTTTAATTTTTGTTGTCATTTTCATTTTCATCAATTATTCTTATTTAAAATCACAATATTAAATCCACAATATTCATGTGGTTAAAGATTCGTCTGTTGTTTATAAATCACCACAAATATATTATGAGATGGGATCTTAATTGTTAAAATAGTATTCCATATTTAATAGTAAAGATATACCATACGAAATATAACCGGAAAAGCAAATACTGTGTTGTATAAATTTTTCTGAATAAACCTTTCTTATCATCCAATTTATTAGAAACTTTGATATGGAACTGCTTATTAATTGCTAGTGTGTTGAAATTCATACATAGGTAAAATGATAGATTAACAAGTGTAGAACATTTAAGAAAAAAAGAAAACCTTGTGACAGTTCTTAATTCTTATTCAAATAAAAGTTATGGTTGCTTCCTTTTTTATGTTTGTGTGTTAAAATGAGGTAAATAAATATTGTCCAAATTCAACGGGCTATATAAAGCTATTCCAAAGTAAGCAGAGAATGGCAGAGGACAATCACATTAGAAGATCAGATTTTTGTTCACTTCAGATCATTGTCCATTCCATTTCAAAAGACTCGGACCATCCGATTGAAGCTTCATAGGTTAGAATCAATCCCTCCTTTCTTATTTTTGTAGTATGGTTACCATTAATGTCTACTATTTATCAAGATGTCTTTCGTAGTATAAGATATAAGGATAAATATGTTTTCCAATAGATCGACCTTCATGCTGGTTCTTGCTCCGGCTTGAAAGTTCCATGTTAGATATAAGAAAAACGATATAATGATAGGTACTATAAGTAAGATTCAAATTGATTGTTTCATCTTTCTATTAAACTAATCCGGTAGCAGAAGCTTAACTTATTTAATGAGTCCACAACGCAAATCATTACTAGCATTCAATATAGGTTACCTATAAATAATAATAAATATAGACGATGGGGGACTAAAATGGAAATTAACTTGATCAAAGATCAAAAATTATTTGTAGTGAACCCTTCTGTATTCATGAGAACTTGTAACCTGAGCTTTGCCAGATCCAACAAACCCTTTCGTGATGTTTGGAACTCCAAAAAAAACAGCCAAAATATATCTTATTGGATCTGCCTTTGTTTTAGATCTTTAACCTCTTGAAAATTTCCCACTGCCATTGCTAAACAGCCAAATAGGACTCCATTTGATGCTATTTCACTAAACATCAAAATATAACCATAATCAACTTCTTTTTGATAGCCTCTATTTGCCAAGTTAATTTTTTACCATTTTCCCCTAACTGGTAAAATAAAATACAAGATAAAGGAACAGCAATAACCAACATCTTTAAGGAGGTGTAAAAATCTCTCCCTTCCCTAACCCTAGCCGCCGCGCGCCTTGGGGTAGGGGTGGTGCTTCGGTGCCCCTCTACACCCGGACTTCATAACATATTAATTTCATCATCTCTAACGTCAAATACATTCTCTTTTTGGATATTTTTCCTTCTTCTACTTTTCTACACCTTTTAACGGTATGCTCATGTTGTCTGAAATGAGTAGATCTAATACTCCCCGCCTCTCCAATTCTCTGACTTATAGGTTGTGATTCCAAATTTAGATCTGATAGATCATATTTTGATGCGTTGTGTCTCTCCACGGTTTCTATCCAACCAAACATACCAATTCGTTGCACCATTGAGTGGAGGATCAAAATTTCTGTTCATACCAAAAGAAAAGGGAAACCAAAGTTTTGAATCCAAACAAATTGGCGTTGATGTGGTCGGCTGTCAAAAAATTGACAAAATAATTATCCTCGGCTACTATGAAATTTTGTTAGAAATCATGACCAACAAGAAGATCCTTAATTGCTAGCACAAGATGTGAAAATGTTACAACAAGTTTCGGAAGTTCGTAGGGGAACATATGTGTTTCATTTGAGCTTTATTATTTGCACATACGTGTGGGAGATGAAATGTGTCTATTAGGACCGGTTCGGCGCCTTTTTACATCTACGTCGTATAATTTTTTGGGTGATTTTTAACTTCTTTTTTTACCATACGAAAAAGACTTCAGAAAAAATTTACAAAATCCGAAGTGTCGTAATAAAAAAAACTATTGTCTTTAACATTACAGAAAAAAGACCATCAAATAAATTAGTTTTTTGTTGTATTATATAGGGGGGGACCCGACTTCATTCTTTGGGGGGGGGGGGGTGTAGTTTATTTTTTGCGTCTTTCAGGTTAGATTCATGTTGAGCATCCTATTTTAAAGAACCACACTAAGGGAAACATTTGAAAAAATAATAGAGTAATCATTACGACAGTGAGAAGATTTTTTTTTTGGATAAATGATAGAATAAAGATAACATACAAAAACAAGCAACAACTAATTGGGAGCAGATCAAACCGGCACACACAATGCCATAAGAAAAAAACAGATCATGCGGGGGGAGGGGAAAAGGAAAAAAATTCAACTAAGGCAGTTAAATTTTTTTACTCCAGTGACACATTCTTGTTGCTAACGATGTCCCCACCACTCTCACCAAGTTTGAATCGAGTATGTGAGATTAGAGCCTGGGAGTCAAGTCAAGTCAAGTGATTCACCTTTGTCTTCAGAATATCCTTCATCGTTGTTTACACCATTTGGTTCCTCAATATAGTCATTCATATGCTAGAATTAGAACTTTCCATGCCAACTTTGTATGCTAGAATTAGAGATGGAGCTCTTTAAAGTACCAAATTTAGATATGGAATATCAACCTTGTGTCCAACACTCCCAAGAAAATCGAGTACATATGGCACAAAAATAGGTTGACTGTAAAAAGATATTGGAAAGCCTTGGAACATAAACATGATTAGAGAAGCGTTCTGTGATGGGATCCTTGGGCTTTGGTTCATGCTTATCCCGGTCCTATCAAGGGCACGTTCTTTCTTATGAGCATTTTGATGTCCTCCAAGTGGCTGACTGCTTGAGAACGATCTCTTGCAATACATAAAAGGAAAAAAAAAACTCGACTCGGTGTTATTTTTATTCAATGTGCGAGATAAAATAAAACCCAAATTCAGATATTTAAGAATGAAAAAAGGGATAAAATTAAACAGTAGTGGAGTTTTTCCCATTTTCTAAATTTAAGCCGAATTTTTTAAAAATAACACCGAGTCGAGAAAAATAACTTTCCTTGTAGCTTATGCAAGAGATCGTTATCAAGCAGTTAGGCACTTGGAGGACATCAAAATGTTCACAAGAAAAAATGCGCTCTCGATAGGACTGGGATAAACATGAACAAAAAAGTCCAATGATCCCAGTTCAGAACGATTCTCTAGTTATGTTCCAAGTCATTCCAATATCTTTTTTATAGTAAAACTACTTTTTTGCTTATGTCCTCACTTTTCTTGGGAGTGTTGGACATAAGCTTGATATTCCAACTCTAAATATGTTACTTCAATGAGCTCCATCTCCAATTCTAGTATACAAAGTTGGCATGGAAAGGTCTAACCGAGTGGATATGAATGACTCTATTGAGGATCCAAATGGTGTAAACAACGATGAAGGATATTAAAGTTGAATCACTTGACTTGACTCCCGGTCTCTAATTTTTGTTTAGTACATTGCTATAATCTTAATATAAGAGAACCCAAAATCAAGATTCTTCTTTAGTACTTAGTACATATAAATCTTGTAGGTACTAAAATACCCCCATTCCATCCTTCTCTTTCCTCCTTAAATATCTCACACAATTTCTCTTTCCTCCTTAATTTTCTTATATGTACCTTATTTCACTCTCTCTCAAACCGTTTTTTTTTCTTAAATTTCTTGATATTCTTTTTTGAAAGACAGAGAACCGAGTGGGAAAAAATAATAGAAAGTATAATAGCATTATGGAAAAACAAAGAAATATTTAAACATTATATAGTTAAAATAAAAGCATCAACTTAAATGCAGAAATAAGAAAAAAAGACAAGTAAAGAGCCTCGGATTATAAAAATCCAAAGAACCAAAGGCACCATTTAAAAATTAGAGAAAAAAAAATCGAGAGTAATAAAAAATACCAAATAAAAGTAAAAAAAAAATATAGAGTATTAAACAATCGAATGAAGTCTAATTTGGTCACAAAAATATTTGAATATAGCATCAAATAGCATCAACTTAAAAGCAGAAGTAAGAAAGAGGGGGAAATAAGCCAAGAGCACCAAATAAAGCATCAAAGAGCATCTGTTTAAATTTTTTTAAAGAACTAAAGAGCACCATTCAAAAACTAGAGAAAAAAATACCAAATAAAATTTAAAAAATATATAGAGTAATAAACAATCGAATGAAGTCTAATTTGCTCACATGTAATTTATAGATGTTGCTGCGCATGCCATACTTTTTTTGTTACTTGGAAAAAAAGAGCATCGAATGAAACATAACAAAAATCTGGAGCACCATAGAGCAACACATTAAAATTACCTATTTTTAAATATTTTGTTTTCTTACTAAAATGAAAAAATAAATAGAGAGAGTCATATAGCACCAAACAATTTTTTTTAACAAAATGCTAGAATATAAATTATCAAAAAATATAGACGAAAACTTAAGATAAATAGATAGCATCATAGAGCATCAAACGTAGATCAACGATTAAAAAAGTTCAAATAGTACATAAATTACCTACTTCTAAATTTCTTTTCCAATTAAAAAATATAAATATAAATAATAGAGAAAACCATATATAGTACATCAAACAAATTTATAAACAGAAAAGGTAAAATATACATTGAGAAAAAAAAAAGAGTCAAAAAAAGACAGCATAGTAGTGCATCAAACGTAGAACACCAATAAAAAACCGTTCAAATATTAGAAGTTGAATACTTGGGAGCATCAAAGAGAATCAAATAAAATAAATACATCCTCCATCGTTATAAACTTCCAACAAAAATTTGCAATTTAGCATCACATAGAATCACATAGCACGAGAACAAAACAATATGTTTTTTAACAAAACCAAAATATAATGCTATGTTTATCAAAATAAATTAGAATTCTCACTCATTCGTATTAATACTCTTGTCGTATGATCAGATACTTGTTCATATGACGAATTAATAAGGATGTCATTATGTCAAATATAAAAAAAGATTTTAATTTTATTTTAGATAACACGTAAAGAGATAGTATGAGCTTACAAATAGAGAATAAAATGGATAGACATAAATCATATAAAAAGAGGAATTTGTTATACGTGTGCACAAATTATGGAGATAGAATCAAATTAAGGGCATTACAGTTATTAAAGTACCGTTATGTTTTGACTTCTAAGTATTAAATAAGACGGTGCTGTAATTAAGAGTCTCTACAATAGTTGTGTTAAATTTTTATTGTTGTTGTGTGACATATTAGCTCGTTATAGATATATATAGAGATATGTATAGATATAGAGAGAGGTATGAGAAACAACATACGAAGTGTTTATTCATTAATATGATTGTACAGAGAGAGATCCCTGACCCTCTTTATATAATAGAGCGTAGGGTTACATATGCTAGGAAAGTCCTAGATAGGCCCAATAGAGTAAAGCCCAAGATAGGCCCAATAGAGTAAAGCCCAAGATAGGCCCAATAGCCCAAGATGGCCTCCTGAGTCGAGTTCATTCGCAGTGCTAAACACATAAAAAACTTAGGGACGGAAAACCCAGTGTGGGACAAAACCGATACCTAGGAGAAACTGTGTAGCCGAATGATATAGGCCGAAATTCTATGTAATTAACTAACCACAAAACAGTGTGCCTCATCAAAACCTTGGCAAAGCAAACCCAATGGGAAAATCTCTGATCGAAGGAAAAAGAGTGCAACAGTGGTATTAGTAGGGGATCAACCACAAAACAGGTGTTTCATCAAAACCTTGCTAGAGTAAACCCAGTGGGAAAAACCTCTAGTCGAAGGACAAAAGAGTACACAGTGGTAAAAAGTATACAACATGATACTCCCCCTAATTTCAGCAATCTTAAGTGAGATATAATGGGAACGTGTCTCGCTAAAAACCATGCCAAGGAAAACCCAGTGGGAAAAAAACCCTTGGTCTAAGGACAAAAAGAGTACACGAGCACACGACTGGATGCTCTCCCTCACTTGCACACGACAGGGTGCGAGGATTTCGACTAAGTAGTAATTAGTGCAATAAGCATTCACTTGGATGCTCCCGCTCACTTGCACACGACTGTGTGCAAAGATTTCATATTCCAAGAAAGAGTACGAGCATTCGACTGGATGCCTCATTTATTTGCACACGACTGTATGCAAGAAAATATAACGTGGAATAGAACGAGCATTCGACAAGATGCTCTTAAACTTCATATGTGAAGATTTATTTCGGCAAGAAATGCTAAATAGCATAATCTGGTCATGTCTCTCTTGATCGATAACAACAAGTTGTCCTCAAATAAGACAAGTGTTTTATCTAGATCGTGAGACAGAGCATATATAATTCAAATATGGTTAATATGAGCTCGAAGCCATATACACTCTCTAGTCGTCTCATAGAGCACGAGTAGATCAGAGTGATTCGTTTGGAGTCATTCCAAGACCTCCAAGATATTGCCTTATTCCTAATGGTAAAGACATACCATGTTAGGAATATCCCTTATACGGGTCTGATAAGTAACCGGCATCGGTATAACCGAAAAAGAGTTGCGTTAATTCGAGTACCGAACGGGATAGGTACACTCGATGACGCAAATGGGATAAGACAAGCTCTCATCCACAGTTACCTTAAGGTAAGGGGAAAATGTCTTTTATGCCATTTCGATGGAAGCGTGTTAGCGCAATGTTGTGTCGAGCTATACCATCCACAACATACGAGATGTTCGTCCTAGCACATTAGACCAAGTACAATGATGCGCTTATTTTACTTAGATATGAACATGATGGTTCAATATCTCTTCATCGTCTTATCAGGGACGGACTGGGTCTATATCAATGTCTAGTGATCGAACGATCATGGAAGAATCTGACGACTTAGCGTCATGATGACTAAAACGTCATAACACCTTCTGGGTGTAGTCTGAATCATGGACTTAGATTCAATCTTTACGGGACTCGATCATTAGGCCGAGTCACTGCCGTTTCTTTCCAAGAACCTTTATCTCGAAGGCAAATCCAAAAATGGATCGCGTAATAAAACACGCAAGGGCATAATACTTGTTCAAGTATCCCAAGCTAAACAAGTACTCACTTAGGCAGGTATACCACATACGCTCGGATTATATTAATTCATATAGTGAATGTCTCATTTAATTGAGATCGTGTTCCGTGGTCAGGAACTACTTGATTCAAGCATTATGAAGTTACACAGGGACCTTCATCTATATCTCTTTGTCTAAATTCTCATAGAGATAAAACAGTGACCACAATCACACGCTGCATAATCAGTTTTTGGGAAACTACTAAACTGATAAAGTAGGGGACCGTTATAACGTCCATAACGAGGAAATCAACCATCTCGTAATCAATTCCAAGATGTGAGAGAAGCCTTGCGCTACTAGGCGAGTATTCTAAAATCTCATTATTCTCATCACTTTTCTTTACGAATAACCAAATAAACGAACTCGTTTAACATTGGTGGTGTTGGAGCTATAGGTCCAAACACATTTTCGCTAAGGAGTCTACTTGGATTGCAAGTTTCCATTAGTCCACTCTATTCTACGTAGACTTCAGGCAAGGGTACATGGTTCCCTATCATAATTTGCTCATATTATCAGTCGCCTCCGAATATATGAACAAGTAATCAATGATAGTCTTGTTTCGCTTCAATATCGTCTAAGATATCATGATCGATAGATATTTCGAGATTCTTAGGATGAGGAGGAATCACACATCTCCTAGATCCTTTATAATCTTGTGCAACAAACGATTTTCAGTTCACCACCTCTGGGGCTGAACGAATTAAGAACCGGTCAACTTCCTCGTATCTTGGGAAGGACGATAGACTGACGGCCGACGGCAGCGTCTTTTGCTTGGCAGGTTCGGCCAAAGCAACGTGTTATGACTGGAACACGGCGTCCGACAAGGACGTCTATCCTGGCAAGCATTTTGTAGCAGGTATAAATGATCTCGTGACATCTCATAAAGTCATTAAATGCGTTTGGTATTTATTTAGACTTGAGGGAGTCTATGCACTTACTTATCACTAAGTGCAGTTTTGGGGATCAAGCTAAGACTGAGTGGGTTATGCCACGTTACTTCACGTCGTTCCTTATCAACGGTAACGTGCAAATCTCTCCCTAACGACGGGAAGAACAGTCTTAGCGATGTCATTTTCGCATATCATGCGGTAAAGAGATTGCTTGCCAAGGTTAATCTATCAAATGATAGGCATGAGATTCATAATCGACTTATGTCCCCTTCAAAGGTCCATATTTTGAACGCTGTAGCGGCTGAATCAAAATATTAATTAAGCACTCTAAACACGCGTTAATATGAGACTTCTTGCTCATAACCAGTAACCAGCTGGTATGCATATGGGGTCTGAGTGTCTATGGGCCTCATAACAGACCAATGCAGCAAAATAGCATAACCCCACACGGAAATATAAATCTTGTTGCGCAAGACTAAGAAGTGCGTGCAATCATTTGTAGTCGCATCATCAAACTTTCCGTGAGTCCATTTGGGTCTGAACATAATCGACAGGATGTTCAGTTTCAATTTTCAAACTCATGTAATTCAAATCGAAATTTTGATTCTTTACTATTCGGTATTATTAAGTCGACTAGACTTTTCACGATAATCCGGATCATGAGCCATCAACTTAATGATAGGGATAAAAGTTTGGGAAGTGCTGCATTTATGTGGACAACAGTAAAATATGACCATATTGTCGATGCATCAACCATAACCATTTATATTTATGGTCCGTCTTATGGTTGGATAAGTCCACAATAACTCATTCAATTCTTTACAAGAATTCTACGAGTTCATTTTGTGATCTTTACACATACTAGTCTTTCAAAGTGAGCAGTAGTTGCATGAATTTCGGATTAATCATGAAATATATCCTCAAAGAGAATCCAAATGCGATGCGATTATAAATCAAGCATCGTCTTTTGACCCGTAATATCTCATCCGGTCAATGCCACAATATAAAAATGCTTTGATCAATTGACGACATGCGAATGATAGTATAGACAATCATGTCTTAGCATCTAAATCCTTTATCAATCGACGACAGGCGAAATGATAAGGTAACTTTAAATACTTTTAAAAGATGTTGTAGCAACCACTTGAAAGACATTTCAACTACTCTAAAATACATTTTTGAGTTGAGCCTATGTAAAGAAATTTCATTTCTTTCATGAGCTATTACCAGATAACACTGATTTTCTAGAATATTTTATAACTCAACAAGGTACGACAGGACCTACAGGAGTATAACGCCTCATATTTGACAAATCAATTTGGCTTTACCAAAGATTTCGATTTGGATTGACAGGTCCAGAATCGTTGTCACCGAGTACTCTTTTAGGCAAGTAGTTGGTGAAATTATGTGGTACACTGTTACCCACTATTTCCAAAAAACCAACTACACCCCAAGTATTGCCTAAAATTTCATAATTTAAAGTTTGGTCACATTTGTCGAAGGAATTTGCTCAAAACACTTTAAATTATTTCGAGAAATTTCGTAAACAGACTAACCATATTCCAAAAGTATGTCCAAATAGAAAAATCATAATCCAAATGGAAAACATAATCGAGATGAGCGAAAAAATGACTCAATGATTTATCAAAATCAATAAAGAAAGGTACCAAACATATTTGAGCCACAAAACCTAGGGTCTCAAGAGTTTCCTTTAAGTTATCTTTAACCACATTAGCATCGGATTTTTCACCTTTATAATAGTTTTGAACTATTTAAGGAGTAACCGTGCATGACCTTTGTCTTTATAGCATAGAGTTGCCTCATTGAGCATTATATCTTGCTTTGTGACAACAGGCCATATTGTTCCTTTCAATTACTGTCTTAGAGTCACAGGTTTTTGATTTTGATGATTGTCTAAAATCTCGCTTGGCTAGGCAATTCATCGGGATCATGACAGTTCGAGAAAAATAACATTTGTCTCGGTTCTCGATTTGTGGAAAAAAAATGTACACAAAGAGCATTAATATCAGGCAAACAATTCGCCATTGACCCAATAGGATTAAAATTACTCACCGGGACAATTTTCTTATCCCATAATAGATGGGCGATAAAGGAACATGGTGAATATAAATTCATGATACTGCTTATGGAATACAATTTCCAAGCTAGTATTTTGGTGAAGGATTGCTCCAATATGTCAATTTCAGACATTTGTTCACCATAGACGTCTTCACGTCTCAAATGTAGTGGCAGAATAAAATGAACGCCTTAACATTCATCCTGAGGGTAACAACAAACTCGTGTTTTACTCATCAAAGATGGCATCAAAAAAAAATTGGGCATCACATTTTTCACACATCAGGGTGAGTAACATGTGGTGGCGGATTAAAATCAACGTTTAAACAGTCATTTCGCAAGTATGTTTTACGATTTTTCTCATCATAGATGGCATCCAACATGTGTTGAGAGTTCTGGATTATTTATCATATAAAATGACTGGTTTTTATGTTTATGGTTTGCACAAGCAATAACGTTTTTTTTGAAACAATAGGTTCGAAAACATTAGTTTTGCTTCTCATGTGAATCGGTTCTCATTGATCGAACGACGGGTCGATATTGAAACACCAATTCGGTGAAACATACATCACTATATAAGCACACTCGGGGGAATTATTATTTAGTCAACCCCTTTCGGTAGCTCTAATAGAAAAACGACCAGGAAAGACGGTGAGGGTGGAGGGCACTAATGCGACTTAAAACCCGACCTCATTAGGATATCGACTTCCGCCTATATCTTTCCTAGACATCGTATCCAAATAGGTGAGCCTATTTAGGGAAGATTCATAATTTTTCCAACTTAAATGTAAATATAAATGATTTTGCAATTCTACCATTAATGGCAATAAATAACAGATATATCTATTCTAGATAACCACATATATATACAAGGCAGTATAAAATATATTCATGATATATATCTAATCATGCAGTAAATTTGGTGATAAACTAAATCAATTCAGGATTATCAATCACACAAATTATATCATACCAAATCAAATCAAATCAATTAGATCAAATCAAACAATTAACTATCATATGTGATATTTATATATATGGTAATATCAAAAAATATGTTGATTATGCAAACAAGATATCAATCAATTATCTACGGTTTATTGCCATATAAGTAATTCTATACATGGTAGTTTTAACATGCAAGCAAGCAATATATTTTTAATTACCAATTTATTCTATATATGGAAATTTTAACATGCAAAGTGGTTAAATTTACATGAAAACATATCAATTTATTCAATTAACATGCAATTTTTATTCACTTGCATTTTTAATAAATATATATATGCATGTGGGTGAATATTTATAGACCGAATATTGACTTTTATAACACATATATATTGTTTTATACATGTAATATTACAGGGACTATCCGTGTAATTTCAGCAAACTATATATCTATTTACAACATTATTACAGCTTCAGTCCATAATTTCAGACAAGTTACAAAACAGTCCTACTGTTTTCAGTTTTTTTTACAGATTTAATCCAACAGATTAATACATGTTTTACAATTACATGATTTCCGATTTACAACCCGATTATATGTCTTTTACTGATTTTGTTTTGTATAAAAATACAATTTTACAGTACACGATACATATTACATATCAATAGGTTTTTATAGATAGGTGGTTGATCATGTGAGACAGTAAAAATAAAAAAAATCTATCATTCATAGGGTTTTTTTTTCAACAAATACATGAAGTTTGAGTTACTGTGTATGGTCTTATCAACAAATATGATCAACAATACGTGCAATCACATATATGGAATAAATTAAGTTTTGAATTCGGTACCTTACGCGTGGTATGTTGGTGAAGGTCGATATAGGAAAACCCTAAAAAAAACCAGGATAAACCTCAAACTTTATAGATACCCAATATCTGTACGTTTACCAGAAATCTCCAATATCCGCGAGTGTATATCTTAGTCTCAGCGAGCAAAGTGCTGATAACGTGTTGTGTGACATATTAGCTCACATATATATATGTATATAGATATAGGGAGAGAATATAGAGAGAGACAATAAGACGAAGTGTTTATTCATTAATATGAGTGTACAGAGAGATACATAAAGAGACTCCTGACTCTCTTTATATAATAGAGGGCAGAGTTACATATGCTAGGAAAACCCAAAATAGGCCCAATACAGTAAGGCCCAAGATGGCCAATAATATCCTACAACAAAAATAATAATTTTATTTGTGTTGTAGGATATTATTGGCCATTTTGGGCCTTATTATATTGGGCCTATCTTGGTCTTTCCTAGCATATGTAAGCCTACCCTCTATTATATAAAGAGGGTTATTGGTCTCTTGATGTATCTGTCTGTACACTCATATTAATGAATAAACACTTCGTCTTATTGTCTCTCTCATATATATATATATATATATATACATATATATATATACATATATATATATATGTATATATGTATAGATATATATATATATATACACATATATATATATATATATGTGTGTATACATATATACATATATATATATATATATATACCGAGCTAATATGTCACACAACACGTTATCAGCAGTTTGCTCGCGGAGACTAAGATATACGCTCGCGGATATTGAAGATTTTTGGTAAACGCACAGATATTGGGTATCTATAAACCTTGAGGTTTATCCTGGTTTTTTTAGGGTTTTGCGAATTCAAAACTTAATTTATTCCATATATGTGATTGCACGTATTATTTCATGAATAAATAAAGCATGATAAATATACCGTAATATATAATCCATGTGTATTAAAGTTTGTTACGTGTTTGGATAACTAAAGCATGATCGCAACACATATATTGTTGATTATAAAATTATATTTGTTGATAAGACCATACACAGTAACCCAAACGGCATGTATTTGTTGGAAAAAAAAAACCTATGCATGATAGATTTTTTTTATTTTTACTGTCTAACATGATCAACCAGTCTATAAAAATCTATTGATATGTAATATGTATCGTGTACTATAAAATTGTATTTTTATACAAACAAAATCAGTAAAAGACATATAATAGGGTTGTAAATCGGAAATCATGTAATTGTAAAATATGTATTAATCTGTGGGATTAAATCTGTAAAAAAAAACTGAAAACAGTAGGACTGTTTTGTAATTCGCTGAACTATTGACTGTGTATGTTAATTACTAAAGGACTAAACCGAAACTTGTCTGAAATTATGGACTGAAGCTGTAATAATGCTGTAAATAGATATATAGTTTGCTAAAATTACATGGATAGTCCATGTAGTATATTACATGTATAAAAACAGTATATATGTGTTATAAAAGTCAATATTCGGTCTAAATATTCACCCACGCACATATATATATTTATTAAAAAGATAAGTGAATAAAAATTGCATGTTAATTGAATAAATTGATATGTTTCCATGTAAATTTAACCACTTTGCATGTTAAAAATTACCATATATAGAATTAATTGGTAATTAAAAATATATTGCTTGCTTGCATGTTAAAACTACCATGTATAGAATTACTTATATGGCAATAAACCGTAGATAATTGATTGATATCTTGTTAGCATAATGAACATATCTTTTGATATTACCATAGATATAAATATCACATATGGCAGTTAATTGTTTGATTTGATCTAATTGATTTGATTTGATTTGGTATGATATAATTTGTGGGATTGATAATCCTGATCTGATTTAGTTTATCACCAAATCTACTGCATGAGTAGATATATATCATGAATATATTTTATACTGCCTTGTATATATATGTGGTTATCTAGAATAGATATATCTGTTATTTATTGCCATGAATGGTAGAATTGCGAAATCATATATATTCACATTTAAGTTGGAAAAATTAGGAATCTTCCCTAAATAGGCTCACTTATTTGTATACGATGTCTAGGAAAGATATAGGCGGAAGTCGATATCCTAATGAGGTTGGGTTTTAAGTGGCATCGTGCCCTCCACGCTCACCTTCTTTCCTGGTTGTTTTTCAATTAGATCTACCGAAAGGGGTTGACTAAATAATAATTTCCCCTAGTGTGTTTATATAGTGATGAATGTTTTGCCGAATTGGTGTTTTAGTATCGACCCGTCGTTCGATCAATGAGAACCGATTCACATAAGAAGCAAAACTAACGTGTTTTTGAACCTGTCGTTTTGAAAAAACGTTTGTGCTTGTGCAAACCATAAACATAAAAACCAGTCGTTTTATATGATAAATAATCCAGAACTCCCAACACATGTTGGATGCCTTCTATGATGAGAATAATCGTAAAACATACTTGCGAAATGACTGTTTAAACGTTGATTTTAATCCGTCACCATATATTACTCACCCTGATGTGTGAAAAATGGGATGCCCAATTTTTTTTGGATGCCATCTTTGATGAGTAAAATACGAGTTTGTTGTTACCCTCAGAATGAATGCTAAGGAATTGATTTTATTTTGGCGCCATATTTGAGACGTGATGACGTCTATGGTGAACAAATGTCTGAAATTGACATATTGGAGCAATCCTTCACCAAAATACTAGATTAGAAATTGTATTCCATAAGCAGTATCGTGAATTTATATTCACCATGTTCCTTTATCGCCCATCTGTTATTGGATAAGAAAATTGCCCCAGAGAGTAGTTTTAATCTTATTGGGTCAATGGAGAATTGTTTCCCTGATATTAATACTCTCCGTGTACATTTTTTTTCCATGAATCGAGAACCGAGACAAGTGTTATTTGTCTCGAACTGTCGTGATCCCGATGAATCGCCTAACCAAGCGAGATTTTAGACAATTGTCAAAATCAAAAACCTGTGGCTCCAAGACAGTAATTGAAAGGAACAATATGGCCCGTTGTCACAAAGTAAGAGATAATGCTCAAGGAGGCAACTCTATGCTATAAAGACAAAGGTCATGCACGGTTACTCCTTAAATAGTTCAAAACTATTATAAAGGTGAAAAATCCGATGTTAATGTGGTTAAAGATAACTGAAAGAAAACTCTTGAGACCTCCGGTTTTGTGGCTCAAATAAGTTTGGTACCTTTCTTTATTGATTTTGATAAATCATTGAGCCATTTTTTTTTGCTCATCTGGATTATGTTTTTCCTTTTGGATTATGATTTTTCCATTTGGACATACTTTTGGATTATGGTTTGCCTGTTTACGAAATTTCTCGAAATAATTTAAAGTGTTTTGAGCAAATTCCTTTGACAAATGTGACCAAACTTTAAATTATGAAATTTTAGGCAATACTTGTGGGGTATTTGATTTTTTTGGAAATAGTGGGTAACAATGTACCACATAATGTCATTAACTATTTGCCTAAAAGAGTACTCAGTGACAACGATTCTGAACCTGTCTTTCCAAATCAAAATCTTTGGTAAAACCAAATTGATTTGTCAAATATGAGGCCTTATACTCGTGTAGGTCCCGCCGCACCTTATTGAGTTATAAAATATTCGAGAAAACCAGTGTTATCTGGTAATAGCTCATGAAAGAATTAAAATTTGTTTACATAGCCTCCATTCAATAAGACCAAAAGCGTATTTTAGAGGAGTTGAAATGTCTTTCAAGTGGTTGCTACCATATTTTTTAAAAGCATTTAAAGTTACCTTATCATTTTGCCTGTCGTCGATTGATAAAAGATTTAGATCATAAGACATGATTATCTATACTACCATTCACATGTCGTCGATTGATCAAAGTATTTTGATATTGTGGCATTGACCCAATGAGATATTTCCGGGTCAAAAGACGATGCTTGATTTATAATCGCATCGCATTTGGATTCTTTTTGAGGATATATTTCGTGATTAATCCGAAATTCATGCCACTAATGCTCACATTGAAAGACTAGTATGTGTAAAGATCACGAAATGAACTCATAGAATTATTGTAAAGAATTGAAGGAGTTATTCTGGACTTATCCAACCATAAGATGGACCATTTATATAAATGGTTATGGTTGATGCATCGACAATATGGTCACATTTTACTGTTGTCCAAATAAATGCAGCACTTTGCAAACTCTTAGCCTTATCATTAAGTTGATGGCTCATGATCCGGATTATCCTGAAAAGTCTAGTCGACTTGATAATGCCGAAGAGTAAGAATCGAAATTTTGATTTGTATTACTTGACTTTGGGAATTGAAATTGAACATAATGTTGATTATGTTCCGACCCAAAATGGACTCACAGAATTTTTAAGCGGTTGCAAATGATTACACGCGTTATTTGATGATGCGTACCTATATATATTTCTGTGTGGGGTCACAATAAATTGCATATTGCTGCATTGGTCCGTCTGAGGCCCATAGTCACTCAAAACACTAAATGCGTACCAGTTGGTTACTGGTTATGAGCCAGACGCCTCATATGAATGCGTGTTTCAGTGCTTAATTTTTTGATTGAGCTGCTAAAGCGTTCAAAATATGGACCTTTGAAAATCGGGGACATAAGTCGATTACGAATCCTCTGTCTATCATTTGATAGAGTAACCTTGGCAAGCGATCTCTTTACCGCATGACATGCGAATGTGACATCACTAAGACTGTTCTCCCCATCGTTAGGGGATATTTGCACGTTACCATTGATAAGGAACGACGTGAAGTAACGTGGCATAAGTAAGTGCATAGACTCCATCAAGTCTAACTAAATCCCAGACGCATTTAATGACTTCATGAAATGTCATGAGATCATTTATACCTGCTGAAAAATGCTTGCAAGGATAGACGTCCTTGTCGGACGCTGTGTTCCTGTCGTAACATGTTGCAAGGATAGTCTGTCATCCTTCCCAATATAAGAGGAAGTTGACCGGTTCATAATTCGTTTAGCTCTAGAGGTGGTGAACTGAAACTCGTTTGTCACATTAAATTATAAAGGATCTAGGAGATGTGTGATTCCTTCTCATCCTAAGAATCTTGAAATATTTGTCGATCAGGATATCTTAGATGATATTGAAGCGAAACGAGATTTTCATTGATTACTTGTTTATATATTCGGTGACGACTGATAATATGAGCAAATTATGACAGGGAACCATGTACTGTTGCCTGAAGTCATCGTAGAATAGACTGACGTAATGGAAACTTGCAATCCAAGTAGACTCCTTAGCGAAAGTGTGTTCGGACCTATAGTTCCAACACCACCAATGTTAAACGAGTTCGTTTATTTGGTTATTCGTAAGGAAAAGTGATGAGAATAATGAGATTGTAGAATGCTCACCTAGTAGCACATGGCTTCTCTCACACCTTGGAATTGATTACGAGATGGTTGATTTCCTCGTAATGGACATTATAGCAGTCCCTTACTTTACCAGTTTAGTAGTTTTCGAAAAACTTAGTATGCAGCCATGAATGTGGTCACAGTTTTATCTCTATGGGGATTTAGACAAAGAGATACATATGAAGGTCCCTGTGTGACTTCATGTGCTTAAATCAAGCAATTCCTGACCACGGAACACGATCTCAATTGACTGACACCTTCACTATATGGATTAATATAATCTGAGCAGATGTGGTATACCGCCTAAGTGAGTACTTGATCAGCTTCGGATACTTGAACAAGTATTATGCCCTTGCGTGTTACGAAGCAATCCACTTTTTGGATTTACCCTTCGAGATGAAGAATCTTGGGAAGACACGGTAGTGACTCGCCATGATGATCGAGTCCCGTAAAGATTGAATCTAAGTCCATGATTTAGACTACACCTAGAAGGTGTTATGACATTTCAGTCATCATGACATTAAGTCGTCAGATTCTCCCATGATCGTTCGATCACTAGACATTAATATAGACCCAGTCCGTCCCTGATGAGACGATGAAGAGATATTGAACCATTATGTTCATATCTAAGTACAATAAGCATATCATTGTACTTAGTCTAATGTGCTAGGACGGACATCTCATATGGTGTGAATGGTATAGCTCGACACAGGATCGCGCTAACACGCTGCCATCGAAATGGCACTAAAGACAGATTCCCTTACCTTATGGTAATTTTGGAAGTGGGCTAGTTTATCCCATTTGCGTCATCGAGTGTACCTATCCCATTCGGTACTCTAATTAACGCAACCCTTTTTCGGTTATACCGATGCTGGTTACTTATCGGACCTGCATAAGGGATATTCCTAACATAGTCTATCTTTACCATTAGGAATAAGGCAATATCTTGGAGGTCTTGGAATGACTCCAAACGAATCACTTTGATCTACTCATGCTCTATGAGACGACTAGAGAGTGTATATGACTTCAAGCTCATATTAGCCATATTTGAATTACATATGCTCTATCTCACGATCCAGTCAAAACACTTGTCTTATTTGAGGACAGCTTGTTGTTATCGATCAAGAGAGACATGACTAGATTATGCTATTTAGCATTTCTTGCCGAAATAAATCTTCACATATGAAGTTTAAAAGCATCATGTCTAGTGCTCGTTTTATTCCACATTATTTTCTTGCATACAGTCGTGTGCAAGTAAATGAGGCATCCAGTCGAATGCTCGTACTATTTATTCGAATATGAAATCATTGCACACAGTCGTGTGAAAGTGAGGGGAAGCATCCAGGTGAATGCTTATTTCACTAGTTACTACTTAGTCGAAATCCTCGCATCCTGTCGTGTGCAAGTGAGGGGGAGCATCCAGTCGCATGCTCGTGTACTCTTTTTGTCCTTAGACCAAGGTTTTTTCCCACTGGGTTTTCCTTGGCAAGGTTTTTAGCGAGACACGTTCCCATCATATCTCACTTAAGATTGCCGAAATTAGGGGGAGTATCCTGTTGTATACTTCTTACCATTGTGTACTCTTTTGTCCTTCGATCAGAGATTTTCCCATTGGTACCGGTTTTATCCCACACCGGGTTTTCCGGCCCTAAGGTTTTTATGTGTTTAGCACTGCGAATGAACTCGACTCACATCGATAGCATGAAGATGAAGAAATCAAGACGTCCAAAGAGGGAGTGTTGTAGGATATTATTGGCCATCTTGGGCCTTATTCTATTGGGCCTATCTTAGGCTTTCCTAGCATATGTAACTCTACCCTCTATTATATAAAGAGGGTCAAGTCTCTCTGTACACTCATATTAATGAATAAACACTTCGTCTTATTGTCTCTCTCTATATTCTCTCCCTAATATGTCACAAAACAATTTGTCTTTTTTATATAAATGAGGGAAACCCTCTAATTTTATGAATAATTTTTTTGAAATAAAAAAGGACATATAAGAAATTTTAAAACAAAGAATTTTTTTTGAAAACGAAACTTATAAAGAACCAAGTATTTTATTCCGGTATGAACTTCTCTCACCATTTAATTGTAATATCTCCGAGTTGTTGTTGATGACTATCTTAGAACCATTTTGTTCGTAATTTTTTGAATAGTTGCCCCTCTCTATTCTATTTGTGTGTTTGTATATTTATTAAGTTACATAGAGAAATCGCTCCTTAGAACCCTAGAAATCACCATCAAAAAATCGTTTAGGAGAGAGAATGTCGTTTCTCTCTCTGAAATCTTCTTCAGGTGGAAATGAATGGACAAGGAAGGGGGACGTGGCATTATTTCCTATATTTTTACATGCGGTCCCTCTATTATCGAGAATCTTTCAATTGAAGACAACTTTCTTCTATTGTAGCAATTTTTAATTATCTTTTAATCTTGTAATTCTGCTTATTATGTTAGAGGCTCTCTATTTTGAGATTTCCTCTAATTTGACCTTTAATTCTGTTTTGGCATTTTTTTCCCGCATTTTTTATCGCCAATTAATTAAAAAAATGTAGGTTTTCCCCACCATTTATATAAAAAAAATACATAGAGAAATCTCATACTTGTCTCTAAATTTCTCTTAAAACTCTCTTTCTAGTAATAAAATAACTCTAGACGTAAGCTCTCTAGTCCGAATAATTGAACGGGTTCAAGGAAGATAATACAACCGTTGATTCTTCTTCTGGTAAACCAACGGCGTTGATCACTTGAGACATGCTTGGCAGAGGTGATTAACCCAGTCGACAGAGTTGGACTTTGATTTGCAAGTTCCTTCAGGGTGGGAAAAGCGTCTTGATTTAAACTCAGGTAATGTTTACCTCTAGAAAATTTATTCCCATAGTAAACTTCAGTCCAAAGAATCATTCACAAAGCTTCAAGACTTGAATATGGCACCCTCATCCAAACATACATTGAACTTATTTGACGAACCAAGCTTAGAACTCAAGCTCAATCAACACGGTCAAAACCATCTTCATCTTCGCCAAACTCTTCGTCCTCGAAATTGAAATGGAAACAAAATACGAGGTGAAATCTTCGTCATCGTATGCCACTGGTTTTCCCAATTTCTTGCTTAACGTGCTAATATAGAGAAACAACCCTACTTGCCCTCGTTGCCACACAATGGTCCTATCTCCAGTGGCGGTGAAAAAGCCTCGGGTTGATCTGAACATATCGATTAAATAATTCTAGAGGAATTTTTTTTTCTTTTATATTATCTTTTAGTTGTTTTGGATGGTTTTTCTAAATGGCAGAATCAAAGATATGATGGTTAATGAATAATCCAACTTTTACTATATAAAAAAGAGGATCATTTTTGATAGCTTGATTAGGTTCGGTTTTAAAATTTCGATTCCTCCACGTAACTTTTTTTTACGTAGTAAAGGTTGGATTATTCATTAACCACCCTATCATTGATTCTATCATTTACAAAAACCATCTGAAACAACTAAAAGATAATAGAAAATACATTCTCTCTCTAGAATTATTAAATTGAGATGTTCAGATCAATCCGAGGCCTTTTCACTGCCACTGGAGATAGAACAATTGTGTGGCAACGAGGTCAAGTAGGGTTGTTTCTCGATATTAGCACGTAAAGCAAGCAATTGGGACAACCAGCGGCATACGATGACGAAGATTTTACCTCATATTCTGTTTCCATTACAATTTCTCTGATTGAGGACGAAGAGTTTGAGAGAACAGGAGAGGATGACTTCGAAAAGGAGACGGATCTCTTTTTGTTTGTTTCCTTCTCCGCCCTTTCAAGAGCGGATCTCACTTTGTAAAGAGTGCATACGCTTTGATACTTTGGCAAAGATGAAGATGGTTTCGACGGTGATGTAACATCCCGTATTTTATAAATGGTTTTATTTACGATTAAATTAATCCAAAAACGCTTTATACAATTTTTATCCAAAAACCGAAACTCTTCCGAAAAACTTTATTTTAAAAACCTGTTACTAATTTTATAAATAAAAAGGACCCAATAGCTTTGTTTCTCAAGATTGGTTATTTTTTAGCAGTAAAATAATAGTTTTGATTATGAGTTAACTTTTAAAACATTGAGGACCAAATAGTTCGCTTCCCCAAACTCTCTCAAAACAGTTTCTCAAAACACTTTTCAGCCCACTTTTTAAAAACAGTAAACCTAAAACCACCAAAAACAAAGAGAGAAAAGAGAGAGAAGAGAGGTTCCAAATTTTATGAAGAAGAAGAAGAAACCACCATTAGCGAGTTTTTACCAGAAGCATCTCCTCTACGCACTAAAGTAACGGGGGTTATCCATTGCGACTAGACGAGGGTGTATGTTAGGGTTAGGTCTTGCGTTTATTTTAAATTTGGGGGTTTTCCTTTTATCTCAATTATGTTCTTAAATTGTTAATTGGGTTTTATTTGTTGCACTTTTAATTCACTTATTTGAATTGGAGAAGTTGAGAATTTAGACATATTAATTTCGAATTAATGAGAATATGGATGGGTTTGCGTGTTTTTATGAGTTGATTATGTGATATTATAGTTGTTGATGAAATTGGGTAAATTATTGTTGAATAAAGATGAGTTGTAGTTTACGCCTACAAGGTGTTTGTTAAAATGCCTAAATGAGATTTTATGTTGCTAGAGTGGTTTGGCTAGTTGTGAATCTATCACCTATGCTTATGTGTTTTGTTGTATTACGTTAAAGTGACGTTTGGGAATGCTAGTATTTGAGAATGTGATTTTGTTGAGAATGTGATAATTGAATGGTTTAATATTATTGCCCGAGGCCTTGTAATTTATTTATTGTCAATGGTCTATGTCTCTTCCTATACCGGCGACATAAGATGAGCCGAGGGGTATAGGGAATGACTCGTCTTATGGACTGGGGCGAGTGGCTTCAAGAGGTCCAAGTGCGCACTTTAAATATTTATTTGTTGGTAATGGTCTATGCCTCTTCCTATACCGGGGGCATAAGACGAGCAGAGGGGTATAGGGAATGACCTACCTATAGGGGTATAGGGAATTTCAGTAAATTTCAGCAAATGTCAGCAAATAAGGTTGCTGATAGAGAATCCACCAGGTGATCTTCTAAAATTTGTTGAAATAAGCCCCGAACCCATGCGATACCCTGCTAATGCTCCTATCCAAACTCCTCAACCTAAGTTGTACCTGAAAAACAACACTATCACGGTGAGTCCTACGCACATACATAGACGGGACGGCACCACACAAGATACCGTCACTCCATCCCATAAATGCAAGAACTCACAAACAACAACTACGATAACAACGTATAAAAAGAAATATAATAACATCCTACAACGAGATAAATTAAATAACTTCAACACACATCTATAGCATACATGGACCTCTCATGCCACCTACCCAAGTCCGTAAGATAGGTTATTCCCTGACCCTTCGGCCGTCTTATGTCCCCGGAATTAGGGAGAGACATAGACCATTGCTAACATAAAAATATATTTATAGTGCGCACTTGGACCTCTCACGCCACTCGTCCCAGTCCGTAAGACGAGTCATTCCCTATCCCTTCGGTCGTCTTATGTCCCCGGAATTAGGGAGAGACATAGACCATTGCTAACAATAAAATAAATATAGTGCACACTGGGACCTATCACGCCACTCGCCCCAGTCTCTAAGACGAGTCATTCCCTATCCCCTCGGCCGTCTTATGTCCCCGGAATTAGGGAGAGACATAGAACTTTGCCACTAATCTAAATCGCAAGGCCTCGGTCAATAAAATAAAACATTCAATTATCACATTCTCATACGTCACTCTAACATAATTCGATATAACCCATAATAATAGGTGCTAGATTCACAACTAGACAAACAACTCCAATAACATAAAATCTTATTCAGGCATTTTAACAAACACCTTGTATGCATAAACTACAATTCATCTTTATTCAACATAAATTTACCCAATTTCATCAACAACTATATAATCACATAATCAACTCATAAATCATGCAAACCCATCCATAATTCAATTAATTCGAAATTAATATGTCTCAAGTCTCAAATTCTACAATTCAATTAATGGAATTAAAAATACAACAACTAAACCCCAATTAACAATTTAAGAACATAATTGATATAAAAGGTAAAAACCCCCAATTTATAATAAACGCAAAACCAAATCCTAACATACACCCTCGTCCAGTCGCAATGGATAACCCCCGTTACCTTAGAGCGTAGAGGATATGCTTCCGGTAAGAACCCGCTAATGGTGGTTTCCTCTACTTCTTCTTCTTTTTCTCTCTTTTCTCTATTTTCTCTCTTTTTCTCTCTTGTTTTAGGTTACTGATTTAAAAGAAGTGGACTGATTTGAAGATGTAAAAACTGTTTTAAGAAAGTTTGTGGTAACGAACTATTTGGTCCCCAAAGTTCTAAAAGTTAACTCTTAATCCATAAATATTGTTTTACTACTCAAAAATAACAAATCTTTAGAAAAAATCTATTGGGTCCTTTTTGTTTATAAAATTACTGGGAACTCTCACGCCACTCGCCCCAGTCTGTAAGACGAGTCATTCCCTATCCCCTCGGCCGTCTTATGTCCCCGGAATTAGGGAGAGACATACAACTTTGCCATTAATCTAAATCGCAAGGCCTCGGTCAATAATATAAAACATTCAATTATCACATTCTCATACGTCACTCTAACATAATTCGACATAACCCATAATAATAGGTGCTAGATTCACAACTAGACAAACAACTCCAATAACATAAAATCTTATTCAGGCATTTTAACAAACACCTTGTATGCATAAACTACAATTCATCTTTATTCAACATAAATTTACCCAATTTCATCAACAACTATATAATCACATAATCAACTCATAAATCATGCAAACCCATCCATAATTCAATTAATTCGAAATTAATATGTCTCAAGTCTCAAATTCTACAATTCAATTAATGGAATTAAAAATACAACAACTAAACCCCAATTAACAATTTAAGAACATAATTGATATAAAAGGTAAAAACCCCCAATTTATAATAAACGCAAAACCAAATCCTAGCATACACCCTCGTCCAGTCGCAATGGATAACCCCCGTTACCTTAGAGCGTCGAGGATATGCTTCCGGTAAGAACCCGCTAATGGTGGTTTCCTCTTCTTCTTCTTCTTTTTCTCTCTTTTCTCTATTTTCTCTCTTTTTCTCTCTTGTTTTAGGTTAATGATTTAAAAGAAGTGGACTGATTTGAAGATGTAAAAACTGTTTTAAGAAAGTTTGTGGTAACAAACTATTTGGTCCCCAAAGTTCTAAAAGTTAACTCTTAATCCATAAATATTGTTTTACTACTCAAAAATAACAAATCTTTAGAAAAAATCTATTGTGTCCTTTTTGTTTATAAAATTACTGGGACCTCTCACGCCACTCGCCCCAGTTTGTAAGACGAGTCATTCCCTATCCCCTCGGTCGTCTTATGTCCCCGGAATTAGGGAGAGACATACAACTTTGCCACTAATCTAAATCGCAAGGCCTCGGTCAATAATATAAAACATTCAATTATCACATTCTCATACGTCACTCTAACATAATTCGACATAACCCATAATAATAGGTGCTAGATTCACAACTAGCCAAACAACTCCAATAACATAAAATCTTATTCAGGCATTTTAACAAACACCTTGTATGCATAAACTACAATTCATCTTTATTCAACATAAATTTACCCAATTTCATCAACAACTATATAATCACATAATCAACTCATAAATCATGCAAACCCATCCATAATTCAATTAATTCGAAATTAATATGTCTCAAGTCTCAAATTCTACAATTCAATTAATGGAATTAAAAATACAACAACTAAACCCCAATTAACAATTTAAGAACATAATTGATATAAAAGGTAAAAACCCCCAATTTTTAATAAACGCAAAACCAAATCCTAACATACACCCTCGTCCAGTCGCAATGGATAACCCCCGTTACCTTAGAGCGTAGAGGATATGCTTCCGGTAAGAACCTGCTAATGGTGGTTTCCTCTTCTTCTTCTTCTTTTTCTCTCTTTTCTCTATTTTCTCTCTTTTTCTCTCTTGTTTTAGGTTACTGTTTTAAAAGAAGTGGACTGATTTGAAAATGTAAAAACTGTTTTAAGAAAGTTTGTGGTAACGAACTATTTGGTCCCCAAAGTTCTAAAAGTTAACTCTTAATCCATAAATATTGTTTTACTACTCAAAAATAACAAATCTTTAGAAAAAATCTATTGGGTCCTTTTTGTTTATAAAATTAGTAACAGGTTTTTAAAATATTTCGGAAGAGTTTCGATTTTTGGTTAAAATTAGTCAAGTGATCCGTTTTTGGTAAAATTTGCATAAAACGTTTTTGGATAAATTAATTCCTAATTAAAATCACTTATAAAAATAAGGGATGTTACAACTAACCCTCCTTAAAAGAATTTCGTCCCGAAATTTCTTCTCTAAACAACTATACCCAGAAATGATAAACTTTTACAATTAAGGCCATAAAAATTTAAACGTACAATTCGTGTCATAATCTAAGAAATAAAATACTCAGGGTACACAACCCATAACAACTCCACAATCCATAACTCAAGTACATGAACAACATGTAAGAATCTCAAATAATGTAAACACCTATATGCAATATCAAACATAGTAAAAGACAACTCAACAACTCCGTAAACTCTAGGCGTTACAACCAGAGATAAACTCCAAACTCTAGGCGTTACAACCCTTCCCAGATAAAGAAATTTCATCCCGATTTTAGAAAACATCTAAACAAAAGTACCTAAAGAAAGCACGAGGTCAGGATATTTCCTCTTCATCTCATCATCACGTTCCCAAGTTGCCTCCTCGGCCCCATGGTGTTTCCAAACCACCTTTACCAATCTAATCGTTTTTCCTCCAAGTTCCTTCTCTTCTACACGATAATCCTCGTAGGTTCCACTTCGTAGGTCACATCCGTACTAACCTCAATGTCCTCAAAGTCCACCACGTGTGAAGGGTCGTGATGATACTTTTTCAACATTGACACATGGAACACCGGGTGAACCCCCCGCCAACTTTGGTGGCAACTCCAACCGATATGCAACTTCTCCAACTCGGTCGACGATCTCAAATGGTCCGATAAATCTCGGGCTCAACTTCCCTTTAGAACCAAACCTCATAATCCCCCTCCTGGGCGGAACTCGCAAAAATACTTGATCCTCCTTTTCGAACTCCAAAGGTCTCCTCCACTTATCCGCATAACTCTTTTGCCTACTTCGATCCGTCTCAAGCCTTTGTCGAATTAACTTAATCTTTTCTATCGTTTCTTGAAACAATTGCGGTCCTAACATTTCCGCTTCTCCCACCTCGGTCCAACACACCGGAGACCTACACGGCCGCCCGTATAAAGCCTCGAAAGGTGCCATGCCAATACTAGCTTGAAAGCTATTATTATACGCAAACTCCACTAAGGGTAGATGGCTCTCCCAGTCTCTCTTGAAGTCATTCACACATGCGCGCAACATATCCTCTAGCACTTGGATAGTCTGCTCCGATTGTCCATCCGTTTGGAGATGGAATTTCGTACTCATTGTCAACTTGGTCCGTAAGGCATTTTGCAATGCGCCCCAGAACCTCGACACAAACCTTGCGTCTCGATCCGATACCATCAAAATCGGTACCCCATGAAGTCTAACAATTTCCTTAATATACTTTCGTCCTAAGATTTCCACCGAATTCGTCATCTTGATTGCAATGAAGTGTGTGGATTTGGTCAACCGGTCGACCACAACCCACACAACGTCATTACCACTTACTGACTTAGGTAAGTTGGTCACAAAATCCATTGCTATCCTTTCTCACTTCCATTCCACCACTGGTAAGGGTTGGAGCATACCCGCCAGCCTTTGGTGTTCCGCTTTCACTTGCTGGCAAGTTAGACACCTGCTAACATATGAAGCTACATCTCATTTCATTCCGGGCCACCAAAATTGTCTTTTCGCATCATGATACATTTTCGTCCCGCCGGGATGAACAACTAATCGGGAGTGGTGAAACTCCTTTAATACCTCGTTCCTCATGTTTTCTGTCACATAAGTCCTTCCCTTAAATCGTAGTCCTCCAGTGGTTCCTTTCGTCCAACCATCTAATCCTTCGCTCGAACGCATCTGTTTCTCATAGTTCTCCACTTTCTCGTCTCCATCTTGTGCTTCCAGAACCCTACTCACAAGTTCCGGTTGTACCACTATTGTGTACAGGGTCCCCACATCAACATGTCCCAACTCCAAGTTGAACTCGTTCACCTTTCCCATCATCCTCCAGTCCTGGATCGCCACATGCGCTAAGGTCGTATGGGACTTTCGACTCAAAGCATCCGCCACTACATTGGCCTTTCCTGGATGATAGTGCAAGTCATAGTCGTACTGTTCCAAATATTCCATCCATCGTCGTTGTCGCATATTTAGATCACGTTGGGTAAAAATATGCCATAAGCTCTTGTGATCCTAGAACACTTTGAACTTTTCCCAGAACAGATAATGCCTCCATATCTTCAATGCATGAACTATTGCTGCTAGCTCTAGGTCATGAGTCGGATAGTTCTTTTCATGAATCTTTAGTTGTCGTGAAGCATATGCGATAACCTTTCCGTCTTGCATCAAGACGCAACCCAAACCTTCCTTCGAAGCATCGCAATACACTTGGTAACCCTTCCCTTTCTCGGGAATAACTAGTATGGGAGAACTAGTCAACCGCTTCTTGAGCTTTAGGAAAGCTTTCTCGCAAGCCTCACTCCACACGAACTTCACCCCTTTCTTGGTAAGGTGAGTCATTGGAGTCGCTAAATTTGAGAAATCCTTGACGAACCGTCGATAGTATCCCGCTAACCCCAAGAAACTCCGAATCTCGAACACATTTTTTGGTTGTGCCCAATTCGAAACCGCCTCAATTTTCGTCGCGTCCACCTTTACCCCTTCTTCCGAGATCACATGTCCAAGAAATTTTACCTCATTTAGCCAAAACTCACATTTGCTAAATTTTCCGTAAAGTTGGTGCTCTCTCAACGTGAGCAACGTTAAACGGAGATGCTCCTCGTGTTCCTCTCTTGAACTCGAGTAAATCAAGAAATCGTCGATGAAGACCACCACAAACTTATCGAGATACTCCTTAAAGGTCCGGTTCATTAATTCCATAAATTCCTCCGGCGTATTAGTTAACCCGAATGGCATGACCACAAACTCATAGTGACCATACCCTAAAGTCCGTTTTCGAAATATCCTCATCCTTCACCCTCAACTAGTGATAGCCTGATCGCAAGTCGATTTTTAAAAGAACGTCGCTCCCTTTAGTTGGTCAAACAAATCATCAATTTGAGGTAGTGGGTACTAATTCTTAATAGTCACCCTATTTAGCTTTCGATAGTCGATGCACATCCTCATCGATCCATCCTTCTTTTGCACAAATAAGGCCGGTGCCGCCCACGGAACAAATCATCAATTCGAGATAGTGGGTACTAATTCTTAATAGTCACCCTATTTAGCTTTCGATAGTCGATGCACATCCTCATCGATCCATCCTTCTTTTGCACAAATAAGGCCGGTGCCGCCCACGGTGACGTACTCCGCCTAATAAACCCCCCTTTTCCAGCAGTTCTTCTAACTGCTTACTTAACTCTTTTAACTCAGCCGGTGCCAATCGGTACAGGGAGATGGCTATGGGTGTCGTTCCCGGTACCAAATCGATAGAAAAATCTGACCTTCTTTTCGGTGGTAACCCCGGTAGATCCTTCGGAAACACATCTCTAAAGTCGTCCACTACGTGTGGCCACATTTCCACTTCCTCGTCGTTATCCACTATCGAGAGACTAGCCAAAATACAAGACAGGTTGCCCAGAACCCGCTTGGAATAATAAGGACTAGAAGAAAGGGTAGCGTCTCTTTCTCCACGAAAGAACACCTCATCTCTGGATGAAGTAGTAAGGAAAACTTTTCGTCGAACATAATCGATGAAAGAGTTGAAATGAACCAACCGGTCCATTCCAAGTATCACGTCGAATCCCGACATCTCTATGACAACTAAATCAAATATAAACACATGGTCCGCGACCACCATCTCACAAGACCGACACACTTGGTCCAACACAACTCGACCCCCAACAGGAGTCTCTACAACAATCGGGTTCTCTAGAATAACAATTTCTAACGATAAAGACTCAACAAGACTTCTAGATATAAAAGAACGCGAAGCTCCCGTATCGAAAAAAACATGTGCCCAAGATGAGCACACAAGAACCATACCTTGTACATTTGCCGGGTCTACTTGATTTGGCAACTATGGCAAGGCAAATAGACGAACTTGAATTGGTGGGTTTCCTTGCGGTCCTTCCCCCATGATTTCCTCGGTTTCCTAGGCCTTGATAGTCTCCTTGGTAGTTCTCACGGTTTCCCCCTCCTTGGTGGTTACCTCGAAACCCTCCCCCTTGGTTCCCAGGTAATTGGTGTTGTGGCACAAATTCTGGTCTTCTTGGTGGTGGTGGTGGCAACCTAGGTTGGTTAAAGGGTCGGTTGGTGTCGATTCTTCCTTGTCCCCCTGGACAAACCCTTGCTGTATGTCCAAATCGGTTACACGTCCTACATTGGACTCTAGGGCATTCAAATTGTCGATGATTCCCATCTCCGCAGTGGAAACACGCTCCCCTCATCACGATGTTTGTCGGTAGTGGATTAAAACCCCTTTCTCCTCTGCCCTGTTGTGAAAAACGTGAATTATTCGCAATATCCCAAGTCCGCTTCTTTTCTTCCCTCGGAGCATTTCCGGTTTTCGATTTCTCCGAGATTCTCTTGCTATGGAGTAGAGCTCCTTCCACAACTTGAGCCGATTTTACCAACTCATTATAGTTGACATGGCGGGTCGATGCCAATTGCAAGGAGATGGTCGGGTTCAGCCCCTTCATGAATCACCTACATTTCTCTGCACCCCCTAGAACCTAGTCTGGGGCATACCTCGAGAGTGAGGTAAACTTTAGCTGGTATGCTTGAACGGTCATACCCTCTTGATATAGTTTATCGAACCGCCTCCTCATTTCATCCTTATAAGAATTGGGAAGAAACTGTCGATTGAACAATTCGATGAATTCATTCCACTCGATGTTGGTTAAGTCGTAAGTATCCACGATCCCTAACCACCACATCCGTGCTTCACCCTTTAGGTGAAACTGGACCATATTCACCTGTTGTTCCCCATCTACTATCCCCGCTGCCGATAGGTACTTCTCCATTTCGTCCACCCATCCCTCAGCTATGGATGGTTCACCTATCCCATCGAAAGTCGGAGCCCCCAATCGGCTGAAGTTAAGCAATCCATTATTACTTGAACTTCCAGCTGGTGCATTCTGCACCATCATTTGCACCACCTTCTGAAGGTCGGTCATCACTTGGTTAGCGTTTACCGATTCCGGTCCAAGTGCCTATGTCTCCTCTTCTTCCTCGTTCACCTCCTCATATACGTTCTCAGCCTCTACTTCTACCTCGGGTTGCTCAGGTGGTGGGGCACTAGCGTTACCTCTTCCCCCACGACCTCTAGCAGCCCTTCTCCCTCTAGTTGCTCCCCGCCCCCTTAGAGCTCTTCTTCCTCTTCCATTTGCCCTACCTCGGGTAGCCGCACCGCTTGATGGTGGTGCACCCCCACGTCTAGCTAGTCTCCTTCCACTAGTCTTTGTGGTAATAGCCATTACTACAAACATTTAAAATCGACGCTTTAGTTGTCTTACTCGACACTACTACACATGCATGTATATTCATACATGATAAAAGCTCGTTTTACAAATTAATCACTTTATCAAGCTTTCTAAGGTTCAAAATCATAGCATACTAAAATACGAAGCCAAATCTTCAAGAGGACTCAAATTCGGAGTACAAATGAAGGAGTTATAAACGTTTGAAGTATAACGAGAAAATCACAAAACGACCGATCGTTTTGGTCCAAATATTACCCGAGAAGTCAGAAAGATACGACCGGTCCTTTTGACAGACGACCGATCGTTTTTTGGTCTAGAGAGGTCTGAAAAATTCGACCGATCGTTTTGACAGACGACCGATCGTTTTTTGGTCCAGAGAGGTCTGAAAAATTCGACCGATCGTTTTGACTGACGACCGATCGTTTTTTGGTCCAGAGAGGTCTGAAAAATTCGACCGATCGTTTTTACAGACGACCGATCGTTAAACTGCAGAAAATTATCAACACAAAAACATAAAATTCCTCAACACTTGTAAATTCCTTACATGGAACATATCACACAACTACATCATTTTAGTCTACAACCCATCAACATCTATTCGCATAAAATATTCATTACCACACAAATTAATAATTTGAAAACGCACTACATAAGACCATCAACTACACAATTCTCGCACTCTAATACTTCGCTACTACTTGACATGTAAACTTATACCTCATACACACTATATCAATCTACACACGCATACAAACAACACAAAAGTACGAGGGATAACCCATCACGATACGTTATCCTAAAGTACCCGAGCGTCCTCGCATACTCTAGAACTCCACATCGCTAAGGTATTCCTTCACACATACCGACAAGAGGTCCACCCACTAGTTTGGCAAGCCGGCATCAACAAGTGTCCTCATTGTCCCCAACTTGCCTCACATGTGGACTTTCCTTTCATCAACTACTACTAAATTCTAGCTACATGTCTTAAGCTAAATGCAACCCCCCGTTTTCAGAAAAAGTTTGAATTTTTGGAAAATTTTTGTGAAAATGATACGATGGATCTTGGTCCAATAGTTACCCATCTTACCGTCGTCCCAAAGTATACAAGAACCTAGTTAGCTCTGATACCAACTTGTCACGCCCCAAAATCCATAAGACGCGAACATCAAGGCGTGATCTTTTTAAAAAAAGGAAAATAAAACCTGTTGGTATGAAATTTAAATTTTAAAAGAAAAACAATTTGCGAGCTAATGGTACAAATAAACAACTAAATAAAAAGGTTTGTCAAACACGGCTACAAGACATAATGATTTTAACAAAGTTATAAGAAAAGAAAACAACGAATGTAATTTGCCCATAGGTTACAACCTTGAAAATATAGTCCAAGAAAAAGAAAGCAATAGAAAGAAGCCCTGAGCCCATGCGATATCTTGATAATGATCCTAACCAACGCCTCAACCTAAGTTGTACCTGAAAGACAAAACTGTAACGGTGAGTCCCATGCACATACATAGACGGGACGGCACCACAATATACCGTCACTCCATCTCATAGATGCAAGAACTCACAAACGACAACTACGATAATCAACATATAAAAAGAAATATAATAACATTCTACAACGAGATAAATTAAATAACTTCAACACACATCTATATCATACATGGACCTCTCACGCCACCTACCCCAGTCCGTAAGGTAGGTCATTCCCTATCCCTTCGGCCGTCTTATGTCCCCAGAATTAGGGAGAGACATAGACCATTGCTAACATAAAAATAGATTTAAAGTGCGCACTTGGACCTCTCACGCCACTCGTCCCAGTCCGTAAGACGAGTCATTCCCTATCCCTTCGGCCGTCTTATGTCCCCGGAATTAGGGATAGACATAGACCATTGCTAACAATAAAATAAATATAGTGCACACTGGGACCTCTCACGCCACTCGCCCCAGTCCCTAAGACGAGTCATTCCCTATCCCCTCGGCCGTCTTATGTCCCCGGAATTTGGGAGAGACATAGATCTTTGCCACTAATCTAAATCACGAGGCCTCGGCCAATAATATAAAACCATTCAATTATCACATTCTCATACGTCACTCTAAGATAATTCAACATAACCCATAATCATAGGTGCTAGATTCACAACTAGCCAAACAACTCCAATAACATAAAATCTCATTCAGGCATTTTAACAAACACTTTGTATGCATAAACTACAATTCATCTTTATTCAACATAAATTTACCCAATTTCATCAACAACTATATAATCAGATAATCAACTCGTAAATCATGCAAACCCATCCATAATCTCATTAATTCGAAATTAATGTCTCAAGTCTCAAATTCTACAATTCAATTAATGGAATTAAAAATACAACAACTAAACCCCAATTAACAATTTAAGAACATAATTAATATAAAAGGCAAAAACACCCAATTTATAATAAACGCAAAACCAAAACCTAACATACACCCTCGTCCAGTCGCAATGGATAACCACCGTTACCTTAGAGCATAGAGGAGATGCTTCCGGTAAGAACCCGCTAATGGTGGTTTTCTCTTCTTCTTCTTCTTTTTCTCTCTTTTCTCTCTTTTTCTCTCTTGTTTTAGGTTACTGTTTTAAAAGAAGTGGACTGATTTGAAGATGTAAAAACTGTTTTGAGAAAGTTTCTGGTAACGAACTATTTGGTCCCCAAAGTTCTAAAAGTGAACTTTTAATCCATAAATATCGTTTTACTACTCAAAAATAACAAATGTTTAGAAAAAATCTATTGGGTCCTTTTTGTTTATAAAATTAGTAACAGGTTTTTAAAATAAAGTTTTTCGGAAGAGTTTCGGTTTTTGGTTAAAATTAGTCGAGTGACCCATTTTTGGTAAAATTTGCATAAAACGTTTTTGGATAAATTAATTCCTAATTAAAATCACTTATAAAAATTGTAGCTTAAAAATAGAATGAACCCAGTCTTCTATAGAGCGATAATTGAGGCACAACCAGATTCAAGCGAGACAGCGAGTATTAAATAAATTGCTACTAGATATTGCTACATTTATTTGATGTTTTTACAAGAAAAATTCGACTTAGATATCTTTTTTCATCAAAAGTTTCCTCCATATACGCTTGGGAACTAAAGAACAGACCTTTTCTTGAAATAAGAAATTCAGATGTACGGTTTATTTTATTTTACACTCCCGTCTCCAACTGTGTCAAGAATTATTATGATGAAATTGGATATAATATTCAATCTTGTGTTTTCAATTAACTATAAGAACCTATACACCACTGACAGTGTAGATTGATTAAATCAACGGAGACAATAGTCTTAAAGATAAAACTCTATAATGTGTATGTGTACATTAACATAATTATGCAAAGCTTCCACTACGTAAAGTTTTTTGACAAAACTTTGGAGTATATAAACCTGTATTTAAACTCTGAAATTTATTATAATTTAGTGCAACCATCTAATAATGTAAATCACTCAACTTTTGCATAAAAAATTATAATAGGCAATATTGTAAATTACTTACATGAACATAAACATAAGGTTAATTTTAGTATATACAATAATATGGACATTAATTGGTAGATTATGTACAAGTAATATGGACATAATTTAATACAAAAATCAATAATATATGTATATACATAGGTATCACAGAATCCCTAAGAGGTAAGAAATTTGAACTCGCATTAACTTTTTAATACTAGGACTATCCAATTTATTGATAATCGCTATGTTTCCTTAATAGGATTTAAGAAACAACTATAAAGTCACTGCCTGAGAAACCCGAACATAACACTCTCGCGAGAGAGCTGTGGGTAAAATAGCAAGAAAACTCTAAAATTTACATTGTTGTCAATCTCGAGGTAGAACATCTATAAAAATGAATGTCATTCGTGCCAATGCTTGTACGTTATATGTTCCACATATCTATTATCTATCACTCTTTCCGTTCTCTCTTTTTCTTGGTGCTTCAATGCGTAATCAATTTTTTAATTTTTGTTGTCATTTTCATTTTCATAAATTATTCTTATTTACAATCACAATATTAAATCCACAATATTCATGTGGTTAAAGATTCGTCTGTTATATTATGAGATGGGATCTTAATTGTTAAAATAGTATTCCATATTTAATAGTAAAGATATACCATAAGAAATATAACCGGGAAAGCAAATACTGTGTTGTATAAATTTTTCTGAATAAACCTTTCTTATCATCCAATTTATTAGAAACTTTGATATGGAACTGCTTATTAATTGCTAGTGTGTTGAAATTGATACATAGGTAAAATGATAGATTAACAAGTGTAGAACATTTAAGAAAAAAAGAAAACCTTGTGACAGTTCTTAATTCTTATTCAAATAAAAGGTATAGTTGCTTCCTTTTTTATGTTTTTGTGTTAAAATGAGGTAAATAAATATTGTCTAAATTCAACAGGCTATATAAAGCTATTCCGAAGTAAGCAGAGAATGGCAGAGGACAATTGTCACGTCCCAAAACCTGTAAGACACGGATATCAAGGCGTTACCTTTTGAATAAAGGGAAAAAAAACCTGTTGGTACAAAATTTTACTTTTAAAAGAAATAACTTGCGAGCTAAAGAAACAATTAAATGACTAAATATAAAGTTTGCCAAACGCGGCTACAAGACAAAATGGTTTTAATAAAATTTTATAAAAAGAAATAAACAAATGTAATTTGCCCGTATGCTACAATCTCGAAATTAGTCTAAGGAAATAAAACGATTCAAGAAGCCCCAAACCCATGCGCTACCTCGCTAATGCTCCTATCCAAACGCCTCAACCTAAGTTGTACCTGGAAAAAAAAATTGTAACGGTGAGTCCCACGCACATACATAGACGGGACGGCACCACAAAATACCGTCACTCCATCCTATAAATGTAAGAACTCACAAACAACAACTACGATAATCAACGTATAAAAAGAAATATAATAACATCGTACAACGAAATAAATTAAATAACTTCAACACACATCTATAGCAAACATGGACCTCTTATGCCACCTAACCCAGTCCGTAAGGTAGGTCATTTCCTATTCCCTCGGCCGTCTTATGTCCCCGGAATTAGGAAGAGACATAGACCATTGCTAACATAAAAAATAGATTTAAAGTGGACACTTGGACCTCTCACGCCACTCGTCCCAGTCCGTAAGACGAGTCATTTCCTATCCCCTCGGCCGTCTTATGTCCCCATAATTAGAAAGAGACATAGACCATTGCTAACATAAAAGTAAATATAGTGCACACTAGGACCTCTCACGCCACTTCTCCCAATCCGTAAGACGAGTCATTCCCTATCCCTTGGCCGTCTATTGTCCCCAGAATTAGGAAGAGACATAGACCATTGCCACTAATCTAAATCACAAGGCATCGGCCAATAATATAAAACCATTCAATTATCACATTCTCATACGTCACTTTAACGTAATTCAACATAACCCATAATCATAGGTGCTAGATTCACAACTAGCCAAACAACTCCAATAACATAAAATCTCATTCAGGCATTTTAACAAACACTTTGTATGCATAAACTACAATTCATCTTTATTCAACATAAATTTACCCAATTTCATCAACAACTATATAATCAGATAATCAACTCGTAAATCATGCAAACCCATCCATAATCTCATTAATTCGAAATTAATGTCTCAAGTCTCAAATTCTACAATTCAATTAATGGAATTAAAAATACAACAACTAAACCCCAATTAACAATTTAAGAACATAATTAATATAAAAGGCAAAAACACCCAATTTATAATAAACGCAAAACCAAAACCTAACATACACCCTCGTCCAGTCGCAATGGATAACCACCGTTACCTTAGAGCGTAGAGGAGATGCTTCCGGTAAGAACCCGCTAATGGTGGTTTCCTCTTCTTCTTCTTCTTTTTCTCTCTTTTCTCTCTTTTCTCTCTTTTTCTCTCTTGTTTTAGGTTACTGTTTTAAAAGAAGTGGACTGATTTGAAGATGTAAAAACCGTCTTATGTCCCCGGAATTAGGGAGAGACATAGAACTTTGCCACTAATCTAAATCGCAAGGCCTCGGTCAATAATATAAAACATTCAATTATCACATTCTCATACGTCACTCTAACATAATTCGACATAACCCATAATAATAGGTGCTAGATTCACAATTAGCCAAACAACTCCAACAACATAAAATCTCATTCAGGCATTTTAACAAACACCTTGTATGCATTAACTACTATTCATCCATATTCAACATAATTTTACCCAATTTCATCAACAACTATAATATCACATAATCAACTCATAAAACACACAAACCCATCCATAACCTCATTAATTCGAAATTAATATATCTAAGGTCTCAACCTCTACCATTCAAATAATGGAATTAAAAGTGCAACAAATAAAACACAATTAACAATTTAAGAACATAATTAAGATAAAAGGTAAAAACCCCCAATTTAAAACAATCGCAAGACCTAATCCTAAAATACACCCTCGTATAGTCGCTATGGATAACCCCCGTTATCTTAAAGCGTATAAGAGATGCTTCCGATAAGAACCCGCTAATGGTGGTTTCCTCCTCTTTTTCTTCTTCTTTTTCTTTCTAGGGTTTGAAATCTCTCTTTTCTCTCTTGTTTTGGTTTTATGTTTTAAAAAGTGGGCTGAATTGAAGATGTTCAAAACTGTTTTGAGAGAGTTTGTGCAAGCGAAGTATTTGGTCCACAAAGTTTTAAAAGTTAACTTATGATCCAAAAATATTACTTTACTACTCAAAAATAACAAATATTTAGAAACAAATCTATTAGGTCCTTTTTGTTTATAAAATTAGTAACATGTTTTTAAAATAAAGTTTTTCGGAAGAGTTTCGGTTTTTGGCTAAAAATTAGTCGAATGACCGATTTTTGGTAAAATCTGCATAAAACGTTTTTGAATAAATTAAATCATAAATAAAACCATTTATAAAAATACGGGATATTACAACAATCACATTAGAAGATCAGATTTTTGTTCACTTCAGATCATTGGTCATTCCATTTCAAAAGACTCGACCATCCTATTGAAGCTTCATAGGTTAGAATCAATCCCTCCTTTCTTATTTTTGTAGTATGGTTACCATTAATGTCTACTATTTATCAAGATGTCTTTCGTAGTATAAGATATAAGGATAAATATGTTTTCCAATAGATCGACCTTCATGCTATTTCTTGCTCCGGCTTGAAAGTTCCATGTTAGATATAAGAAAAACGATATAATGATAGGTACTATGAGTAATTAAGATTCAAATTGATTGTTTCATCTTCCTATTAAACTAATCCGGTAGCAGAAGCTTAACTGATTTAATGAGTCCACAACGCAAATCATTACTAGCATTCAATATAGGTTACCTATAAATAATAATAAATATAGACGATGGGGGACTAAAATGGAAATTAACTTGATCAAAGATAAAAAATTATTTGTAGTGAACCCTTCTGTATTCATGAGAGTTTGTAACCTGAGCTTTGCCAGATCCAACAAACCCTGTTGTAATGCTTGGAACTCCAAAACAAACTGCCAAAATATATCTCATTGGATCTGCCTTTGCCTTTGTGTCACGCCCCAAAATCCGTAAGACGCGGACATCGAGGAATGACCTTTTTAAACAAAGAGAAAGTGAAACCTGTTGGTACAAAATTAAAATTTTACAAGAAAAAGACTTGCGAGCTAAAGGAACAATTAAACAATAAATAAAATGTTTGCCAAACGCGGCTACACGACCAAAAGGTTTTAACAAAATTATATAAGAAGAACTAAACAAATGCAATTTGTCCGTAGGCTACAACCTCAAAACTGTTCTAAAATAAAAAGAAAGCGAAAGTCCCGAACTCATGTGATGCATTCCAATGACTCCTATCCAAAAGTCTCAACCTAAGTTGTACCTGAAAGACAAAATTATAACGGTGAGTCCCACGCACATAACTAGACGGGACGGCACCAGAAATACCGTCACTCCATCCCTTAAATGCAAGAACCCACAAACAACAACTACGATAATCAACATATAAAAAGAAATATAATAACATCCTACAACGAGATAAATTAAATAACTTCAACATACATCAATAGCATACATGTAACTCTCACGCCACCTACCCCAGTCCGTAATGTAGGTCATTCCCTATCCCTTCGGTCGTCTTATGTCCCCGGAATTAGGGAGAGACATAGACCATTGCTAACATAAAAATAGATTTATAGTGCGCACTTGGACCTCTCACGCCACTCGTCCCAGTCCGTAAGACGAGTCATTCCCTATCACTTCGGCCGTCTTACGTCCCTAAAATTAGGGAGAGACATAGACCATTGCTAACAAAAAAGTAAATATAGTGCACACTGGGACCTCTCAGGCCACTCGCCACAGTCCGTAAGTCGAGTCATTCCCTATCCACTCGGCCGTCTTCTGTCCCCGGAATTAGGAAGAGACATAGACCATTGCCACTACAGCTAAATCAGAAGGCCTCGGCCAATAATATAACATCATTCAATTAACACATTCTCATATGTCACTTTGACGCAATTCAACAAAACAAATAAGCATAGATACTAGATTCACAACTAGCCAACCAACTCTATCAATATAAAATTCCATTCAATCATTTTAACAAACACCTTGTATGCGCAATATAAAACTCATCTTTATTCAACAATAATTTACCCAATTCTATCAACAACCATAATAACACATAATCAACGCATAAAACACGCAACCCATTAATATTCTCATTAATCCGAAATTAAAAGACTAAATCCTCAACTACTCCAAAATCAAATAAGTGAATTAAACGTACAACAAATAAACTCAATTAACAATTTAAGAACATAATTAAGATAAAAGGCAAAAAATGCCAAATACGTAGTATGAATATGTATGCAGTATTTACTTTTTCAGACTTTCTGTTCCTAACTTTGTAATTTTTTTTGTCTTCTTTCGGAATCCCAACCGAGCTTTAAATTGGATTTGTTTTGTTGACTTGTTCCTCACTCTCTGCTCTTTGGGAACATCTTTCGGTTGATATTGTTATGATTGCTGTATATATTGATATCACGATTGTGTTATGGAAAAGGCTACGCAGTCAGGCCTGTGATTGGACAAGGAGCTACTACTGGGCACTAGTAATTGTGGGTTTGATTGACCTAGCAGTGCTAAATAAGTAAGAAAACTAAGACACTGAAAAAGTATGACTTAATGTTGGCTTCTGATTTGATTCTCTTTTTGTTTAGGACTACTATTTGGAATGTAAATTAGAATAGAGTTTAAACTATAGCAACAAATAAACTCAATTAACAATTTAAGATCATAAGATAAAAGGTAAAAACCCCCAATTTATAATAAACGCAAACCTTAATCCTAACATACACCCTCGTCTAGTCACAATCGATAACCTCCGTTATCTTAGAGCGTAGAGGAGATGCTTCCGGTAAGAACCCGCTAACGTGGCTTCTTCTTCTTCTTCTTCTTAGGATTTGTAATCTCTCTCTTCTAACTTGTTTTTACTGTTTTTATCTATTGAAAGTGGCTGAAAAGTGTTTAACAAAACTGTTTTGAGATAGTTTGTGATAACAAACTATTTGGTCCCCAAAGTTCTAAAAGTTAACTCTTAATCCAAAAATATTGTTTTACCACTTAAAAATACAAATCTTTAGAAACAAATCTATTGGGTCCTTTTTATTAGTAAAATTAGTAACAGGTTTTTAAAATAAAGCTTTTTGGAAGAGTTTCGGTTTTTGGTTAAAAATTAGTCGAGTGACCGGTTTTTGGTAAAATTTGAATAAAACGTTTTTGGATAAATTAATTCCTAATTTAAAACACTTATAAAAAATACGGAATGTTACACTTTGTTTTAGATCTTTAACCTCTTGAAAATTTCCCACTGCCATTGCTAAACATCCAAATAGGACTCCATTTGATGTTATTTCACTAAACATCAAAATATAACCATAATCAACCTCTTTTTGATAGCCTCTATTTCCCAAGTTAATTTTTTACACTCGTATCATTTTCCCCTTACTGGTAAAATAAAATACAGGATAAAGGAACAGCAATAACCAACATCTTTAAGGAGGTGTAAAACTCTCTCCCTTCCCTAACCCTAGCCGCCGCACGCCTTGGGGTAGGGGTGGTGCTTCGGTGCCCCTCTACACTCGGACTTCATAACATATTAATTTTATCATCTCTAACGTCAAATACATACTCTTTTTGGATATTTTTCCTTCTTCCACTTTTCTACACCTTTTAACGGTATGCTCATTTTGTCTGAAATGAGTAGATCTAATACTCCCTGCCTCTCCAATTCTGTGACTTATAGGTTGTGATTCCAAATTTAGATCTGATAGATCATATTTTGATGCGTTGTGTCTCTCCACGGTTTCTATCTAACCAAACATACCAATTCGTTGCACCATTGAGTGGAGGATCAAAATTTCTGTTCATACCAAAAGAAAAGTGAAACCAAAGTTTTGAATCCAAACAAATTGACGTTGATGTGGTGGGCTGTCAAAAAATTGACAAAATAATTATCCTCGGCTACTACGAAATTTTGTTAAAAATCATGACCAACAAGAAGATCCTTAATTGCTGACACAAGATGTGAAAATGTTACAACAAGTTTCGGAAGTTCGTAGGGGAACATATGTGTTTCATCTGAGCTTTATTATATGCACATACGTGTGGGAGATGAAATGTGTCTATTAGGACCGGTTCAGCGCCTTTTTACAACTACGTCGTATAATTTTTTGGGTGATTTTTAACCTCTTTTTTTACCATACGAAAAAGACTTCAGAAAAAATTTACAAAATCCGAAGTGTCGTAATAAAAAAAACTATTGTCTTTAACATTACAGAAAAAAGACCATCAAATAAATTAGTTTTTTGTTGTATTATATAGGGGGGGGAGGGGGGAACCGACTTCATTCTTGGGGGGGTGGGGGGGGTGTTGTTTCTTTTTTGCGTCTTTCAGGTTAGATTCATGTTGAGCATCCTATTTTAAAGAACCACACTAAGGGAAACATTTGAAAAAATAATAGAGTAATCATTACGACAGAGAGAAGATTTTTTTTTTGGATAAATGATAGAATACAGATAACATAGGAAAACAAGTGACAACTAATTGGGAGAAGATCAAACCGGCACACACAATGCCATAAGAAAAAAAACAGATCATGCGGGGGGAGGGGAAAAGGAAACAAATTCAACTAAGGCAGTTAAATTTTTACTCCAGTGACACGTTCTTGTTGCTAACGATGTCCCCACCACTCTCACCAAGTTTGAATCGAGTATGTGAGATTAGAGCCTAGGAGTCAAGTCAAGTGATTCACCTTTGTCTTCAGAGTATCCTTCATCGTTGTTTACACCATTTGGATCCTCAATAGAGTCATTCATATGCTAGAATTAGAAGTTGCCATGCCAACTTTGTGTTGTTTTTGGTACTATTTCGAATACGATAAAGTAAAGGACAATAAATTAAAAGACAGGAACGCAATGGAAATAGCACTTTATTTCTCACAATTGGAATATGAATTACAATTCCTGACTCGTACAGAATTAAATTAAACTGCTGGACTGGTTTCGCAAAAACCAAACTGCCGGACTGTTTTGGAAATAAAATAAACTGCCGGACTGTTTTCAACAAATAAAAAACTGCCGGACTGTTTTGTAAATAAAACAAACTGCCGGACTGTTTTAACAAATAAGAAACTGCCGGACTGTTTTAAACAAACTGCCGGACTGTTTTAACAAATAAAAAACTGCCGGACTGGTTTTAAACAAACTGCCGGACTGGTTTTAACAAATAAAAACTGCCGGACTGTTTTGTAAATAAAACAAACTGCCGGACTGTTTTTAACAAATAAAAAACTACCGGACTGGTTTTTAACAAATAAAAAACTGCCGGACTGGTTTTTAACAAATAAAAAACTGCCGGACTGGTTTTTGTAAATGCTGGAAATTACAGAACTGAAAAGTAAATTACAGAATTGAAAGACTGAAAGTAAACAGTACTGAAAAGTAAATACAGAAAAGAAACAGTACAGAAAAGTAAATTACAGAAAAGAAATGGTACTGAAATGAAATGTACAGAACGTAAAGGACTGAAAAATAAATAACAGAAATAAAAATAAGAGGCAACTGCTGAGCAGTTTCCCTTAAACAATATTTCCCGAACCACCTTTAAAGGTTTCTGGTTTTGGGACTTTGTTCCCAAGGTACAACTTATATCTCAGAGTGGCTCGTATGGAAACCGGTACCGAACCACAGGTCGAGCTGTTGGTGGTGCGGTTCTCTCTCACTAAGTGTATGCTTATGCTGTGAGTTGTGTGTATTCTGGTCTGTTGAAATGAGAGGGGGATGGCTGCCTTTTATAGGCTCTACTGAAACCGCAGCCATAAATGTTGGTCATCAATTCCGGAAGTTACACCCCCAGAATCCGCTCACTTAATTCCTGAAACCGCAGCATTTAAATCATTCATTGCTGACGTTTCTCTTTGCTGGAAACTCTAGGGACTCCTTTTGTATTTTATACAAAACTCCCTATTCGGGTTTGGACCCAAGACCCAAGACCCGAGACCCGAGACATTCCCCAAATCCCGCGCCCGCGCCCGAGACCCGAGACACGAGCGAGCGCGCGTGTGTGGTACACACTAATACTCTTAGGTGTATGTCGACATGTTAGTTTAATAACTACATGGGTTGGTATGGTATATATATTGTAAAATTGACTCTCAATCTTCCAATATGGGATTATACTAAATGGTTTTCCATTACCATTTCGGTTTTCCAGATTTTCCAGATTTGAGCTTGCGGTGTACCAACTTTGAAGCCACTTTGTATTCACACCCATTCTCCAAATAGGTCATGCGATATACCGTTGTGAAGCCCGTCACACGGGCTACTCAACCACGTTGAGTATGGTATAAACAACTTAGCGCTGTCACATGTAAAAATGACCCGAAGTTGGTCCAGCGACCATTCGGAAACACCCATGTTTTTCACATGTTTTTCCAACACTTTGTATGCTAGAATTAGAGATGGAGCTCTTTAAAGTACCAAATTTAGAGCTGGAATATCAACCTTGTGTCCAACACTCCCAAGAAAATCGAGTACATATGGCACAAAAGTAGGTTGACTGTAAAAATATATTGGAAAGCCTTGGAACATAAACATGACTAGAGAAGCATTCTGTGATGGGATCCTTGGGCTTTCGTTCATGCTTATCCCGGTCCTATCAAGGGCACGTTCTTTCTTATGAGCATTTTGATGTCCTCCAAGTGGCTGACTGCTTAAGAACGATCTCTTGCAATAAATAAAAGGAAAAAAAAATCGACTCGGTGTTATTTTTGTTCAATTTGCGAGATAAAATAATACCCAAATTCAGATATTTAAGAATGAGAAAAGGGATAAAATTAAACAATAGTGGAGTTTTTCCCATTTTCTAAATTTAAGACAATTTTTTTAAAAATAACACCGAGTCGAGAAAAATAACTTTCCTTGTAGCTTATGCAAGAGATCGTTATCAAGCAGTCAGGCACTTGGAGGACATCAAAATGCTCACAAGAAAAAATGCGCTCTTGATAGGACTGGGATAAACATGAACAACAAGTCCAACGATCCCAGTTCAGAATGATTCTCTAGTTATGTTCCAAGTCATTCCAATATCTTTTTTATAGTAAACCTACTTTTTTGTTATATGTCCTCACTTTTCTTGGGAGTGTTGTACACAAGCTTGATATTCCAACTCTAAATATGCTACTTCAATGAGCTCCATCTCCAATTCTAGCATACAAAGTTGGCATGGAAAGTTCTAACCGAGTGGATATGAATGACTCTATTGAGGATCCAAATGGTGTAAACAACGATGACGGATATTCTTAAGACAAAGTTGAATCACTTGACTTGACTCCCGGTCTCTAATTTTGGTTTAGTACATTGGTATAATCTTAATATAAGAGAACCCAAAATCAAGATTCTTCTTTAATACTTAGTACATATAAATCTTGTAGGTACTAAAATACCCCCATTCCATCCTTCTCTTTCCTCCTTAAATATATCACATAATTTCTCTTTCCTCCTTAATTTTCTTATGTGTACCTTATTTCACTCTCTCTCAAACCGTTTTTTTCCCTTAAATTTCTTGATATTCTTTATGAAAAAAGAATGGAAAGTATAATATCATTATGAAAAAAGAAAGAAATATTTAAACATTATATAGTTAAAATAAAAGCATCAACTTAAATGCAGAAATAAGAAGAAAAAAAAGAGAAGTAAAGAGCCTCGGATTATAAAAATCCAAAGAACCAAAGAGCACCATTAAAAAATTAGAGAAGAAAAAATAGAGAGCAATAAAAAATACCAAATAAAAGTATAAAAAAAAATATAGAGTATTAAACAATCGAATGAAGTCTAATTTGCTCACAAAAATATTTGAATATAGCATCAAATAGCATCAACATAAAAGCAGAAGTAAGAACGAGGGAGAAATAAGCCAAGAGCACCAAATAAAGCATCAAAGAGCATCTGTTTAAATTTTTTTAAAGAACTAAAAAGCTCCATTCAAAAACTAGAGAAAAAACTACCAATAAAAAACCGTTCAAATATTAGAAGTTGAATACAAGTACTTGGGAGCATCAAAGAGAATCAAATAAAATAAATACATCCTCCATCGTTATAAACTTCCAACAAAAATTTACAATTTAGCATCACATAGAATCACATAGCACGAGAACAAAACAATATGTTTTTTAACAAAACCAAAATATAATGCTATGTTTATCAAAATAAATTAGAATTCTCACTCATTCGTATTAATACTCTTGTCGTATGATCAGATACTTGTTCATATGACGAATTAATAAGGATGTCATTATGTCAAGTATAAAAAAAGATTTTAATTTTATTTTAGATAACACGTAAAGAGATAGTATGAGCTTACAAATAGAGAATAAAATGGATAGACATAAATCATATAAAAAGAGGAATTTGTTATACGTATTATGGATATAGAATCAAATTAAGGGCATTACAGTTATTAAAGTACCGTTATGTTCTGACTTCTAAGTATTAAATAAGACGGTGCTGTTTTTCTAGTAATTAAGAGTCTCTACAATAGTTGTGTTAAATTTTTATTGTTAAATATTGATACGTGTGCACGTAAAATGCCACATATATATGTTAATCTTAACAACTATACAATGTGTCACATTAGTGAATTTTTTTAACAACATTATCTATTGATTTATAATAAATAATTGATTTCGGATAAAAAATAATATTATAGTAAATAAATAAGAATGGGAGAAAGTGTTATTTTTGCTTTATTGTAGAATTTAATATAAGAGTTAGTCAACCAAATATGTCATCACATAACAATGTTAATTTTTTTGTTAAATATAACAACAATGTTAACAACATTAACTTTAATTAGTTAGTTAACAACACTCATTAAAGTTAAACTCAATATAAATAAAATAGTGGGCAACCCCACGTTTAATTAAAAAAAAATGCAAAAGATAGTTCTATTTGTATATTTGCGTATGAAGTTGCATAGAGCAATCGACATTTTAAAACGGAACCTAATCAAGCTACGAAAGATTTGTTGGGTTTTCGTGTACGTAAAATCAATAATTTAAAGTGGAAGGACTCAAAAAAATAAACAATTTTATTTCTATAATGGAATATGACTCTATTACAAAATTCCGACACTTGCAGAATGTAAAAGCAATTAATTGAAATTCCAGACAGAATAATATAAGTTATTAAACTGCCGGACTGGTTTGTAATTAAACGAAACTGTCAGACAGAATAGTATGAAACTAAACTGCTCGACTGTTTATTAATTAAAAGAAACTGCCAGACTTAATAGTATAATTACTAAAGTGCTAGACTGTTTCTGTAAATAAATTAAAGGACTGGAAAGTAAATTACATAACAGAATATAAATTACAGAAAAGAAAAAAGGACTGAAATGAAATTACAAAACAGGAAAAATAAATTACATAATTGAAATGTACAGAATATAAAATTACAGAAATGTAAAGATGGAATAAAAAAGGACAGAAAATAAGTAGATGAGGCTACTGTTTAACAGTATGCCCTTAAACGATATTCGCCTAACCACCTTTGAGGTTTCTGGTTATGTTTGGCGCTTCGATCCCAAGGTACAACGTCTCGGATGACTCGCCGAAAACTGGCGACGAGTCAAGGTCGAGCTGTTGGTGGGTGGCTCTCTCTGACTAAAAAATGTAATGCTTATTTTTGAGAGATGATATATGCTGCTATGTTTGAATTCAGAATGTTGTATTTTTGACATGTGGGGAGTATGCCTATTTATAGGCTTGCTGAGTATCTCAGTCATTAAATCCACTTTACTACTGTCAGTTTTCGAAATTCGAAACTCCAGTATTAACTTTGCAATGAATTCATATTTATTGCACCAGTTACAGCTTTGCTGGAAGCTTTTCCCGAACAGGTGCACTTTTCCCAAACAGACACGCTTTTCCCGAACAGACACTCTTTTCCCGAACAGGTACGCTTTTCCTGAGAGCAAGGGCGCCCGACGAGCATGCGCATGTGTGGTACACAATAGACACGTGTATGTGGACACACTACTTAATATCCACATGGGATACCTTAGTATATATATTGTAAAAATGAGACTTCATTTTCTAATGTGGGACAAATCCCAAAGAGTTATCCTCATTAAACCCATTTTCCAGCATTAAGAGTTTTCCTCTTTCTCAACCCCAATCTTTGACGCCAATTTCCATTCACTCCCATTTTCCGAATAGGTCATGCGACATACCGTTACGAACCTTGTCATACCATCTACTCAACCGTCTTGAGTATGGTGCCAAAAGACAACGGCTGTCACTTGGAATCTTGACTCAAAGATGGTCTCATGACCATTCGGAAACTACCATGTTAAACATGATTTTCCAACAATCCCCCACATGAATGAAATTGGCTTAAAAGCCCATGTCCTAAAATGCAAACAAGAGAACCGCAAAAGTTCACCATCTAAGGTCAGGTAGCGCGCACCTTGAACCTGCCGTAGTGGAGTACCACCCAGAATACTGCTATTAGGTAGCTGTAAAGCCTTGAACTATTAAGCTTTGTGTATCCCAGAATGACACCCGCACAGTGTCCTCTCTACCCACGTCCATATTTGGCCTGGACTGCCTTGGCACGTTCAACTGAGTGGTCTAGTGATTTATCCCACGCTCATCACATGGTACCGGCCTTACACACTCGTTATAGGTGGTTCCAAGTAGAAGGTGTCCTGACTCACCTTACTCGACCTTCGAGATACTTAGATAATTAAGAGCCATATGCTCACCCTTACTATGGTACAGTTCAGATTCCCATTGAACCCAGCAGGTAAGTCCCGTCTGGGTTGGGTTGCCTATGGGGAGGCTACCAATTTAATGGGCTTCAATCCCATTCCATTCAATGACGCTTCGACTCTCTCTTGAGTCAAGCCCTTTGTAAATGGATCTGCAATGTTATCCTTTGATCTCACAAAATCTAAGGATACAACACCGTTAGCTAACAACTCTCTTACGGATTTATGTCTCCGACGTATATGTCGAGACTTTCCATTATACATATGGTCCTGAGCCCGCGCAATAGCTAATTGACTATCGCAATGCATACTTATCACGGGAACAGGTTTTGGCCACATTGGAATCACTTTTAAGAAGCTTCTCAGCCAGTCTGCCTCTTCAGTCGCCAGGTCCAAAGCTATGAATTCTGATTCCATAGTTGACCTTGCGATGCAAGTTTGTTTGGAGGATCTCCAAGACACAACAGCACCTCCCATTACAAACACATATCCACTCGTGGATCTTGTGCTGTTGGAGTCTGATATCAAGTTGGCATCTGAATACCCTTCTAGTACCGCTGGATATCTTGTATAGTGTAGCGCATAATCGGCTGTATATCTCATATACCTGAGAAACTTTATTATGGCCTTCCAGTGCTCCTCATTCGGATTACTGGTATACCTGCTCAGTCTGCTTACTGAGTTGGCTATATCAGGTCTAGTGCAGTTCATCACATACATGAGACTACCTATGATCCTAGAGAATTCTAATTGTCTCACACTTTTGCTGAAATTCTTTTTCAGGCTACAGTTGAACTCAATTGGAGTTCTTGACATTGCCTTACTACCAATGTCAAATTTGTCAAGTGTTTGTCTAACATAATGACCTTGCGACAAGGCATACCCCTCTGACGTCTTGGTGATTTTCATACCAAGTATAATGTCAGCTAAACCCAGGTCTTTCATATCGAAATGGTGTGACAACATTTTCTTAGTGGAGTTGATCTTATCAGTACTCCCTATTATAATCATGTCATCCATATAAAGGCAGACTCCTACACAGTCTTTTCAACTTCCTTTCATGTAGACACATTTGTCACACTCATTTATACGAAAGCCATTTGATAGCATGATTCTATCAAATTTCTCGTGCCATTGCTTGGGTGCTTGTTTGAGTCCATACAGAGACTTTACAAGTTTGCACACCATGTGTTCTTTCCCTGGAACCACAAACCCTTCAGGTTGTTCCATATAAATTTCCTCTTCTAATTCTCCATTTAGAAAAGCCGTTTTTACATCCATCTGATGTATTTCCAGATCAAACGATGCTGCGAGAGCAATGACGATCCCAATCGACGTTTTCCTGGAGACAGGAGCATATGTGTCGAAATAATCGACACCTTCAGTTTGCCTGAAGCCTTTGACTACAAGTCTTGCCTTGTACTTCTCGATCGTACCATCAACCTTTAACTTCCTCTTGAAGATCCACTTGTGACCTAGGGGCTTGCATCCTTACGGAAGATCCACCAGTTCCCAAGTAAGGTTTTGCATAATCGATTCAATCTCATTATTGATTGCTTTTTCCCAATATTGGGAATCCGGTGTTGACATAGCCTGTTGATATGTCAGCGGTTCATCTTCTATCATAAAGGTTATGAAATCAGGCCCAAAGGAAGTTTCCTTCCTCGCCCATTTGCTTCGTCGAGGCTGTTCCTCTTCTTCTTTCTCTGACGGTTCACTTGCCCCCACATTTCCATCACTGTTCAACTCTTGAGTCTGTATAGGTGTTGGCATTCTGCGGGGAAAGATGTCCTCAAAGAAAGAAGCTTCTCGGCTTTCAATTATCGTATCTACGTGTACATCGGGATTTTCTGACTTGTGTACGAGAAGCCGATACGCACTGCTATTTTGTGCATATCCAATGAACACATAGTCCACTGTCTTCGGACCAATTCTCATCCTTTTAGGAGTGGAGATTAGGACCTTAGTGAGACATCCCCAAACCCTCAGGTTCTTATAGCTAGATTGATGACCTTTCCATAATTCGTATGGTGGTTTGTCTCGCTTCTTATGTGGTAACTTGTTTAAAACATAGTTAGCAGAAAGCAATGCTTCCCCCCACATGTTCTGGGATAATCCAAAACTTATCAACATCGCATTCATCATTTCCTTGAGCGTTCTATTTTTACGCTCCGCAACTCCATTTTGCTCCGGGGAGTATGGAGCTGTGGTTTGATGAATGATGCCACTTTCCGCACATATTTGTGCGAACGGCGCTTCATATTCGCCGCCTCTATCACTTCTCAATATTTTAATCCTTTTATTGAGTTGATTTTCTACTTCAGTTTTATATAGAGTGAACATATCTACTGCATCGCTTTTACTTTTCATTAAGTAAACGTAACAGTATCTAGTACAATCATCTATAAAAGTTATGAAGTATCTTTTACCTCCTCTTGTTTGAATAAATTTCAAATCACACACATCTGTGTGAATCAAACCAAGAGGTTTGCTATCTCGTTCAACATGTTGAAACGATGATTTCGTTAACTTTGCTTCTACACATATTTCACATTTATGTTGTTTATTAAAGAGAAAGTTTGGTATTAGTTGCAGTGATATTAATTTCTTCATAGAATTAAAATTCACATGTCCTAATCTACCATGCCACAAATGAAATGACTCAAAAATATAAGCAGAATCTGAAATATTATTATTGGCCAACTTGGCAACAGTCATTACATTACTGGTGCTGGCCTCAGCCTTAGCACCTTTATTAGCGAACTCAGCCTTAGGAGTTGGAGTTCCTACATTCAACTTAAACATGTCATTGGCTATATAGCCACGACCTACATAAATACCTTGGTGATTACAACTTTATCGGATTGAAAAACTAGTTTAAAACCCTTCTTCACCAGATTCTTGCAAATATCGTGTACATGGAGCACCCCAGTCAGCGTGAGCTCTTTTTCTGAGGTCAGGTTCATCACCACTGTCCCCTTTCCTTCCACCTTGGAAGTAGCAGAATTGCCAATGAAGCAGGTCTCACCAACAACCACCTCGTAGGTCTTGAACATCCACTTGTTTGAGCAGATGTGGCTCTTGGCGCCGGTATCTAGTCCACATCTAGGGGCTAAGATAGTGTTTGCCTAGTGGGGGCGGTTGCCTCCGCTAAAATGTGAACAAATACCATTTTTATATGTAATATTTATCAAAAAAATGGTCTACCTTAGTGGTTAAATGCTAGAACTAAAAGTTCAGTTGTGGTCAAAGGTTGTGGAGTCAAGCCTTGCAGCTGGAGAAATTCACCACTTTTTATATTTTACATTTTCACTATGAAATATTTTTTTCGAAAAATCTTCTATGATTTCTTAAAAATTGCCAGAAATATTTAAATCGAAAACCATTAGTACACGTCTCTCTTATAGTTGTATTAAATATAAATTGTGTATATTGTGTGATTTTATTACATTTTTATAATGAAATATTTTTTTCTAAAATCTTTTATAGTTTCTGAAGAATGTTCAGTAATATTCAAATCTAAAACTATTAGCAGTACTTCTCCTGTAGTTTTATTAAAAATAAAGTATATTGTCAGAAATAATTAAAATGCAAGTAAAAAAAAATTCCCAAGTGTACTTAATCAATTATTAGAGTTTAGAACATTATTTGCGAAAGCTTATTATATATATCTAAAACATAATATAAATATTCATCATATTGAGCCCCCGCTCAATCGAAATCCTACCTCTGCGCCTGTCTACATCTTCTTCTATGTCCACAGCAAGGTCTGTAATTTCTCCGTTTTTGTTATTATTAGCAACCTCAGTATTTGCAGTGCTATCTTCCTTTTCTATCTCAATATTTTCCACTAAATCACAATTTTTTTCTATTGCATTTTGTTCAGGCTCAATCTGAAATGGCCGCTCCTTGTTATCACCTTCTTTTTCTTGATCCTTGTATCCAAAGGTTTTGGACACCCAGTCCCGTGTGCTCATTTTACTGTTATTTTTGTAATAATTGCCCCTTTGGAATTTTTGGGCTGCTCTTTTTCGTTATTTTGCTCCCTATCTCTATTATTGTTGTAATTTGTGGACTTTTTTTCATTTTTGCTTGGCTGTTGATTATTCTTGGGCTCTTGTTCTGGGGCATTGTTCTTATTTTCTTCTTCTTTTTCTTTCTTATCCTCTTTCTTGAAAATGCAATTTTCCTCTTTATGTCCCAATTTATAGTAGTAGAAACAATATTTTGCAGATCTTCGTACTCACACTATTGCCAAAAACCAAGGTTTTCATCCTCTCCATAGTTAATTCTAAGCATTTCATTTAGTTCATGTGCTAAATCAATTTCAACACAAATACCGGAAAATGAAGGCCTAGTAAGCTTGGCTGTGGGTTCTAACACCTTTAGCGGATGACCAAAAGCCCTTGCTATAGAGAAAATACTGGTTTTATTGTATAAATGGATAGGTAATTTGGGTAACAAGATCCAAATGGGGATTACAGTTGACTCGGTGCTTCAGTATCAAAATAAAAGTCCATTTTTTTAAAAGTATGCATAGGCTTACCTTCTATGTACCACATTTTTTTAAGCCACTATTGCTGAAAATATTCTTCATGAAAACATCTCACTAATATATGTTTGTTATCAAAAACTCCGATGTTGTAAGCAGCTTGTAGATCTAGAGTTTTGAAAACTTTTTTGATTGCTTCTAGGTTGGGTTTTTCGTGCGAGAACTTACCCAACTATGGTATACTTAAATGGCTCTGATAGTTGTTGAACATCTTCCATAGTATATACATGTGTCGAGTTCTTTGAAAGGTATCTATGTTTTGGGTTTAGGGCTTACAATCAAATGTGAAAAATTTTGTGGCTAGGGGATCTGGTGAAATGAGTTGGTTATTCCTTAGTTTGTCTCTCTCCGGTGAAGTATTTGCATGGTCGGCCATGCGGACGGCGGTTAGGGTTATCCACCCTAGACGTCTCTCTTTTTATCTCTCTAGGTTATATATATATATTTATTTATTTATTTATTTGTTTATAGTGAAATTTTTTAATAAATAGAAAACCCCCGACATTTACAATAATATCGAGGGAAATAGATAGTTATGATGCTAAAAAAGTAATTAAAATATGTAAATAGAGTGAAATAATTTAGAATGATAATTCTATTAGTGTTTTTTATATAAGTGAGGGAAACATTCTGATTTTATTAATATTTTTTTTGGAATAAGAAAGGACATACAAGAAAATTAAAAACAAAGTTTTTTTTTTTGAAAATGAAACTTATAAAGAACCAACTTCTAAGTATTTTATTCGGGTGTGAACTTCTCTCATCCTTTAATTGTAATATCTTCAAGTTGCTCGTGATGATTATCTTCGAACCATTTTCTTCCTAACTTTTGGAATAGTTTCCCCTCTCCATACTATTTGTGTATTTGTTTATTAAGTTAGATAGACAAATTGCATACTTCTCTCTAAATTTCTCTTGCAACTCTCTCTCTCTAGTAATAAAATGTCTATAGACATAAGCTCTCTAATCCGAATAATGAACGGGTTCAAGGAAGATAATCCAACCGTTGATTCTTCTTCTGGGAAACCAATGACGTTGATCACTCGAGACATGCTTGGCGGAGGTGATTAACCGAGTCGACAGAGTTGGACCTTGATGTGGAAGTTCCTTCATGGTTGGAAAAGAGTCTTGATTTAAAGTCAGGTAAAGTTTACCTCCAGAAATGTTATCCCATAGTATACATCAGTCCAAAGAATCATTCACAAAGCTTAAAGACTTGAATATCGCACCCTCATCCCAACATACACTAAACTAATTTGATGAACCAAGCTTAGAACTCAAGCTCATTTCATCACCGTCGAAACCATCTTCATCTTTGCCAAAGTATCAAAGCGTATGCACTATTTATAAAGTGAGATCCGCTCCTGAAAGGGCGGAGAAGGAAACAAACAAAAAGAGATAGGACCATTGTGTGGCAACGAGGGCAAGTAGGGTTGTTTCATCGATATTAGTACGTTAAGCAAGAAATTGGGAAAACCAATGGCATACGATGACGAAGATTTCACCTCGTATTTTGTTTCCATTTCAATTTTGAGGACGAATAGTTTGGCGAAGATGAAGATGGTTTTGACCGTGTTGATTGAGCTTGAGTTCTAAGCTTGGTTCATCAAATAAGTTCAATTTATGTTTGGATGAGGGTGCCATATTCAAGTCTTGAAGCTTTGTGAATGATTCTTTGGACTGAAGTTTACTATGGCAATAACTTTTCTGGAGGTAAACTTTACCTGACTTTAAATCAAGATGCTTTTCCCACCCTGAAGGAACTTGCAAATCAAAGTCCAACTCCGTCGACTGGGTTAATCACCTCTGCCAAGCATGTGTCGAGTGATCAACGCCATTGTTTTACCAGAAGAAGAATCAACGGTTGGATTATCTTCCTTGAACCCGTTCAATTATTCGGACAAGAGAGCTTACGTCTAGAGCCATTTTATTACTAGAAAGAGAGTTTTAAGAGAAATTTAGAGACAAGTATGCGATTTCTCTATGTATTTTTTTAATATAAATGGTGGGGAAAACCTACATTTTTTTTTATTAATTGGCTATAAAAAATGCGGGAAAAAACCCCAAAACAGAATTAAAGGTCAAATTAAAGGAAATCTCAAAATAGAGAGCCTCTAACATAATAAGCAGAATTACAGGATTAAAAGATAATTAAAAATTGCTACAATAAAAGAAAGTTGTCTTCAATTGAAAGATTCTCGATAATAGAGGGACCGCATGTAAAAATATAGGAAATAATGCCACGTCCCCCTTCCTTGTCCATTCATTTTCACCTGAAGAAGATTTCAAAGAGAGAAACGACATTCTCTCTCCTAAACGATTTTTTTATGGTGATTTCTAGGGTTCTAAGGAGCGATTTCTCTATGTTACTTAATAAATATACAAACAAATAGAATAGAGAGGGGCAACTATTCAAAAAATTACGAACAAAATGGTTCTAAAATAGTCATCAACAACAACTCAGAGATATTACAATTAAATGGTGAGAGAAGTTCACACCGGAATAAAATACTTGGTTCTTTATAAGTTTCGTTTTCAAAAAAAATTCTTTGTTTTAAAATTTCTTATATGTCCTTTTCTATTTCAAAAAAATTATTCATAAAATTAGAGGGTTTCCCTCATTTATATAAGAAATACAAATTGTTATGTGACATATTAGCTCACATATATGTATATAGATATAGCGAGAGAATATAGAGAGAGACAATAACACAAAGTGTTTATTCATTAATATGAGTGTACAGAGAGACCCCTAACCCTCTTTATATAATACAGGGTAGGGTTACATATGCTAGGAAAGCCCAAAATAGGCCCAATAGAATAAGGCCCAAAGTGGCCAATAATATCCTACAACACTCCCCCTTTGCACGTCTTGATTTCTTTGTCTTCATGCTGGCCAAAAATTTTAGGGCCGGAAAACCCAGTGTGGGATAAAACGGGTACCTAGGAGAAACTATGTAGCCGAATAATATAGGCCGAAATATCATGTAAGTAACCAACCACAAAACTGTGTGCCTCATCAAAACCTTGTCAGAGCAAACCCAATGGGAAAATCTCTTATCGAAGGAAAAAGAGTGCAACAATGGTAGTACTATGGATCAACCACAAAACAGGTACCTCAACAAAACCTTGCTAGAGTAAACCCAGTGGGAAAAAATCTCTAGTCGAAGGACAAAAGAGTACACAGTGGTAAGAAGTATACAACTGGATACTCCCCCTAATTTCGGCAATATTAAGTGAGATATGATGGGAACGTGTCTCGCTAAAAACCTTGCCAAAGAAAACCCAGTGGGAAAAAACCTTGGTCTAAGGACAAAAAGAGTACACGAGCATGCAACTGGATGCTCCCCCTCACTTGCACACGACAGGGTGCGAGGATTTCGACTAAATAGTAACTAGTGAAATAAGCATTCACCTGGATGCTTCCCCTCACTTGCACAGGACTGGGTGCAATGATTTCATATTCGAATAAAGAGTATGAACATTCGACTGGATGCCTCATTTACTTGCACACGACTGTATGCAAGAAAATATAATGTGGAATAAAACGAGCACTCGACATGATGCTTTTAAACTTCATATGTGAAGATTTATTTCGGCAAGAAATGCTAAATAGCATAATCTAGTCATGTCTCTCTTGATCGATAACAACAAGCTTTCCTCAAATAAGACAAGTGCTTTATCTGGATCGTGAGACAGAGCATATGTAATTCAAATATGGCTAATACGAGCTCGAAGTCATATACACTCTCTAGTCGTCTCATAGAGCACGAGTTGATCAGAGTGATTCGTTTGGAGTCATTCCAAGACCTCCAAGATATTGCCTTATTCCTAGTGGTAAAGACAGACCATGTTAGGAATATCCCTTATGCGGGTCTGATAAGTAACCGGCATCGGTATAACCGAAAAAGGGTTGCGTTAATTCGAGTATCGAAGGGGGTAGGTACACTCGATGACGCAAATGGGATAAACTAGCCCACTTCCAAAATTACCATAAGGTAAGGGAATGTGTCTTTAGTGCCATTTCGATGGGAGCGTATTAGCGCGATGCTGTGTCGAGCTATACCATTCACAGCATACGAGATGTTCGTCCTAGCACATTAGACCAAGTACAATGATGCGCTTATTGTACTTAAATATGAACATGATGGTTCAATATCTCTTCATCGTCTCATCAGGGACGGACTGGGTCTATATCAATGTCTAGTGATCGAACAATCATGGGAAAATCTGACGACTTAGCATCATGATGACTAAAACGTCATAACACCTTCTAGGTGTAGTCTGAATCATGGACTTAGATTCAATCTTTACGGGACTCGATCATCGGGCCGAGTCACTACCGTGTCTTTCCAAGATCCTTCATCTCAAAGGGTAAATCCAAAACGTGGATTGCTTCATAACACGCAAGGGCATAATACTTGTTCAAGTATCCCAAGCTGATCAAGTACTCACTTAGGCGGAATACCACATCCTCTCAGATTATATTAATTCATATAGTGAACGTCTCAGTCAATTGAGATCGTGTTCCGTGGTCAGGAACTACTTGATTTAAGCACATGAAGTCACACAGTGACCTTTATCTGTATCTCTTTGTCTAAATCCCCATAGAGATAAAACCGTGACCACATTCATGGCTGCATACTAAGTTTTTTGGAAACTTGTAAACTGGTATGAGAGAAGCCATGCGCTACTAGGCGAGCATTCTACAATTTCATTATTCTCATCACTTTTCCTTACGAATAACCAAATAAACGAACTCGTTTAACATTGGTGGTGTTGGAGCTACAGGTCCGAACACACTTTCGCTAAGGAGTCTACTTGGATTGCAAGTTTCCATTAGGCCAGTCTATTCTACGTTGACTTCAGGCAATATTACATGGTTCCCTGTCATAATTTGCTCATATTATCAGTCGTCACCGAATATATGAACAAGTAATCAATGACAGTCTCGTTTCACCTCAAATCGTCTAAGATATCATGATCGACAAATATTTCAAGATTCTCTGGATGAGAAGGAATCACACATCTCCTAGATCCTTTATAATTTTGTGTGACAAACGAGTTTCAGTTCACCATCTATAGGGATGAACGAATTAAGAACCGGTCAACTTCCTCTTATATTGGGAAGGACGACAGACTAATGGCCGACGGCAGCGTCTTTTGCTTGGCAGGTTCGGCCAAAGCAACGTGTCACGACAGGAACACAGCATCCAACAAGGACGTCTATCCTTGCAAGGATTTTTCAGCAGATATAAATGATCTCGTGACATCTCATAAAGTCATTAAATGCGTCTGGGATTTAGTTAGACTTGAGGGAGTCTATGCACTTACTTATCACTAAGTGCAGTTTTGGGGATCAAGCTAAGACTGAGTGGGTTATGCCACGTTACTTCACGTCATTTCTTATCAACGGTAACGTGAAAATCTCCCCCTAACGACGGGGTAACAGTCTTAGTGATGTCACTTTCGCATGTCATACAGTAAAGAGATCGCTTGCCAAGGTTACTCTATCAAATGATAGGCAGAGGATACATAATCGACTTATGTCCCCGATTTTCAAAGGTCCATATTTTGAACGCTTTAGCGGCTCAATCAAAAAATTAAGCACTGAAACACGCGTTCATATGAGGCGTTTGGCTCATAACCAGTAATCAACTGGTACGCATTTAGTGTTTTGTGTGACTATGGGCCTCAGACGGACCAATGCAGCAATATGCAATGTATTGTGACCCCACACAGAAATATATATAGGTCCGCATCATCAAATAACACGTGCAATCATTTGTAACCGCTTAAAAATTCTATGAGTCCCTTTTGGGTCGGAACATAATCAACATTATGTTCAATTTCAATTCCCAAAGTCAAGTAATACAAATCGAAATTTTGATTCTTACTCTTCGGCATTATCAAGTCGACTAGAATTTTCAGGATAATCCGGATCACGAGCCATCAACTTAATATTAAGGCTAAGAGTTTGGAAAGTACTGCATTTATGTGGACAACATTAAAATGTGACCATATTGTCGATACATCAACCATAACCATTTATATTTATGGTCCGTCTTATGGTTGGATAAGTCCACAATAACTCATTCAATTCTTTACAAGAATTCTACGAGTTCATTTCTTGATCTTTACACATACTAGTCCTTCAATGTGAGCATTAGTGGCATGAATTTCGGATTAATCACGAAATATATCCTCAAAGAGAATTCAAATGCGATGCGATTATAAATCAAGCATCGTCTTTTGACCCAGGAATATCTTATCGGGTCAATGCCACAATATCAAAATGCTTTGATCAATCGACAACATGCGAATGATAGTATAGACAATCATGTCTTAGCATCTAAATCCTTTATCAATCGACGACAGGCGAAATGATAAGGTAACTTTAAATGCTTTTAAAAAATATGGTAGCAACCACTTGAAAGACATTTCGACTCCTCTAAAATATGCTTTTGGTCGTATTGAATGTAGGCTATGTAAAGAAATTTTAATTCTTTCATGAGCTATTACCAGATAACACTGGTTTTCTCGAATATTTTATAACTCAATAAGGTACGGAAGGACCTACATGAGTATAAGACCTCATATTTGACAAATCAATTTGGTTTTACCAAAGATTTTGATTTGGAATGACAAGTCCAGAATCGTTGTCACTGAGTACTCTTTTAGGCAAATAGTTAGTGAAATTATGTGGTTCACTGTTACCCACTATTTCCAAAAAAAATCAACTACCCCACAAGTATTGTCTAAAATTTCATAATTTAAAGTTTGGTCACATTTGTAAAAGGAATTTGCTCAAAACACTTTAAATTATTTGGAGAAATTTTGTAAACAGGCAAACCAAAATCCAAAAGTATATCCAAATGGAAAAATCATAATTCAAAAGGAAAAACATAATCCAGATGAGGAAAAAAAATGGCTCAATGATTTATCAAAATCAATAAAGAAAGGTACCAAACTTATTTGAGCCACAGAACCGGAGGTCTCAAGAGTTTTCTTTCAGTTATCTTTAACCACATTAGCATCGGTTTTTTCACCTTTATAATAGTTTTGAACTATTTAAGGAGTAACCGTGCATGACCTTTGTCATTATAGCATAGAGTTGCCTCCTTGAGCATTATATCTTACTTTGTGACAACGGGCCATATTGTTCCTTTCAATTACTGTCTTGGAGCCACAGGTTTTCGATTTTGACGATTGTCTAAAATCTCTCTTGGCTAGGCGATTCATTGGGATCATGACAGTTCGAGACAAATATCACATGTCTCGGTTCTCGATTCATGGAAAAAAATATACACGAAGAGTATTGATATCAGGCAAACAATACGCCATTGATCCAATAGGATTAAAACTACTTTCCGGGGCAATTTTCTTATCCAATAACAGATGGGCGATAAAGGAACATGGTGAATATAAATTCACGATACTGCTTATGGAATACAATTTCCAAGCTAGTATTTTGGTGAAGGATTGCTCCAATATGTCAATTTCAGACATTTGTTCACCATAGACGTCATCACGTCTCAAATGTGGCGGCAGAATAAAATCAACGCCTTAGCATTCATCCTGAGGGTGACAACAAACTCGTGTTTTACTCATTAAAGATGGCATCCAAAAAAAATTGGGCATTACATTTTTCACACATCAGGGTGAGTAACATGTAGTGACGGATTAAAATAAACGTTTAAACAGTCATTTCGTAAGAATGTTTTACGATTTTTTTCATCATAGATGACATCCAACATGTGTTGGCAGTTCCTTATTATTTATCATATCAAACGAATGGTTTATATGTTTATGGTTTGCACAACCACAAATGTTTTTTCGAAACGACAGGTTCGAAAACATGTTAGTTTTGTTTCTCATGTGAATCGGTTCTCATTGATCGAACGACGGGTCGATACTAAAACACCAATTCGGAAAAACATACATCACTATATAAACACACTCGGGGAAATTATTATTTAGTCAACCCCTTTCGGTAGCTCTAATTGAAGAACGACCAGGAAAGAAGGTGAGGGTGGAGGGCACAAATGCTACTTAAAACCCGACCTCATTAGGATATCGACTTCTTCCTATATCTTTCCTAGACATCATATCCAAATAGGTGAGCCTATTTAGTGAAGATTTCTAATTTTTCCAACTTAAATGTGAATATATATGATTTCGCAATTCTACCATTCATGACAATAAATAACAGATATATCTATTCTAGATAACCACATATATATACAAGGCAGTATAAAATATATTCATTATATATATCTAATCATGCAGTAGATTTGGTGATAAACTAAATCAATTCAGGATTATCAATCACGCAAATTATATCATACCAAATCAAATCAAATCAATTAGATCAAATTACACAATTAACTTCCATATGTGATATTTATATCTATGGTAATATCAAAAGATATGTTGATTATGCTAACAAGATATCAATCAATTATCTACGGTTTATTGCCATATAAGTAATTCTTTACATGATAGTTTTAACATGCAAGCAAGAAATATATTTTTAATTACCAATTAATTCTATATATGGTAATTTTTAACATGCAAAGTGGTTAAATTTACATGGAAACATATCAATTTATTCAATTAACATGCAATTTTTATTCACTTGCCTTTTTAATAAATATATATATGCGTGTGGGTGAATATTTAGACCGAATATTGATTTTTATAACACATATATACTATTTGTATGCATGTAATATACTACAGGGACTATCCGTATAATTTCAGCAAACTATATATCTATTTACAACATTATTACAGCTTCAGTCCATAATTTCGGACAAGTTTCAGTTTAGTCCTTTAGTAATTAACATGCACAGTCAATAGTTTCAGCGAATTACAAAACAGTCCTACTGTTTTCAGTTTTTTTTTTACAGATTTAATCCCACAGATTAATACATGTTTTACAATTACATGATTTCCGATTTACAACCCGATTATATGTCTTTTACTGATTTTGTTTGTATAAAAATACAATTTTACAGTACATGATGCATATTACATATCAATAGGTTTTCATAGACAGGTTGATCATGTTAGACAGTAAAAATAAAAAAAATCTATCCTGCATTTTTTTTTTTCAACAAATACATGCAGTTTGGGTTACTGTGTATGGTCTTATCAACAAATATGATTTTAGAATCAACAATATATGTGTTACGATCATGCTTTAGTTATCTAAACACGTAACAAACTCTAATACACATGGATTATATACTACGGTACATTTATCATGCTTTATTTATTCATAAAATAATACGTGCAATCACATATATGGAATAAATTAAGTTTTGAATTCGGTACCTAATGCACGGTATGTTGGTGAAGGTCGATATCGCAAAACCCTAAAAAAACCAGGATAAACCTCAAGGTTTATAGATACCCAATATCTGTGCGTTTACCAAAAATCTCCAATATCCGCGAGCGTATATCTTAGTCTCCGCAAGCAAAGTGCTGATAACGTGTTGGGTGACATATTAGCTCGGTATATATATATATATATATGAGATATGTATATATATAGACATATATATATATATATATATGAGAGAGACAATAAAATTATCATTTTTGTTGTAGGATATTATTGGCCATGTTGTGCCTTACTCTATTGGGCCTATCTTGGGCTTTCCTAGCATATGTAACTCTTTCCTCTATTAATATAAAGAGGGTGAAAGGTCTCTTGATGTATCTCTCTGTACACTCATATTAATGAATAAACACTTCGTCTTATTGTCTGTCTCTATATTCTCTCCCTATATCTATATATATATATATGTGAGCTAATATGTCACACAACACGTTATCAGCACTTTGCTCGCGGAGACTAAGATATACGCTCACGGATATTGGAGATTTTTTGTAACGCCCCAGCCCTACGGACCGAACCGCCACGCCCGTATCAACAATATTGTCCGCTTTGGCACAACTTCCCAGGAGGGTCACCCATCCTGGTACTACTCCAGGCTAAGCACGCTTAACCATGGAATTCCGTCCTCGCTATTGTGCCGCACGGCTTTAAAAGGCCTTGTTGATAGAAAATGGATCTTTAAGCTCATATACCACACGAGTACTCTCATATCTGGGCAATGTGGGACTGACGCACAACACCGCACCACAGAATTTCCTTCCTGAAAATCTGGGTCGTCACAATCACCCTCCCTTTAGGCACGACGTCCTCATCGGGCACGTCGTCCTTCCGGGGATCACACACGCACGTGCTAGTCGCCACATTTCCAGCCAGATAGAGGCTCTGATACCACCTGTAACGACCCGGTCCTACGGACCGAACCGCCACGCCCGTATCAACAATATTGTCCGCTTTGGCACAACTTCCCAGGAGGGTCACCCATCCTGGTACTACTCCAGGCTAAGCACGCTTAACCGTGGAGTTCCGTCCTCGCTATTGTGCCGCACGACTTTAAAAGGCCTTGTTGATAGAAAATGGATCTTTAAGCTCATATACCACACGAGTACTCTCATATCTGGGCAATGTGGGACTGACGCACAACACCGCACCATAGAATTTCCTTCCTGGAAATCTGGGTCGTCACATTTTTGGTAAACGCACAGATATTGGGCATCTATAAACCTTGAGGTTTATCCTGGTTTTTTTAGCGTTTTGCTATATCGACCTTCACCAACATACCGTGCGTAAGGTACCGAATTCAAAACTTAATTTATTCCATATATGTGATTGCACGTATTATTTTATGGATAAATAAAGCATGATAAATATACCGTAGTATATAATCCATGTGTATTAGAGTTTGTTACTTGTATGGATAACTAAAGCATGATCGTAACACATATATTGTTGATTATAAAATCATATTTGTTGATAAGACCATACACAGTAACCCAAACTGCATGTATTTGTTGGAAAAAAAAACCTATGCATGATAGATTCTTTTTATTTTTACTGTCTAACATGATCAACCTGTCTATAAAAACCTATTGATATGTAATATGTATCGTGTACTGTAAAATTGTATTTTTATTCAAACAAAATCAGTAAAAGATATATAATCTGGTTGTAAATCGAAAATCATGTAATTGTAAAACATGTATTAATCTGTGGGATTAAATCTGTAAAAAAAATGAAAACAGTAGGACTGTTTTGTAACTTGTCTGAAATTATGGACTGAAGTTGTAATAATGCTGTAAATAGATATATAGTTTGCTGAAATTACAGGGATAGTCCCTGTAGTATATTACATGCTAAGGCGTTGATTTTATTCCGCCGCCACATTTGAGACGTGATGACGTCTATGGTGAACAAATGTCTAAAATTGACATATTGGAGCAATCCTTCACCAAAATACTAGCTTGGAAATTGTATTCCATAAGCAGTATCATGAATTTATATTCACCATGTTCCTTTATCGACCATCTATTATTGGATAAGAAAATTGCCCCGATGAGTAGTTTTAATCCTATTGGGTCAATGGCGAATTGTTTGCCTGATATTAATGCTCTTCGTGTACATTTTTTTTCCACTAATCGAGAACCGAGAGAAATGTTATTTGTCTGGAACTGTCACGATCCCGATGGATCGCCTAGCCAAGCGAGATTTTAGACAATCGTCAAAATCAAAAACTTGTCGCTCCAAGAAAGTAATTGAAAGGAACAATATGGCCCGTTGTCACAAAGCAAGAGATAATGCTCAAGAAGGCAACTCTATGCTATAAATACAAAGGTCATGCATGGTTACTCCTTAAATAGTTCAAAACTATTATAAAGGTGAAAAAACCGATGCTAATGTGGTTAAAGATAACTAAAAGGAAACTCTTGAGACCCCCGGTTTTGTGGCTCAAATAAGTTTGGTACCTTTCTTTATTGATTTTGATAAATCATTGAGCCATTTTTTTGCTCATCTGGATTATGTTTTTCCATTTGAACATACTTTTGGAATATGGTTTGCCTGTTTACGAAATTGCTCGAAATAATTTAAAGTGTTTAGAGCAAATTCCTTCGACAAATGTGACCAAACTTTAAATTATGAAAGTTTAGGCAATACTTGTGGTGTAGTTGGTTTTTTGGAAATAGTGGGTAATAGTGTACCACATAATCTCACCAACTACTTGCCTAAAAGAGTACTCGGTGACAACGATTCTGGACCTGTCATTCCAAATCGAAATCTTTGGTAAAGCCAAATTGATTTGTCAAATATGAGGCGTTATACTCCTGTAGGTCCTGTCATACCTTGTTGAGTTATAAAATATTCGAGAAAATCAGTGTTATCTGGTAATAACTCATGAAAGAAATAAAATTTCTTTACATAGCCTCCACTCAAAAACGAATTTTAGAGGAGTTGAAATGTCTTTCAAGTGGTTGCTACAACATTTTTTAAAAGCATTTAAAGCTACCTTATCATTTCACCTGTCGTCGATTGATAAAGGATTTAGATGCTAAGACATGATTGTCTATACTATCATTCGCCTGTCGTCGATTGATCAAAACATTTTGATATTGTGGCCTTGACCAGATGAGATATTCCCGGGTCAAAAGACGATGGTTGATTTATAATCGCATCACATTTGGATTCTATTTGAAGATATATTTTGTGATTAATCCGAAATTCATGCCACTAATGCTCACTTTGAAAGACTAGTATGTGTAAAGGTCACGAAATGGACTCGTACAATTCTTGTAAAGAATTGAAGGAGTTATTGTGGACTTATCCAACCATAAGACGGACCATAAATATAAATGGTTATGGTTGATGTATCGACAATATGGTCACATTTTACTGTTGTCCACATAAATGCAGTACTTTCCAAACTCTTAGCCTTAATATTAAGTTGATGGCTCATGATCCGGATTATCCTGAAAAGTCTAGTTGACTTAATAATACCGAAGAGTAGAGAATCGAAATTTCGATTTGAATTACTTGAGTTTGGAAATTGAAACTGAACATCATGTCGATTATGTTCGGACCCAAATGGAGTCACGGAAAGTTTGATAATGCGACTGCAAATTATTACACGCACTTCTTGGTCTTGTGCACCAAGATTTATATTTCCGTGTGGGGTTATGCTATTTTGCTGCATTGGTCCGTTATGAGCATAGACACTCAGACACTATATGCGTACCAGCTGGTTACTGGTTATGAGCCAGAAGTCTCATATTAACGCGTGTTTGGAGTGCTTAATTAATATATTGATTGAGCCGCTATAGCGTTCAAAATATGGACCTTTGAAGGGGACATAAGTCGATTATGAATCCCATACCTATCATTTGATAGAGTAACCTTGGCAAGCAAACTCTTTACCGCATGATATGCGAAAGTGACATCACTAAGACTGTTCTTCCCGTCGTTAGGGGGAGATTTGCACGTTATCGTTTATAAGGAACAACGTGAAGTAATGTGGCATAACCCACTCAGTTTTAGCTTGATCCCCAAAATTACACTTAGTGATAAGTAAATGCATAGACTCCATTAAGTCTAAATAAATACCAAACGCATTTAATGAATTTATGAGATGTCACGAGATCATTTATACCTGCTGCAAAATGCATGCAAGGATAGACGTCCTTGTCGGACGTCGTGTTCCAGTCGTAACACGTTACTTTGGCCGAACCAGCCAAGCAAAAGACGCTGCCGTCGGCCGTCAGTCTATTGTCCTTCCCAAGATACGAGGAAGTGACCGGTTCTTAATTCGTTCAGCCCCAGAGGTGGTGAACTGAAAATTGTTTGTCGCACGAGATTATAAAAGATCTAGGAGATATGTGATTCCTCCTCATCCTAAGAATCTTGAAATATCTATCGATGATGATATCTTAGACGATATTGAAGCAAAATGAGACTGTCATTGATTACTTGTTCATATATTCGGTGATGACTGATAATATGAGCAAATTATGATATGGAACCATGTACCGTTGCCTGAAGTCAACGTAGAATAGACTGGACTAATGGAAACTTGCAATCCAAGTAGACTCCTTAGCGAAAGTGTGTTTGGACCTATACCTCCAACACCACCAATGTTAAACGAGTTCGTTTATTTGGTTATTCATAAGGAAAGGTTATGAGAATAATGAGATTGTAGAATACTCACCTAGTAGCGCAATGCTTCTCTCACATCTTGGAATTGATTACGAGGTGGTTGATTTCCTCGTAATGGACGTTATAATGGTCTCCTACTTTATCAGTTTAGTAGTTTCCCAAAAACTGATTATGCAGCATGTGATTGTGGTCACTGTTTTATCTCTATGAGAATTTAGACAAAGAGATAGAGATGAGGGTCCCTGTGTAACTTCATAATGCTTGAATCAAGTAGTTCCTGACCATGGAACACGATCCCAATTAAAAGACACATTCACTATATGGATTAATATAATCCGAGCGTATGTGGTATACCCGCCAAGTGAGTACTTGATCAGCTTGGGATACTTGAACAAGTATTATGCCCTTGCATGTTTTATTATGCGATACACTTTTGGATTTGCCTTCGAGATGAAGGATCTTGGGAAGAAACGGTAGTGACTCGGCCTGATGATCGAGTCCCGTAAAGATTCAATCTAAGTCCATGATTCAGACTACACCCAGAAGGTGTTATGACGTTTTAGTCATCATGACGCTAAGTCTTCAGATTCTCCCATGATCGTTCGATCACTAGACATTGATATAGACCCAGTTCGTCCCTGATGAGACGATGAAGAGATACTGAACGATCATGATCATATCTAAGTACAATAAGCGCATCATTATACTTGGTCTAATGTGCTAGGACGAACATCTCGTATGCTGTGAATGGTATAGCTCGACACAGCATCACGCTAACACGCTGCCATCGAAATGGCACTAAAGACACATTCCCTTACCTTATGGTAATTTTGGAAGTGGACTAGTTTATCCCATTTGCGTCATTGAGTGTACCTACCCCCTTCGGTACTCGAATTAACGCAACCCTTTTTCGCTTATACCGATGCCGGTTACTTATCAGACCCGCAGAAGGGATATTCCTAACATGGTAATAAGGCAATATCTTGGAGGTCTTCAAATGACTCTAAACGAATCACTCTAATCTATTTGTGCTCTATGAGATGACTAGAGAGTGTATATGGCTTCGAGCTGGTATTATCCATATTTGAATTACATATGCTATGTCTCACGATCTAGATAAAACACTTGTATTATTTGAGGACAACTTGTTGTTATCGATCAAGAGAGACAAGACTAGATTATGCTATTTAGCATTTCTTGCCAAAATGAATCTTCACATATGAAATTTAAGAGCATCTAGTTGAATGCTCGTTCTATTCCACGTTAGATTTTCTTGCATCCATCCGTGGGCAAGTAAATGAAGCATCTAGTCGAATGCTCGTACTCTTTCTTGAAATATGAAATCCTTGCACCCAGTCATGTGCAAGTGAGGGGGGAGCATCCAGGTGAATGCTTATTGTACTAATTACTACTTAGCCGAAATCCTTGAACCCTGTCGTGTACAAGTGAAGGGGAGGATCCAGTCGTATGCTCGTGTACTCTTTTTGTCCTTAGACCAAGGTTTTTTCCCACTGGGTTTTCCTTGGCAAGGTTTTTAGCGAGACACGTTCCCATCATATCTCACTTAAGATTACCGAAATTAGGGGGAGTATCCTGTTGTATACTTCTTACCACTATGTACTCTTTTGTCCTTCGAGTAGATATTTTTTCCCACTAGGTTTACTCTAGCAAGGTTTTGATGAGAAACCTGTTTTGTGGTTGATCCCTACTACTACCATTGTTGCACTCTTTTTCCTTCGATCAAAGATTTTCCCATTGGGTTTGCTCTGGCAAGGTTTTGATGTGGTACACTGTTTTGTGGTTAGTTACTTACATGATATTTCGGCCTATATCATTTGGCTACACAGTTTCTCCTAGGTACCTGTTTTGTCCCACACTGGGTTTTCCGGCCTAAGGTTTTTATGTGTTTAGCACTACGAAAGAACTCGACTCACATCGACAGCTTGAAGACGAATAAATCAAGACGTCCAAATGGGGAGTGTTGTAGGATATTATTGGCCATCTTGGGCCTATCTTGGACTTTCCTAGCATATGTAACTCTACCATCTATTATATAAAGAGGGTCAGGGGTCTCTTGATGTATCTCTCTGTACACTCATATTAATGAATAAACATTTCGTCTTATTGTCTCTCTCTAGATTCTCTCCCTATATCTATATAAATATATATGTGAGCTAATATGTCACACAACAATTTTAAATTATTTCACTATCTATTTACCTATTTTAATTATTGTTTTAGCATCATACATATCTATTTCCCTCAATATTATTGTAAATGTCGGGGATTTTCTATTTATTAAAAATTTCACTGAAAACAAAATGTCGATAAAGTTATACTTTAATTTACAAAGTCATGCTTCCTATTAAACTAGTTCATGTTTGATTAAGTTTGAAGATGATGGTTATTTTAAAGGTTATATGTTTTTCAAGTTTCTTTTTCTTCATATAATCATATTACCTCTATGATGGTTATTTTATCACTTATGGGAAAATGAGCTCAGTGTAAAGAACTTGGCACATGGAGGCAATCAAAAAGAGGGTGATTACGGATATAGTTTGAGGGTTAGGTTAAATATCATTAATATATGTTGGCTTTTCAAGAGAAAAAAAGAAGATGATCTTTAGTAAATGAATATAGGTCCACTGTTAATTCACCTTCCTTTAGATTAATGTGCTCATATTGCTCACTGTGGTCCCTTTGTACCTGTTTTCTTGTATTTGGACAGTTGTTTTTCCCATCATTATTTCTGTTTACCCCTTCTTGGCCACATAGGAGAGGGGTTGTAGAGTTTGCAACTTGTTTGTCTAAATGGATGATCTTGTGAGTCCTAGGGTCTTTTATGCTGATTGGCTTATGATATGTTTCATTGTTTATTTCAGTTAGAAATTTGAATATGTTTTGCAGTAATATTGCTATGTCCATTCCTTGACTAGGTGGGGCTTGTTGTGATTAAAAAATTCTTCTTGATCTTTGAGTAACTCTAAATACTCAACTTACGAATATTCAGTACCAACAGAGGAGCGCCACAGATCACCATTGTATATAGCTAAGTTCTCGTTTCTTTTCCTTTCTTCTAAAACTCTATTATCTTGAACGTCAATTGGAATCAAAAGTTTTTCACACTCTAAAAGACCGCTACAGTGGTCCCCATTTAGGCTAAATTTCTCACTAGTTGATACCAAGAACTCTTTAATAATGTTAGTTTGATCACTAACAATTTTATTTATAGCCATACCGGAAATATCTTTCACTACTTTTCTTACCTACGTCCGGATGATATGACCTACGTCCGGATGATATGACCTGCCTTTCTTTTATATCTTCTGTTTAGCATCACTTTTTTCCTACAAAAAAATTCTTTTATTTCTCTTATTGAGTGTAACATTTTCTTGTGAAACAGTTCTATGAGGAAGTGAACTGAAAGAGCCAAAAACTTTCTCAAGATTTTCATCGAGCAGTTTGCACTCACTCTTTCTATGACCCACTTTTTTACAGTGTTTGGAGAAACCAGGTAGTTGTTCGAAGTTGCACACTTGCCAAAAATCGTCTCTTTGGTCCTCGTCACGATCACCATAACTAATCCATACCCTATGAGTAAGTTCCTTACTCAAATACACTTGAATGCAGACTCTTGTAACTTGTGGTCTTATGCTATTTGCTGTTTCTAAATCTAACTTAAGTGGTGTCCCAAAGACACGAGCAACAGAGTAAAGACTGGATTTATTATCCAGGTGCATTGGTAACATAGGAAAATTTATCCAAATAGGTGTAATCGGTGGTTCAAACCCAGGTTTAAAATCAAAGGTCCACCTAAATATTCTCATTGGACACTTTGAAACCATCCACTTTTTCCTTAACCAAACCCTCAAAAAGTCGTCTCCATGATAAAAACTTAATAACACGTGTTTATGGAAATTACTCCCACCCTAATGTCGGAGATGATATCCAAACTGTTCAACAATGTAATGACTTGCTTTACTTCTACCTTTTCATGAGTAAACTCCCCGATTAAAGTGAATTTATATGGGTCAGATAACAAACATACTTCTTTGAAAGATAACCTAATAGCTTCTTCTCCTATATGCTTTATGGCTTCTTTGAGGAGGATTAAAGGTTCTTTTTCTTTGCCCAGAAATTTGGTAAGATACGTGTTTAATTATTGTAGATCATTTTCCATTGATTAGGTAGTCGAAAGACTGGATCTTTGTAACCATTGTGATAAGAAGTTTAATAGTTTGTCCTTTCTATTTATGTTATTTGTACATATTATATAGAATGGGTTTTAAGTGTGAATCTTATGAGATTGTATGTTTAGAGATTTTAAGCTTATGTAAGATATTAGATAAACATATGAATCAGAGAGATTTTTGAAATCTCCTCTGATGTCTCTATTTGAGAGCTTCTCTCTCTACATTCTCTAGAACTATCTTTTGCAATTATTTCACTATCTATTTACCTAATTTAATTATTGTTTTAGCATGGTATCATAATGATCAATGTTGTGGACTGATTAAATTAATTAGTTTATAAGCTCCTGCTACGGATAGGCCTAGTAGGAAGATGTAACAATCAATTTGAATTTAACTTATAGTACATTTTTTGATATCATATCCTCTTATTTTATTGTATTGTAAAGCATCTTTATCCTTAATTATATCTTATACTACAAAAGTCATCTGGGTAAATTGTAGACATTCATGATAACCGTATTACAAAAAGAAGAATACAACTATTGATTCAAACCTGTGAAGTTTCAATGGGATGGTCCGGATCTTTTGAAATGAAATGAACAACGATCTGAAGTTATTGTCCTCTTTCATTCTCCGCATACTTTACCTTCATTTCAAAAAATAAAAATAAAAAAATCTATCACTTTTCCTGTACTAATTCATCTCGGGAAGGTAACGGTCATTTGACCAACTGTTCAACATAATAGCAATTAAGAGAATGTTCCATACTAAAGTTTCTGATAAATTGGACAGTAAGAAAATTCTACCAAGGGAAGGTTATGCAGCAGAAAATTTGTCTCCCTCGTATATACAATGAAATATGATATAACATTTTTACAATTGATCTCCTATCGATCATCACATATTTGTGGACTTCTGCTTCTTTTACATAACTACAAACGGATGTATACTGCATGAATATTGGGGGTTTTATATTGTGAATGTAATTACAAGATCTTATAAATGAATGAAAAAGAAAACAAAAACAAAATAGTTGATTACAAATAAAAATTAAAGAGAGAGCAGAAGAGTGGCATATATGTGGGGGATAGAACTTACAGGTATTAGTACGAATGGAGTTCCTTTTTTATAGTTATTGTACATGCATCGAGATTGATAGTAATGTAAAATTTAAAGTTTTGTTGGTATTTTACCCAAAATTTAAAATTTAATGTACATATTGTACGAATGGTGCTCTCTCTCGAGAGTGTTACGTTCGGGTTTCTTAGCCATTGGTTTTATAGTTGTTTCGAAAATCTTTTAAAGGAAATATAGCAATTATCAAATTGGATGGTCCTTCTAGTAAAGAAAGTTAAATGCGAGTCCAAATTTCTTACCTTTTAAGATTTTGTGATATTGTAAATATACATAAATGAGTTATTTTTGTGTTAAAATTATGTCCATGTTACTTGTAGATATCTACTAATTAATGTCTCATAAATGTCAATTAATATAATTTTCTTTCCCTTCAACAAACATAAAGTTTCTTTTGACTTCATATTATTGCACTTTGGTAGACCTTAGGGGTCAAATTTTCGTTCATGTACGTGTCATCTTTTCCTTTATTTTAAAATATTAAATTACAAAATCATCCATGCCGTAAAATTATATTTCCATAAAGTAGTTGCGATAATATATGACTGGTAATTTTTTGTTTAGCTTGTTTATCTTTCATATTTACTATACATTGGTAGAGTTTCTTCTACAGAGTTAAATCTTTCTATGCGTTTTAAATTATCATATGTACCTTCATCTATGTGACATCACTACAATAAAAATATGAGGAAAATGACAATTTAGTATATATTTATAAAAAACTCGGTCGCTTTGAACTTAATGACTCTTTTATAAAAAAATACATATTTTGTGAACTTATTTACAAATAGGTACACATGTCATTAAAAAATCCAAAAAAAATATTTAAAAATTAAAAAGCATAATTAAAAAAACCAACATTTTAAAAAATACATTTTTTATACAAAAAATATGTGTGATCCTGTCTGATCCTGTCTAATCCTGTTCAAGAATGTATGTCTAATCCTTTTTTATTCTGTCTAATACTGTCCAAACATGTCCAATCTTGTCAAATCTTGTACGTATAATCCTGTTTAATCTTATCTAATCATGTTCAATAATGTATAATACTGTTTGATACTCTGTACAATTTTTGTGATTTTTTATAATATTTTTTTGATTTTTTTTTTCATTTTATGTTGATTTGTTTGTGTATATTTTGTTATTTTTTATGACGTATGTACCTAATTGTAAATAAGTATGTGTACCTAATTATAAAAAAGTAAACATAAATGACCTTTTTATAATTAACTTTATTGGCATTTAACTATTTATAAGTCTCTCTAAAATATATAAAGCTCCACTATTCATTTTGTTGCAGTTTAAACATATTTCATTGCAACCCCTCACGGGTCTTATAATAAAGTTACAAAACAAACGCTAAGATAGTTGTTACATAGTCTATCCGAAATGAATTGTTGCAAACAATATATCATAGGTAAATGGAAGGGAAAATGTTCAAATGCTTAGAAGTCAGAACATAACGGTACTTTAATAACTGTAATTCCCTTAATTTGATTCTATCTCCATAATTTGTGCACACGTATAACAAATTCCTCTTTTTATATGATTTATGTGTATCCATTTTATTCTCTATTTGTAAGCTCATACTATCTCTTTACGTGTTATCTAAAATAAAATTTAATTTTTTTTTTATACTTGACATAATGGCATCCTTATTAATTCGTCATATGAACAAGTATCTGATCATACGACAAGAGTATTAATACGAATGAGTGAGAATTCTAATTTATTTTGATAAACATAGCATTCTATTTTGGTTTTGTTAAAATCATATTGTTTTGTTCTCGTGCTATGTGCTTCTATGTGATGCTAAATTGCAAATTTTTGTTGGAAGTTTATAACGATGGAGGATGTATTTATTTTATTTGATTCTCTTTGATGCTTCCAAGTACTTGTATTCAACTTCTAATATTTGAACGGTTTTTTATTGATGTTCTACGTTTGATGCACTACTATGCTGTCTTTTTTTGACTCTTTTTTTTTCTCAATTTATATTTTACCTTTTCTGTTTATAAATTTGTTTGATGTACTATATATGGTTTTCTCTATTATTTATATTTATATTTTTTAATTGGAAAAGAAATTTAGAAGTAGGTAATTTATGTACTATTTGAACTTTTTTAATCGTTGATCTACGTTTGATGCTCTATGATGGTATCTATTTATCTTAAGTTTTCGTATATATTTTTTGATAATTTATATTCTAGCATTTTGTTAAAAAAAATTGTTTGGTGCTATATGACTCTCTCTATTTATTTTTTCATTTTAGTAAGAAAACAAAATATTTAAAAATAGGTAATTTTAATGTTTTGCTCTATGGTGCTCCAGATTTTTGTTATGTTTCGTTCGATGCTATTTTTTTTCCAAGTAACAAAAAAATATGGCATGCGGCAGTAACATCTACAAATTAGATGTGAGCAAATTAGACTTCATTCGATTGTTTATTACTCTATATATTTTTTAAATTTTATTTGGTAGTTTTTTCTCTAGTTTTTGAATGGTGCTCTTTAGTTCTTTAAAAAACTTTATACAGATGCTCTTTGATGCTTTATTTGGTGCTCTTGGCTTATTTCTCCCTCTTTCTTACTTCTGCTTTTAAGTTGATGCTATTTGATGCTATATTCAAATATTTTTGTGAGCAAATTAGACTTCATTCGATTGTTTAATACTCTATATTTTTTTTTTACTTTTATTTGGTATTTTTTATTGCTCTCTATTTTTTTTTTCTCTAATTTTTTAATGGTGCTCTTTGGTTCTTTGGATTTTTATAATCCGAGGCTCTTTACTTCTCTTTTTTTCTTATTTCTGCATTTAAGTTGATGCTTTTATTTTAACTATATAATGTTTAAATATTTCTTTGTTTTTTCATAATGCTATTATACTTTCCATTATTTTTTCCCACTTGGTTCTCTGTCTTTCAAAAAAGAATATCAAGAAATTCAAGAAAAAAAAAACGGTTTGAGAGAGAGTGAAATAAGGTACATATAAGTAAATTAAGGAGGAAAGAGAAATTGTGTGAGATATTTAAGGAGGAAAGAGAAGGATGGAATGGGGGTATTTTAGTACCTACAAGATTTATATGTACTAAGTATTAAAGAAGAATCTTGATTTTGGGTTCTCTTATATTAAGATTATAGCAATGTACTAAACAAAAATTAGAGACCGGGAGTCAAGTCAGGTTATTGAACTTTGTCTTAAGAATATCCTTAATCGTTGTTTACACCATTTGGATCCTCAATAGAGTCATTCATATCCACTCGGTTAGAACTTTCCATGCCAACTTTGTATGCTAGAATTGGAGATGGAGCTCATTGAAGTAGCATATTAAGAGTTGAAATATCAAGCTTGTGTCCAACACTCCCAAGAAAAGTGAGGACATATAGCAAAAAAGTAGGTTTACTATAAAAAAAGATATTGGAATGACTTGGAACATAACTAGAGAATCGTTCTGAACTGGGATCGTTGGACTTTTTTGTTCTTGTTTATCCCAGTCCTATCAAGAGCGCAATTTTTCTTGTGAACATTTTGATGTCCTCCAAGTGCCTAACTGCTTGATAACGATCTCTTGCATAAGCTACAAGGAAAGTTATTTTTCTCGACTCGGTCTTTTTTCTGTAATGTTAAAGACAATAGTTTTTTTTTATTACGACACTTCGGATTTTGTAAATGTTTTCTGAAGTCTTTTTCGTATGGTTAAAAAGAAGTTAAAAATCACCCAAAAAATTATACGACGTAGATGTAAAAAGGAGCCGAACCGGTCCTAATAGACACATTTCATCTCCCACACGTATGTGCAAATAATAAAGCTCAGATGAAACACATATGTTCCCCTACGAACTTCCGAAACTTGTTGTAACATTTTCACATCTTGTGTCAGCAATTAAGGATCTTCTTGTTGGTCATGATTTTTAACAAAATTTCGTAGTAGCCGAGGATAATTATTTTGTCAATTTTTTGACAGCCGACCACATCAACGTCAATTTGTTTGGATTCAAAACTTTGATTTCACTTTTCTTTTGGTATGTACAGAAATTTTGATCTTCCACTCAATGGTGCAACGAATTGGTATGTTTGGTTGGATAGAAACCGTGGAGAGACACAACGCATCAAAATATGATCTATCAGATCTAAATTTGGAATCAGAACCTATAAGTCAGAGAATTGGAGAGGCGGGGAGTATTAGATCTACTCATTTCAGACAACATGAGCATACCGTTAAAAGGTGTAGAAAATTGGAAGAAGAAAAAATATCCAAAAAGAGTATGTATTTGACGTTAGAGATGACGAAATTAATATGTTATGAAGTCCGGGTGTAGAGGGGCACCGAAGCACCACCCCTACCCCAAGGCGCGCGGCGGCTAGGGTTAGGGAATGGAGAGAGTTTTACACCTCGTTAAAGATGTTGGTTATTGCTGTTCCTTTATCTTGTATTTTATTTTAGCAGTTAGGGGAAAATGATACGAGTGTAAAAAATTAACTTGGCAAATAGAGGCTATCAAAAAGAGGTTGATTATGGTTATATTTTGATGTTTAGTGAAATAACATCAAATGGAGTCCTATTTGGATGTTTAGCAATGGCAGTGGGAAATTTTCAAGAGGTCAAAGATCTAAAACTAAGGCAGATCCAATAAGATATATTTTGGCAGTTTTTTTTGGAGTTCCAAGCATCACAAAAGGGTTTGTTGGATCTGGCAAAGCTCAGGTTACAAGCTCTCATGAATACAGAAGGGTTCACTACAAATAATTTTTGATCTTTGATCAATTTAATTTCCATTTTAGTCCCCCATCGTCTGTATTTATTATTATTTATAGGTAGCCTATATTGAATGCTAGTAATGATTTGCGTTGTGGACTCATTAAATCAGTTAAGCTTGTGCTACCGGATTAGTTTAATAGGAAGATGAAACAATCAATTTGAATCTTACTTATAGTACCTATCATTATATCGTTTTTCTTATATCTAACATGGAACTTTGAATCCGGAGCAAGAACGAGCATGAAGGTCGATCTATTGGAAAACATATTTATCCTTGTATCTTATACTATGAAAGACATCTTGATAAATAGTAGACATTAATGGTAACCATACTACAAAAATAAGAAAGGAGGGATTGATTCTAACATATGAAGCTTCAATCGGATGGTCCGAGTCTTTTGAAATGGAATGAACAATGATCTGAAGTGAACAAAAATCTGATTTTCTAATGTGATTGTCCTCTGCCATTCTCTGCTTACCTTGGAATAGCTTTATATAGCCTGTTGAATTTGGACAATATTTATTTACCTCATTTTAACACACAAACATAAAAAAGGAAGCAACTATAACTTTTATTTGAATAAGAATTAAGAACTGTCACAAGGTTTTCTTTTTTTCTTAAATGTTCTACACTTGTTAATCTATCATTTTACCTATGTATCAATTTCAACACACTAGCAATCAATAAGCAGTTCCATATCAAAGTTTCTAATAAATTGGATGATAAGAAAGGTTTATTCAGAAAAATTTATGCAACACAGTATTTGCTTTCCCGGTTATATTTCTTATGGTATATCTTTACTATTAAATATGGAATACTACTTTAACAGACGAATCTTTAACCACATGAATATTCTGGATTTAATATTGTGATTGTAAATAACAATAATTTATGAAAATGAAAATGACAACAAAAATTAAAAAATTGATTACGCATAGAAGCACCAAGAAAAAGAGAGAGCGGAAAGAGTGATAGATAATAGATATGTGGAACATATAACATACAAGCATTGGCACGAATGACCTTCATTTTTATAGATGTTCTACCTCGAGATTGACAACAATGTAAATTTTAGAGTTTTCTTGCTATTTTACCTACAGTTCTCTTGTGAGAGTGTTATGTTCGGGTTTCTCAGGCAGTGACTTTATAGTTGTTTCTTAAATCCTATTAAGGAAACATAGCAATTATCAATAAATTGGATGGTCCTAGTATTAAAAAGTTAATGCGAGTTCAAATTTCTTACCTCTTAGGGATTCTGTGATACCTCTGCATATACATATATTATTGATTTTTGTATTAAATTATGTCCATATTACTTGTACATACCAATTAATGTCCATATTACTTGTATGTACTAAAATTAACCTTATGTTTATGTTCATGTAAGTAATTTACAATATTGCCTATTATAATTTTTTATGCAAAAGTTGAGTGATTTACATTATTAGATGGGTGCACTAAATTATAATATATTTCAGAGTTTAAATACAGGTTTATATACTCCAAAGTTTTGTCAAAAAACTTAACTTAGTGGAAGCTTTGCATAATTATGTTAATGTACACATACACATTATAGAGTTTTATCTTTAAGACTATTGTCCCCGTTGATTTAATCAATCTACACTGTCAGTGGTGTATAGGTTCTTATAGTTAATTGAAAACACAAGATTGAATATTATATCCAATTTCATCATAATAATTCTTGACACAGTCGGAGACGGGCGTGTAAAATAAAATAAACCGTACCTCTGAATTTCTTATTTCAAGAAAAGGTCTGTTCTTTAGTTCCCAAGCGTATATGGAGGAAACTTTTGATGAAAAAAGATATCTAAGTCGAATTTTTCTTGTAAAAACATCAAATAAATGTGGAAATATCTAGTAGCGATTTATTTAATACTCGCTGTCTTGCTTGAATCTGGTTGTGCCTCAACTTATCGCTCTATAGAAGACTGGGTTCATTCTATTTTTGAGCTACAATTTCAACCAGAATAGGGGAAATTTCAAACCCCTCAACATCTTTTATGTTACCTGTCATGTAAAAAAGTGTAAATATTTCCTTTGATTATCATCTTGCAGGTTATATATAAGGGACAATAATGGACAACTCTCAACATAAATCACCGAAAGATGTTGAACCATTACAAGAGGGGTGGTATTTCAATTGTGAAATATATATGTTTCTGTTTCAAGCCATCAATCCAAAAATTTAGCAATGATATTGTATAATTAAGCATATTGAAGTAGAAGTAACAGGCAACGTTGCGAACTTGAAATTCCCTCGTGTAGTCATTCCGTGGAAGATATGGTATCTCCCTCGATTACACTTCTAAGTAGAAAAGTGTTTTTGTAGACATATATGTATGTTGAAAACTTGAAATATACAAATGGTGTTCTTTTAGGTCATGTTTGTTTGGAGTAGGATATAATATTAATAATACTGTGAGACCCATCTTTTAGAATTGGTACTATATATATTATATAATAGTAATTGTACTACAATTCATCTTAATAAAGGGATATAACTGATAACAATCCTTATATGGTGTTAAATTTTTATGCCGCTTATAATAGCATGTTACAAATTATATCCATTTATATTATACTGTATATAAATATATTGCTATTGAACATGGTACAAGTAGTACTTCTGTTTCGGTGTCGTACTGTTTCTCTGATGTTTTAAGTGTTTTCTTAACATGGTTTTCCAAGAGTTTAATGTCTTATTCCTTAAAAACATTGATATATACTACTCCGCAAAGCAAGGACTCCTGAGAAGAAATATATGTACAGAAATGTGTTTTTTTAATTAATGTAGAATACTAGAGCTAGCTCCTTCACTTTGTTCATGTTTCATTAACTTAGCTTCGGATACACTATACAGCTTAAGCGTACTCATTTATTGCATGTTTCTGAAATAGCTTTTTTTCGAATTATGCTAAATATTTCTTTGGTTACTATGGATGCAGATGTGGGAAATCATTTCACTACAAATCTTGAGAAAGCCTGTCAGTTTAATCTGGACATAGGTTAGCGGCTGCCATGAGATATTACCAATAATATCTGGTAGTCGTAATTGCAATTGTACTTTGGTTAATCTCTCTATATATTTTTTTAATTCTCGTGGGTGAATCATGAGAAATCCTGGTTAATTGGATATATTTTTAAGTGTTTGTCTAAGATTAATGTGTAGTTCGAACTTCATGTTTAATTGGATACACAACTTTCGCCTAAATTGCCTTAAATAAGGTGACATATGTTGAGATGTTTTGAGTGGATGGAAAGGACTTGCAAACTCCTTTGTCAGTTGCAAGTTAAAGCTTTTAATAAACCAGTATTGTTGGCTAATTCAAATCTCGCCTTTGCGCTTTTCTTGTGAATACAAAATAAAAAAATTCTACCAATTAATGTCAATTGATTTTATTTTCTTTCTCTTCAACAAACAGAAATTTCTGCTTTATCTCATTGCAACTTAATAGACCTTAGGGTATAATTTTCGTTTGTTTGTTACCTTTTCCTTATTACAAATTAAATTACAGAAATATCCATGTATGTGAAACTATATTTCTTGTAAAGTAGTTGCGTTAAGAAATGACTGTTAAAATTTTTAAATTGCGGATCTCCTGTGGGAATGATTTGGAAGATCCAAAAGCAAAGAGAGTAGTATTTGCTAGCAACAACATAAAGGAGGCAGTCAACTCGCTTTGGGGAAAAATATAGTAGTGACTTATATGCTGTGGGAAGGTTACAATTTGAAGATGAAGTACTCATTAGCGAGCGCTTAGTATATATGAAGATATTTATACTTCTTTTAACATACAGAAATATGAAATTCAGACTCATGTGACAAGCCAAGGCCCCGAAATGGTCACTAATGAAATACCGAATTTAGAAGCCCATTTGTTACGCAATTTAGACAAAAGCGAAATTGTGAGGCCGTGATCTTGGGTGGGAAAGGGTAATTATTTAGTAGGTTTTCTCTTTCATACTTATTTATCTAGCAATAAAAAGGGCTCCAATACTTGGAATAGAATGCAGAAATTAGAAATATTGATGAAAATCACATTCAATGGTTAATAGGCAAAGGAAATATTCTGGTGAATCTTGATAATTGGAATGGGCTTGGTCCTTTAAAAGATCCCAATATCAATAATATTTGCAAAATAAAAAATCTCTGTACCGGTAATAAGTGAATCTTGATAATTGGAATGGGGTCGGTCCTTTAAAGGAAATATTCTATGTACTGATAAAGGGGATTTTAAGTTAAATACAGCTTGAGACCTAATTAGAGATAAATGCAATCGTAGCTAGTCAAGTACATTATGTTAGGATAAAATATACCTTTGAATATTTCTTGTTTTGTTTAGAGAATGAATTCTGGTGCACTTCCTATTGATTCTCAAATTCAAAAGGTAGGAATTCAGCTTGCTTCTAGTTGCTGATGTTGCGAAAAACAAGATGATACTTTGAATCATCTTTTAGCTACTGGCATTATAGCAAAAGAAGTGTGGAAATTTTTTGAAGACTACATGGGAATTCATAACAACAACTCAATTAGAGGTAAAATTATTTCTTGGTGGTCTCAATCTAGCAAGACAGACTCTAAAATATTTTGGAAACTTTGCAACATAATAGTATGTTTTTTAGTCTGGTCTATTTGGAAAGCACGATGTTCGTGTATTTATTGAAGACGTGGAGATGAGAAGTAAAAATATTGTCTCCAATATATGTCATCTAGTTGATCTTTATGACAAAAAAAGATGGTTGTTTTCACAACTATAAAATTAAATGGGGGCATTGGAGGCTTGATCAGAGATGATAAATGTACTTTTATGGAAGGTTTTTGTGATTATTTTAAAGGTGACTGTGCTATAGAAATTGAAGGTCAAGAAATTTATATGGGGATTACTCTGGGTCCATGGAGTATTTCTTATATTACCTACAAAATTAGAGAATTGTTAAAAGGAAGAACTTGTCTGGTGATACATGTGATGAGAGAGGTTAATAAAGGAGCAGGTCTTCTAGCAGAGTATGGGAGGAGAAACGGTTTGGTGATTTATGATGATATTAAATTTTTTCCTCGATTACGAAAAGAGATTGTGGACCTAGAGTTAAGATGTCTTCCAAATATTCGCTTTTGAAGATGGGTTTTGAAGGTTTTCTGAGTTTGTTTGGTAGGATAGAAGAGAGAGATTGGATCGCCATTTTGACGCTTTTGTTTTTGTAATATTTGACACTTTTGTGGGGGTTTTCATCCCTAATTTATTAATTAAATTAAATGGTTGTTTTTCCACCAGTTTATATATATAAAAAATTATAACTAGCAAAAGTTGCTAACTATTCAAAATTTTGAATTTGCTCTACCCAAAAACATTTGCTGCCCCTCATTCGATCCCAAAAAAATGATATGGTTCTAACATAAACATCACCACGTATGATGAGTGTGGCATTTCATAATAATCGTGGTGGGTGAATTAGTGACACATCACCAATCTCTTCATGCATATTTGATTATATCACTCTTCTAATTTGATGGCATGCGTGCTTTATCTTCAGAAAATCAGAAATAAACACAATTACTAAACTATTTTAATTATAAAATTTTTGTTCAAACCACTTTCTAGCTACAACCCACTTTCCAGCTACAACCAAGGCTGGTCGGAAAATTTTTGTTATCTAGGGCTAGAACGGAAAATGTGCCCACCCTCAAATATTTAGAAAATTATATATTACTTTCCCCGAAATTTTTAAAATTGATTTTGTTTACAAAATTATTTGATAAATTTTTCCGTCTTTGTTTTAGATAACTAAATGTGAAGCTTTAAGAGTTTGAAAAGTATTTTAAGCTATTTTAAAAAAAAAAAAATTTAAAAGTTATTTTTTCAGTTTCTAAATAGAAAATTTAAAATAAACATTGTTTTTCATATATTTTCGAGTGCGAAATTTTTTCAGAAAAGATTTTTCTGATAGAAACAAATTTTGTTCGAAAAAGAAGCTTTTCTAGAAAAAAACTTTCAGAATAATGTTGTTCTTGAGGATAGAGAAAGCGGAAATCATACGAAAAGTCGACTAAATTTTGAAACAAACTTATTAGACCAAAAAGCCTTTTCGGATAAGAACACCTTTGCCAAAAAATATTTTTTTTCTCTATAAAAAATTAGTTTCTAATATTTTGCCTTCTTAAAATTAAGTTGCTTCATTTTTTTCGGGTCAAATAATACTTTACAAACTTTTAAACTAATGAAAAAACTATCACTTTTCTTCCTGTTAAAATAAATATATGAAATAACATTATAATTTTGAAGTGTTTCTCATTTAAATGTGCAAGTTCTACACTTTCTAGGTTATATGATGACTATTTAAACTATGTAGTCTAGATTGTACTACTTTACATATACTTTTCATCCAAAAATTGAACTATAAATCCATCATTTTGATAAACATGGTACACAAATTAGAAGAATGGAAAAAAACAGTGTTACGAAATAACTTTAAACATAAATGTAGGCATACAAGTGAAATCACCAAATCTCACAAACCCTGTCTTTTAAAGAAAATGACGTATGCTGATGTGTTGTTAAGTTGTGTATGTGAGACTAAAACATGGTGTGTCGTTTATCTGTGATTGTGACAATAACATATACACATTATTTTTTCAATTTTATATTTACTTGAAGTATTTGGCAAAACTATAGATATATATTACTAGGTTAGACCATTAATTTGTGCCCCCATTAATTTGATGCCTTGGGCAGGAACACCTCCTACCCCTAGGATAGACCGGCTCTGACTACACCCCACGTCACACTTCTTAGAGGTAAATCCAACTTCCTTTTTTTAAATAGTTTCTTCTAGAGAGTTACATCTTTTTAAGCAGTTTAAACTATCATGTATACCTTAATTTATGTGATATCACTACAATAAAGTTATATTATTAACCGTTTATGTTGTCTTACCTTCTGAGCTCATGTCTACTGCTATTTGTTTAAAAAAAAACAATCGCAACTTTGACTTACGGTTTGTAAGTCAAAGTTACTGTTTGTATGTGGATTTAGAAATTTTATTGTGGAAAAAGACCCACTCTTGCTCAACATCCAAACATTGATGCTATTTCAACAAATCCTCAAAATATAACCATAATAAACCCCTTTGCCCATATTTGCCAAGTTCTTTACACTGAGCTCATTTCCCCCTAACTAATAAAATAACCAACTAGAGGTCCTGCAATACAAGATAGAGAAACGACGGTAACCATAGATAGGGCTAATATGATTATATTGAAGAAAAAGAAACTTGAAAAACATATAACGTTTAAAATAATCATCATCTTCAAACTTAATCAAACATGAACTAGTTTAAAAGGAAGCATGACTGTGTAAATAATTGCAAATCAAAGTATATAACTTTATCGACATATTTTTGTTTTCAGTGAAAGTTTTTCTTTTTATATATAATTTTGGTGGGAAAACCCCCAAATAAAATGGGGATGAAAAACCCCACAGAGTGCCAAATAATTAGGAAGACATTAAAACTTTAAAACAGATTACACCTTTTTGAACAAAAGAAAACTTGGTATCTGAAATAAAAGAAATAGTATTAAAACTACTTGTCTTCTCGCCACGTATTTCATTTGCCTCTTCGTTTTTCTTTCTTCTTCTTACACCGATCCATACTTTCTCTTTCTTCCTTTTCTCCATCGCTAAAACCTTTGAAATCACCTCCCTTAAAACCTTAAATTAGGTATGTGTCGAGCTTCTATCCCCACTATTCCGGTTAAAATACTAGGAAAGTCTTCCAAATTTCCAGAGATTCGTTTTCCATAGTCTCTACCATGATTTGCTAGTAGATCTGCTCCAGAGTTGGATTCTCTCAGAACATGCATCAAATGGTAAGTTCTTGTTTCCAGTCTCTCTTTGATTTTATAAAATATGTAGTCTAGGTACCAGGGATGCTTAGATTTATTTTGTAGAATATTGATTAGTTGCAGTGTCGCTTTCAATGCAAATGCTTTGATTTGGGGCAACTGAAAGGCCCTTCTAAACATCTTTTGCTTCCAGTTCCTGAGCCGACTTACCCTTTACCTGGCCACAAAAGCCTACTACAAAATTCCCCTCATCATCTCTAATTTGTCCCCCAATTCCACCATAATTACCAGAGTAACTGTAGCAACCATCGGTATTTAATTTTATACATGCAGTAGGTAGGAATAGCCACTTTACCACTCTAACTTTCCTTGATCTTTTGGGTATAATATAATATTATGCTCTAATAACTTGAAATTATTGGGAAAGGAGTTGTCTATTTTAACATTAAGATTAATTAGAGCCCTAATATTAAAAATTATATCATCAACAAGCATGTCAACCCCATAAAAAATACATGAGCACCTGGCTCTCCAAATGGTCCAAACTATAAAGCTTGGTATAACCTTGCACAATTTCCAAACAATCTTAGAATCTGTAACATTGGATTGAGACCACCAAGAGATTATTCTTCCTCTAATAGAGTTATTACTGCATCTAATTCCCATGCAATTTTCAAAGTAACTCCATATTTCAGTGGCTAGAGGACCATTAGCAAACAAATGATTTATAGTTTCAGTTTGTTTTCTGCAGCATCAGCAAATAGAAGCTAATTGAATGCTCTTTTTTTTGGATTTGAGTGTCTAGAGGGATAGCTCCTTGCAACATTTTCCACACAAAATAAGATAACTTGAGAGGTAATATCTTGTCCCAGCTTAACTCATTTCACCAACAACTATTATATTTGGTTCTAATGATTTTCTAAGCTGATTTTAATTTAAAGTCACCTTTTTCTGTAGCTTTCCAGATTGCTTCATCATTTTTATTTCTCAGTTCAATAGCTTTGACAAATAAATGTCTTTTTTCTAGAGAAATAAAATTAGATATTCCCCCCTATCCCGCTTGCCATTAGTATACAAATCCTTTATTTTGCACCCATTACCAATGTTAGTATTCAATATGGGACCTAAATCTGTCCAGTTGCCTAGGTTAACCAGAATATCCCTTGTACCAATTTGCTATTTTATATTCTCCTCTGCAATCTTCTTTACTTTGATCATTCTTTTCCAAGTATGGGAGCCCTTTTTTATCATTAACATCATTAGGATGTTTTTTTCCACAATATTTATTTAACATAAATTCAGCCCACAAAGACTTTTTAGTTCTAAACTTCCATCAAAGTTTAATAGAAAATGCTTCAATAATGTCTTCAAATCTTCTCAAACCTAGACCTGCTTCTTTAATAGGTTTACAATTTGTTTTCCAGCTTACCCAATGAAACTTGTTTTTACCATCATTTTGCCTCCATAGGAGGACTCATAGCAGAGAGAGTATAGACATGCATAGATTGTAAAACATGTCTAATTACCTCCCATAGTGAGAATTTGAGAATTCCAAGAAGCCAGTTTACTCCTAACTTTTAAGACGTGTTCATGAAAAAGAATGCACTTCTTATGACCTGAATACAATTTGCAACCCAAATATGTGAGCGGAGGCTTTTTACGGCTAATGCCCAAAATTTTCTTTATGTCTTCGTTTTGATCTATAGTGACACCTTCAGATATGTAGGCAAAGCTTTTGTCCAAGCTTATTTCTAGGCTAGAATCTCTGTTATACAACTTTAAAACTTTATTTATTTTCTCGGCTGAATTCTTATTTGCAGCACTAAAGATGATTAAGTCATCAGCAAAAGAAAGGTGACTGATGATTGGGCTTGCTTCCAAGAGGGCTTTTGAAGACCTTCCGTTGTTTATTATACCTCAAGGCATTCAAGTTTCTGGTAAGAATTTCAGTTGATAATATGAATAAGGTTGCTGATAGAGAATCCTCTTGTCTCAAACCATTAGTAGGAGCAAAATAGCCAGTAGGTGTCCCATTGACTCTAATAGAAATGTTGTTGGTATATATTAATCTCAAAAGCCTTTTATCCAAGTCTCAGAAAACCCGATTTTTCTCATTAATGTTATTAGAAAATGCCAAGATACTTTGTCATAAGCCGTCTTCATATCTAACTTTAAAGCAAGATTTTTACCACTAGCTTTTCTGCTCATAGTTTCCACAAATTCTTGAGTCAGTAAAACATTATCAATAATGTCTCTGTTTTTGACAAAACCACATTGCTTTGCTTAAATAATATGAGGAAGATTTGTAGATAGTCTTGTGTCCACAATTTTAGATATTACTTTGTTGCAAAAGGTACTGTAATAACCCGAGTTTTATATATATATTTATTCAAAGTATAAATATAGAAAATGTAATATTCCAAGAGAAGAATATGTAATGTCCTGAAATGCACTATTCCTGTATGAGATAAATTTGGCAATATCTATACTATATATATATATATAGATAGATGATAATAGTTGATAATAGTTGATGTATATGTAAATAGTGGAAACTAAATATACTATATATGTATATTGCCTACTAAGACAAGAAAGGATTGGAAACAGATATATATGGAAATATATATATATATATATATAACATACGGATAGATATATACAGAGAAAGGAAGATACATAGAGATATATACATATATATATATATATATAAACACACTTTTTGAACCCTGTTTTCTTTTGAATCGATTATCCGTTTTTCAATCCGTCTTCTCCGTTACATAGCTATCGCAGAGGAGAGTATTTTGAGGTATATATTCAGTATTTTCTCTCCCCTTTTCAAGTCTGTTTTGATCCTTTAAAAGTCTGTAATTTATCTTTATTGTGGGCAGTTTTAACAAGTCCTTTTGTTGCGTCGCTCGTGGGTTTGAGCTGAGTTTGGAGGCTAAGTACGAGGAGTTTAAGCCCTTTTCATTACCTGCCTATCGTAGCGTATCTGTCCAGACTTTTGAGCTTCGATTGAGGTACCATTTTGGTACTTAAAGGGGAGTCTATTATGTTGTATTATCACAGGAATCGGGTTCCTGTTTCTTTTCTTTTTTCTGGTTTTTACCAAACTGTTTTGTTTATTGTTTCGATCGGGTTCCTGTTTTGGTAAAAACATCTCTGAGTATTCAGAGGCTAATGTCTTTAGTTTTGAGGTAATAACAGGAACAAACAGACCCATAGACATTTATTACAGCGTTCTAGGAATAAGCTGGATTTCTTCAAGTGTCCAACCTAATGTAGTCAAACTTGTAAGTAAATAAAATGAACTCAGAAGCTGCAATCAAACAAGTTTTTTTTATTGTTTTGAGGTAAGTTTTACTGTTTCGTTTGGTCCTAGGACTTAAGTATGTGATGTATTGTTAGTAAGTTAAGTGGTAACTTAGTGACTCCTTATAGTTTTTGCTTATTTCTACTGAATATAGAAAGAGTTAACTGAGATCGGAAAAGGCGTCCAACTTAAAGTACCATTTCAGAACTAAAAGGGCAAGTTTTATTCGTTATGATGGCAAGAATATATTTCTTGTTTTGTTATGTTATTCGTTCCAATGCGGAGTATATTGAGTTAACTATTTGCAGTATTGTACTTATAGATATTTGGTGGTAAAATAGGTTGGGTACAGGTTTTATTGAGGTACTGTTACGGTATGAATAAAATGGCGGGTTTTACCCGTGATGGAGGACATGAATTAGTTCATGTATTTCTTTTTTTTCCTTGCTAGTTACTAAGTCTAATATAGTTCATGCTAGTGGAATTATATGTATATTTTGTTGAAACTTGAATCACTACATGGGACTTGTCGAGCTTTTCGACCTAAAGTTTTGCAGTTTGAATTGTCTGTACACTTTTATGTTATTTATTATTGTGATGACAGTAGTCTTTACATTTAGTTTAATAAATATTTTATCATATAACTCTTGAACAAAGAGAAATAATGAGGCTAAGTAACCGAGGAGGAGAGGTGTGGTGTTGTCGTGAGTTGTTTGTCGGTGTCCGTCTTTTACATTTCTTTTAGGGTTCACGTGCCAAAAGGGGTTCCGGTGGGCCTGGTGCTCACGGAAAATACGACAATAGCCGGTGTATGGTTTCATGAGGAGTTGACTCCATACGTGGATCTGAGTGATCCGGCACTTTATTTGTGAATCCGACTTTATACACATTTGAGTCGTTTATCGAGTCACGCCACTTGGCGTAAGTAGTTGTTGTAGAGGAGGTTAGCGGAGGAGAAATAAACAGACAAAATACATATATAAATAACTAAATATATATGCATTGCATTATTTATTTATTTTTAGTTTGTTGACGTATATATATAATGAATAGTTGACTCACTCTTTTCCTTCGTTTTCTCGTCTTTGTTTATTTTATTATTCTAGGTGGAGGTTCGGATGTACAGAGTTCCAGGACAGGTTAAGCTGTTGAGCGGGGCTGCGAGTGGGCTAGATTTTGGGTTGTGTGGGTAGCCTAGACACTCAGAGCCTATTTAGTTTGGTGTAATACTTTGTAAATGATGTACATTAGGAGTAGTTGTGTAGAAAACGTACTAATGTAATATAATATTTTTGTGTAATATAAGTCGGAGAAGTGTGCTTAGAAAGTTGTATTCTCTTCCAGTGTGTTTTCTTTAGTTTTCAAATTCAGGTCTCGGGTTTTAGGGAAAATCTGGGGCGTGACAGGTACACAAGCTAATAGGTCTAAATTCTAAAAATTATAGGGAGTGTTTTTCTTAGAAATTAAAGCTAACTGTTAGGTCCAAAGTAAAAGGTTATTGTACCGTATTTGTTTGTGACTATATTGTCAAAAATAGATTGAGATAATTTAGATTGAACTCTTATTATGTTGACAGTTAATGCGTAAAATGTTTTTTAATTTGTGATTAAAGTTCAGGTTGAGGTTACAACTCCAGTTATAACTGAAACCGGCGGACAGAAACTTGGAGCTAAAGATTTTGTCTGAAAGTTTGGATAATTTTCCTCCATATTAACCACTTGAGATAAATTATCCAAACTTTTATATTCTTGACTGAAAGTTTGGATAATTTTCCTCAAGTGGTTAATATGGAGGATAACCAATTCCTATTAGAAATAGTTTAATTTTCAATACCACTTTTATCTGTAATGACATCACCATTGCTATTTGTGACTGAATGAATGTAGCTTTTTTTTCTTCTTTTATTAACCACACAATGAAAGAATTTAGTATTCAAATCACCTTTCGTTGCCCATTTTAAATTAGCTTTTTGGCTCCAAAACTTTTCGTCTATTTTAATTATGTATTTCAAGTTAGCTTCAGCCTCGGTAAGATAGATTTTATTATCTATTGTATGAGAAATTTTCATATTAAATTCCCTGGTTTTAACTTGATCTTGAGCTTCAAAACTTTTGGAAATATATTACCAAAAGTTTCCTTATTTCAAATAATAAGCTCTTTTCTCAAAGCCTTTAAGTTATTAACAAGAGAATAGAGAGCATTACCTCAAACATGAGGTTTCCACACTTTTTCCACCAAATGATAAAACCCTTTATTAGCAACCCAAAATTTCTAAAATATAAATCTTCTAGGGATTGTTATCATATTCAGTCTTAAAAGTGATTAATAAAGGGTAGTGATCAGAACTGGGTCTTGAAAGTGATTGTTAAAACTTTGTTGATTCTCTAAAAAACATCATTAATCACATCTCTTTTGTTCCACCAGGTGAAGTTGGAGCCAGTAAAGGGTAACTCGGTAGCGTTTATGTCTTCAATACAATCAAGATAATCCTGAGCTGATCTCAAGTTAATCTCTGCTCCACAAATTTTATCTTCTTCTTTGGTAATAGTTTTAAAATCTCCCCCAATAAACTAATGGTCATTTGTATAATTTTGTCTCAAAAAGAACCAAAGGTCCTCTCTTTCTAAAGGTGTACAATTAGCATATATAATGGAGAAAATATTGGCTTGCTAATTAAACTTGTAGAGATTTTGAAATTTACAAAACATAGGCTCTAGACAAACTAGTAAAATTAAATTGTAGCATTTACATAGACTTTTCAGTCTATTGGAAGTGGCAGAATTACTAATTCCTCTATTATTTCATATAAGGACATTAATCATTTAACACTTTTATTAACCCTTACATTAGAGGATCTAAGGTTCTTCGGTGAAACTGGTAGTGAGCCTTTTTTAGCTTCATTTTTCTCTTTTCTCTTTTTTCTTATTGAATTCTTTTTTGCTTTTTTGTGAGCTCCCAATTAATGATCATCCCCTGGTTTTTTTGGAATGGACTTTGGAAACAAGTTTGGCTGAATAGATATATTGTGAGAAAGATCTGGCAACTTAGACGAATCTCCCTACCTTCATCTAACTCGGTATTTATTTCTTCTTCCCTTTCAATATCTTATTCATTGCTTATTATTTCACATTCTTCTTCTTTTTCAGGTTGCGTAGACACTTGGATTATCTGCAATTATTTCTTCATCCACATCTAGGGGCTAAGATAGTGTACGCCTAGTGGGGGCGGTTGCCTCCGCTAAAATATGAACAAATACCATTTTTATATGTAATATTTATCAAAAAAATGGTCTACCTTAGTGGTTAAATGCTAGAACTAAAAGTTCAGTTGTGGTCAAAGGTTGTGTGGTCAAGCCTTGCAGCTGGAGAAATTCACCACTTTTTCTGTTTTACATTTTCATTATGAAATATTTTTAAAAAAAAATCTTTTATAATTTCTTAAAAATCATCAGAAATATTGAAATCGAAAACCATTACTACACGTCTCTCTTATAGTTGTATTAAATATAAATTGTGTATATTGTGTGATTTTATTACATTTTTATAATGAAATATTTTTTTCTAAAAATCTTTTATAGTTTCTTAAGAATCTTCAGTAATATTCAAATCTAAAACTATTAGCAGTACTTCTCCTGTAGTTTTATTAAAAATAAAGTATATGGTCAGAAATAATTAAAATGCAAGTGAAAAAAAATTCCCAAGTGTACTTAATCAATTATTAGAGTTTAGAACATTATTTGCGAAAGATTATTATATATATCTAAAACATAATATAAATATTCATCATATTGTGCCCCTGCTCAATCGAAATCCTACCTCTGCGCCTGTCTACATCTTCTTCTATGTCCACAGCAAGGTCTGTAATTTCTCTGTTTTTGTTATTATTAGCAACCTAAGTATTTGCAGTGCTATCTTCCATTTCTATCTCAATATTTTTCACTAAATCACAATTTTTTTCTATTGCATTTTGTTCGGGCTCAATCTGAATTGGCCGCTCCTTGTTATCACCTTCTTTTTCCTGATCCTTGTATCCAAAGGTTTTGGACACCCAGTCCCGTGTGCTCATTTTACTGTTATTTTTGTACTAATTGCCACTTCGGAATTTTTTGGGCTGCTCTTTTTCCTTATTTTGCTCCTTATCTCTATTATTGTTGTAATTTGTGGCCTTTTTTTCATTTTTGCTTAGCTGTTGATTATTCTTAGGCTCTTGTTCTGGGGCATTGTTCTTATTTTCTTCTTCTTTTTCTTTCTTATCCTCTTTCTTGAAAATGCAATTTTCCTCTTTATGTCCCAATTTATAGTAGTAGAAACAATATTTTGCAGATCTTCGTACTCACACTCTTGCCAAAAACCAAGGTTTTCATCCTCTCCATAGTTAATTCTAAGCATTT